>JAYKAV010000555.1:807692-952009 GCA_035582835.1 Phoebastria nigripes
AWTWAAAAAAAAAAAAAAAARAARAWWRAATAAGGAGAGAATAAAAGTKTTTTTGAATGGTCTTCCAGGTGGGAACATGAAGGATTTTGATAGTCAAAGCTGGTTTCAAATAAGCTGATCTTAGTAGTCAGGTTTTTATGGCAATGGGTGAGAACATAGAATCATAGAATCATAGAATCATTAAGGTTGGAAAAGACCTCTAAGATCATCAGGTCCAACCGTCAACCCAACACCACCATGCCCACTAAACCATGTCCCTAAGCGCCTCATCTACACGTCTTTTAAATACTTCCAGGGATGGTGACTCCACCACTTCCCTGGGCAGCCTGTTCCAATGTTTAACCACTCTTTCAGTAAAGAAATTTTTCCTAATGTCCAATCTAAACCTCCCCTGGCGCAACTTGAGGCCATTTCCTCTCGTCCTATCGCTAGCTGCTCGGCAGAAGAGACCATGTTACAGGACTGCTAGAGAGAAGGCTGTTGTAGAAATTAGATGAGCTGTTGTGGATCTTCAAAGGTTAGGGATGTTAGGAAAGGGCAGATATCACAAATGCCATGGAAGAAAATAACAAGATTTAGACACATTCTACATTCATGGCATGAGAAAGAGCAAGAGCTGGATCTGTTCACAGTTGCTTTCCTTCTGCAACACACAAGCAATTGCCATCAGTCAAAGGACATCTTATGCTTTCTTTTCCCTTGGGTGGGTGCAGAAAGTGGTGGTATTTTCACCCAATTCTTCCACTTCTGACTTCCCCATTTTTAGAAATGTCTAAACTTCCAAATCTTTGAAGGTGTTAAGCTATTTCCTTTTGACTAATGTAATTTCCCCTTTTACTCTACCCCTCACCTACCCTCTGCGGAGTATTCTTTTTTTTCATTTTTATGAGCAGTGTGTTTACAGCATTTCAATTCAAAGAGAACAGATCCCAGGGTACTAGAGATCACTGTTCTTCCTAAATCATACTTCAAAGGAAGTCTAGGACCAGCAAAGGATTTGCAATTTATGTTCAATAATTGGAGCAGAGCACCTGCTAAGGCAGAATATTAGATCTCCTCATTTAGTGACAAATGATGAGACAGTGATGTCCAATGGCTCTTGTCATGTAAATTGATTGCAAATTATTATGGAGTCTCTCTTTAGTTGACGTTGTTGCATAGACATCTATGGAAAAGAGTTACTGTGCTCTAAGTCCATGTTTTTTAAGTCCATGTGTTGGGTTTTTTTTTAAGTAGCATGGTTTTTAATGAAGACTGTCAAAGCTGTGACCATGCAGAATTTACTTTGAATAAAATTCCTTTCCATACTAGTAGATTTATTTTTTATTTCTTTCCATGAGCTATTCAATACCTGACCACAGTAGTTAGTTACTGTCATTTCATACTCTAGCCTGCTGAAAGGTGGCAATCATTTTTCTTGCCTCTTTCTCTGGGCTGCTGCCTGTAGTCTTTCTTCCCTGGGAAACTCTTTTACGAAGTTGCTCAGAAACAACAGGCAAGGAGTCAAAAGCTGCAGTGCCCACATAGCAGGGACCAGTGAGTGTGTACCTGCTTAAACTGTACCTGGTGTTCAGATGAAATTATGGCATGCATTAACAACAGAACCATTTCTGCAAGTGTTTGGTCCCAGGAAGATTGTGATAGTATCTACCATAGTATGTCAATCTATTTCAAACCTCCTGTTATAACAATATAAAACCAACGTCATATCCAGATTGTGAAAAAACTTTTCAGTTTGATTTGAAAATAATATTTTCCTCTCATGGTGCTAGAAATAGCCTATAATTATTTTTGCCAAGTATAGTTTTCTATTGGATTAACTTTTCTTGTCTTAATTTATAAAGTTCATTTACTCTTAATTAGGCAATGGTAATGGTTATAAGTGAGACTGAGACCACTCTTGGAAGGTTTTAGAAACGGATGAAAGGATTTTTCCAGAAGTTAAGAACAACTGAAATTGAAAAGCCTGGTGTGGTTTTAATTATAGTGAATCTCTACCGGGAAAATTCAATACCGTGAGATACTTGTCTAACAAAACAAAACTGTGTTCAACCTAAAGAATCTGAATAATTCAGTAGCGGTAGCCGGGTACTTAAATTTAAGCAAATACATACATCTGTGTACATCTTTAATCTATTTCTATGATTTACATCTAACCTTTTGATGAATGAGTTTAACATCTGTAATAAGGACTGTTACAAGCAAGGATAAAAATGTGAAATGTATTTTTAATAATTCTGTAGTGTTGTTACAATGTTTATTACACCAATACTGAGACATGTGGATGGAAATGGTCTTTTCTCCTTTGATAAAGATAGTTTGATACCAGTTAAATTTAGCTCTTAATTATGTACTTTCCTTTATAAACTGTAAGTCTTGCCTAATTGATTTCATTTGTGTGAGTGCGGCAGAGATGGGACTGAGATGTTTGAAGTAAAGCATGTTCTTTACCGTGCTGCTGAATCAAAACCTCGATCAGATATAAAACAAGAATTTGCCTCCAGAGCGTTTAGGCTTGATAGGTGTGAAAGGTTGTGTCTTTCATCTGTGGTTAATTATGGCTGTTTGCCAGTTTCACTAGATCACAAGGTTATCCTCATAGCACCTCAGAATCAGGAAAACTCAGCTGCATGTTTGGTTTAGTAAATTATCTCTTTGTTTATGTCATTATGTGAGAGTTTTGATATGTCCTTGGTTAGTTCTACAGTTACACTGATAACTTCTTTGTAACCTTGTTTTGCAGTGGAGACTTTTCTAATGAATCACAGGGCAGAAATCCCAGCATTGCCTTCCAAGTGCCTGGGACAATTCTTCAACCCAGCTTCTGTGGGTTGAATCCAAAGTAGTCTGAACATTAAAAAAAAAAAAAATCCCTAAGCAAAACTGTATTAAAAATATCATTCTATCTAGCTCGTATAGTGTGGGTACATAGGGCATAAACAGAGAGAACAATCCACATGGTGAGCATTAGTCATTCATGCCAGTTAACACCCTGTTTGAGATGGTTAAATCTGAATGACAGAGGTGCATGGAATAGGGCAGAAAAGAATTTTTTGTTTGAAATGCAAGTCAAACTCCAAACACAAACCATTGTCCCAATGGTTCAGGAAATGTTAACACCTTTTGTCTATTCTTATGACATTCACAGGTAATTCTCCTGGCTTTATATTAGAATAGAAGTGCTAAAACAAAGGTCAAAATGACCTCAACTTGAGATATTGAAAGCACTGTAACCTGTATAGAAAATGTTCTGTGATGGCACACTTTGTTCCAGGCCTAAGGATTCATAGTCCCTTTCAATTTTGATACACCACCAAAAAGCTTTTTTCTCATGGTTTTTTGTGTTATAGATAGCAACAGATAAACTTCCCTTGGCTAAAATACTGTAAAATTTGTTGTTGTTCTGGAGATATGTTGCCCAGACAAAATCAGGACCCACAGAAAATCTCTTTCCATATGGTCTTTCCAAGTCCTTTAGTTACCAGTCTGTTGTTTGTAGAATACAGAGCAGTCAAGTAAAATCCATTCAGGCTCCTCCATGATTTCTTAGGCTCTGTGTAATTTAATGTCCACATGCTGCTCTTCATCCCAGAAGGATGACAGTGACCATACAAACATGTAATCTGTTACGAGTCACTCGCATGGCATATTTTAAAGGAAATTTGAACTCACAGAAGATAGTTTAGCCAAGACAATCCTTCCTCTGCAGATTTCTCAATGACTGTCAGATTGGGGTCTTTCCAGTAAGTGTATTCTGAACAAGATTAAGTTATATACCGCTTCCATTCTGTCACATCTGGAGATATAAAGGCTAGCAGAAAAAAATCCTACATAGTTTTTTAGTGAAGTTCTGCATGTTTTCTGCATCTTTCTGTACAAGTCTAAGGCACTTGAAGGCATGTAGAGTGTTATGTTAGATTGTGTTTACATATCTCACCCCTTGACAGAACGCAAATATCTAGAGACGCAATAGCTCTCCCTTCCCTCTTGCTCTACCAAATACCATTTCCCTGAAAGGTTAGGATATGGTGAAAGGACAATTTAGATACAGGAGCTTAATGCCTTAAAGAAGTCTGCTCTCACATTAATGAGCACAGTTCAACCCTTGTGATTTAAATCTGCCAAGGGTCAATACTTGGATAAGAAATATGAGTGCAATTTTTAGGTTTGAAATTAAATAATCTTTTCAGGAATATTTGGTGCAACAATGATGCCATGCAGTATTTCCTTTTGGAGTAAACAACTCTTTCATTCAGCACAAAACAATAAGTTGCATTTCCTTTCCAGTTTTTTAATCCCATTTGAAAAATCTTTCCTTTGTCAGGGTAGGTCATTTCTCAAAAGAAAATAAATTAGAATAAGAAATATTGACAAAGTTTATTTTAGAATGTCAAAAGAACTCTATTGATATTTTCTACCTTTCTCTAGTCTGTCAGCCAAAACCCATCTGAATTCACAAATAATTTTGCATCTTTCTTCCTTTGTTTTTTAAAATAGATGTTCACTGAAAAAACATTGCCTTGGTCAAGGCAAAGTGAATTGTATAAAAGCTTTGTGTACATCTGAGGAAGGAGGCATAGTCACGGTCTATATGGTCTTTTACTGGGAATTTTGTTCTTTGCGGTCTCCTGAGTAACTGGAACTGTCACAATTCTGAATGAGAGCTAATGCACCCTGCTTAGCATCTGGACAGACCTTGCCTGCCTCTGTTTGCAAATGAGCCTGTAGTCTTACCTTACATGACTAGTAGTTATTTGTTCCTTCTACCAACTCCAGTCTCTCGCATCTGTAAAGAAGTTCCTCCCTCTACCAACTGAATTACAAATTTATTTTTATCATCATCCTTGAATAGTTCCAGGCAATTTATATACATGAACCTTTTAATTCACTTAAGATGCCTTTCTTAAGGATAACAGTTTGTTAGGAAACATTACTAAATAGGTCAATTCCCATGATGTTATAGTCTCTGGATACTCCTTTTTATGCATAAAAACCCAAAGGATTTTCTTACCGCATCTTTAATGTGTAGAAACATTATGTTCTTTGCGAATTTAGAAGAAGAGGAAGAAAGAATTAATATTTAAACTGAATTATTACCCATACTCCCCCAAGAAGATATAGCTTGAATCCAAACAAACCACAGAGATTACTGGCAAAGCTGGCAAAGGAACCATTACCACAACTGTGTTATCAGGCAGCTGAGAAGAGAATGAGAATAAGTATTTACTTCATGAGGGCAAATATCCCCTCCAATATTCTCCCAAAGGGAATATATTTCAATCTACCAATAAAGGGGATACATTCCAGAGAATTTTAAAGCATTATAGTGAATAAAAACTAATTATATAATATTTAATCCAAAAGCATTTGTCTTGGTTTCTGTCTAAATTTCTCACATAATTATGCAACTTTCTTGCTGGTCTTTTGGCTAAACTCCAGCAAAACATCAATTTAATATCTACTAAGTGGGTTAGAAGTATGAAAACTATATCCTGTGCTAAGGATGTGGACTCAGTGGTCTGAAAGGTCTCTGCTGCAGCCACTGTGTTTCCATGACTACCTTTCCTATTAACAGTAAGTGTTCATCCCCTAACACCAGAAATAAAATCCTTTCTTGCAAGGTATGGGTTGATTTTTTTGTTCTTTCCTCACAATTAGTCACTTTCTCCAGCTGACTAAGATTTAACCTTTCATCTCGGCTCTCAAAGGAGCTACTCTGATATTCCTCTTCCCAGTTCATCACACTCTTTCTTTGTGTGGTCATCACGAACRCATTTGGGAGTAGAAGACAAGCAGCATTTGACAGGGCTCTACTTGATAACATGAGCCAGAAATACAAGAAGTACATCAGTAATTGTTGTGAGCAGTGAAAATTGTTCAGTGACCCATGGATGAAAGATTGACTAAACCCTTTCTTTTTAGTCCACATAAACACCCACATTCCATTTGACTACTGTTCACCCAGAATAAAAGACTCCAAGGTGATACACCTTTGCATGGAAGGAGTAATATGGACTGTCCTCATGCATTTATCTCACAGCAATAGGAGCCTTAAATGGTTTTATATTTCATTACACTACTACAGCTGTTGAGCTGGGCAGTGGTAATGATGAGGGTTATTTTGCCAGCTATCAACAGATGGCATATTACTGTGCAAAATGCTGCGGTGCTGTGAAGACAGTGGGTGAAATCCCAGACTAGGATGGGAGTTTCGCTGTCAGCCTGGGCAGTACTTCAGCAATTGGTTTCTCATCATGCTAGCAATCATAGAAGTATATTAATTATGTTCTGCTTAGCAGAATACATAAAGCCAGCCATTTGTGTCGGAAAAGTTGTTGTGCTGTTTAACAGCACTGTAGAATACCTTAGATGGTCAATACGAAGGCAGTATAGAAATACAAAATGCTATCCATAAAAGTAGAGGTGAAATGGATAATTTTGTGAAAGGAAACAGGTCAAAGTTTATGTAACTTGGAGTCCCAAGTTTTCTCATTGGATTCCAGAAATAGGAAAAAAGTGAATCAATATATGGGGCACACACTGATTATGTAACATGGAAGTGAGAATGATT
This sequence comes from Phoebastria nigripes, assembly GCA_035582835.1. NCBI lineage: Eukaryota > Metazoa > Chordata > Aves > Procellariiformes > Diomedeidae > Phoebastria > Phoebastria nigripes. Next base: position 814,264 of record JAYKAV010000555.1, read on the forward strand.
TTAATTAGAGGTGGACAGGGCAAGTGTTTGTTCTAACTTTGTGATGCATGTTTCTTCACATCTGCATCTTCTAGCAAATATTGTCTCTAACCAGTAAAAACATCGGAGTATATTGTTAGGGTCCAAATTCATCCCTATTATAATACCACTCACGACAGTAATTATGCTTTCAGGGTGTATTTTAAAAGACTTACACACATATTGACTGAAGAAACATGGAATCTATTGAAATAATTAAATAGCATATGGACACCCATATAAGAATGTACATCTATTTCTATATCATATGCGGTTAGATTTTATTTTGATTGTAGGTTAATGACATGGAATATCAATATAAGATTAACAAAGTAGTTACCAGCACACATTTTTCTTCCACTTACAATTCCTTCTCTAATACAACGAATTAAAATACAAAGTGTTTTCCCTGATTTTTATCTTTACTACTTTGCCTTTTTTCATTTTACCCATGCCTGCCTTTCTACAACAAAAGCATCCAGAAAGCACTATGTTTGCTACAAGTCAATAGTGAAAAGAAAAGGAAGTTAAAAGATATCTGGGATGTTATAACAGACATTGCAAAGATATTCCTACTAGAAGCAGGAAGATTTCTGGAAAAGGAATGAAGTCTTAGGTGTGTGATGAGCATGAGAGCAATTATCCTCTTCCCCCATGAAGCTTATGATCCAACGCCCCCAGCCTATAAACAGTTATGTAAATGCTTAATTTGAAGCATATGAGTCATCTCGTAGCTTGCAGAGTGTTAAGCAGTTTCCTCATTGCAAAAGTGTAGCCTAGACCAGAGTGATAACAAGGGTGCTTTTTGCTAAGGTTTCACCAGCAATTTGTTTAGAGCCCTTTCCAGTGTCTAGCCATTCAAGCTTTATTTATTCTTTTCCTAATAAATTGAAAGTAATATTGCCTTACAGATTATACTGAATTAAACTTGACACCCTTTATATAAATGCGTTAATAAATCTTCCCCTTTCTTCACACTTCTTTACGTAGCCTGCCAAAATCAGTAACCTCTTTGAAGAACAGATGAAGAAATAGTGAATGAAGAAGTGAACAATCACAAATGTAACTAGCAATACTTGTTATCACAGCGACATTTACTGGCCTCCACCAGAAGGCGGATCCATTGCAATTTTAATCTGTTTTGTACGGAAGAAACAGTAACGATAGATCTATAGTATGCAACACATCCTACAGTTATATCACCGATGTGGTTCAGAATGAGTAAGCTCTGGTACAGAAGCAGTATGGACGACCAGACACAGCTTTTTACAGCTATATTGCTTTCAGAACTTCAACTATTATATCTGCATCTGGTTTTACTATGTAATGTACCCAGGCCTACTCATTCATTCAGCTGATGCTGGGGGGTCTCGACTGTGGAATCTTACTGACTTGCTGCCCTTGCAGTTTAATTAAACAAAACAGAGATTGGGAGGACAAATTTCTGTGAGCCCTGATGGCAGGTAAATTAAAACAGAAAGAGTCAGTAAGTATCCCAAAGTCATACAGAACACATGTAGCAGAGGTGGAACTGCATCTAAATGTCAAGGTCAGAAATTTTTGGTAAAAGATAGTCTCACCCAGAACAAATGGGCTTCACAGCGTTTTGGTAAATCAAACATCTTAAATTTATGGCAAGTCAGTGGAGATCCCCAAGCTTACACTGCCTTGGTCTTGGATATCAACAACCATGTGGGGCCTTTCACACCTGATGCAGCAAAGCTGGAAGTCTGAATTTCCTGTGGGCTACAGTTGTCATCTCAGAAGCAGCCTTATTGTGCAACATGACTGGTATGCATCCCTGGTGTGGAGATGGTTGACATGGGAGGCACCCTAGAAGCTACAGCTTCAAGTAGCTTGAGTTGGACTTCCAAGGTCCATGTTTCCAGGCAGAAAGCCATGGGAGAGCTTGAAGATCATTGATTTGAAGCTTGCTAGCAGTAAAGCCTTGGGATCCCCAGCCCCAACTAAGTTGCTCTCCTTAACAGAGAGTTTTAAAACTCACAGAACATAGGTTGACCAAGGTCCAACAGGGTTTCCAACACTCCTCCTGCAGCACTTGAATTCAGAGCCTGCAAGTCCTGGGAAAGATCCCAGCATCTTGGCTTAACAGGCCAGCCTTGCTCTTGGGACTATCCTGGGCTAACAGCTCTGAGGTGCTAGTCTATTCAAATTAAATAAACTAACAGACAGAAAACAGAATGGCAAGTCTTTTTTATCAGAAGTCCTGTCTCCTGGAAACCTCTGCTTTTCCATCCCACTGTCTAAACTATGGAAACTTAATTCTATTGAACCCAGTCTATGAATCATTCATTTATGGTCAATTTATGGTCAATTTAGAAACAAAACTGTAAAAATTCTATGGGAGATATGTTTTTGTTCCTGTCTAACCAATAAACAACAATTTGCGTTGGTAATTTTAAATAACCTATTGAAGCTTTTCTTGTTCCCACTTAGTGAAAGGGTGAGCTAGGAGCTCTGCATTTTTTGTCTTTCTTAGTGAAAATCTAGGCGTTTGCAGCTCTTACACAAACAACAGCTCATCTGCAATATCTCCTGTGTCACCAAGCTAAGTTTTTATCCATAGAAGTGACATTTGAGTAGCTAATAGCTTTTTAATAGAAATATCTTTAAAATGAACATAAAAAGCAGATTTTTTTTCCTTCAAAGTCTTCATTTATGCAGAAAATGTCATGTCAACCTTTTTCTTCTGCCTTTTCGACAAATGCTCTTTTCAAACTTACATTTTAGTTTCATTCTCATATGTAACATGTGCTAATCATATTAAGAATGATTCACTTTATTCAGGATGGCAAACTGCTTCTCTTAGCTAGTTCTTATTCATAATGCCACTCTTAAACCTACAGCAGAAGAATCTTTCTCACGGATGAAGGGAAGCAGCTGCTGTCAGCCAGTTCTCCAACACCTCTTTTACTGCGCTTTGCTTTGTTTTGTTTTGTTGGGTTTTTTTCTTCCTGATCACTCCTCGGACAATGTAATTTTGTAATATTTGATGATGTCTTATGTTAGGGTCCTGGCAGATTCCAGCCTTCATAACTTTATGTGTGAAGACAGAAGTATAAGATGCATCTCCGTGTTAACAGGGTTCAGGCTGCCTCTCGCCTGGTCTGGGTGCTGGAGGTCTAGTCCTGGAGTTGGCTCCAGGCAGGGAGGTGCTGGCAATTGCAGGAAATCTCCCAGGATGTGGAAGAGGGGATGGGATGAGAAAGGGTGACTGTGAGAACATGGGGCAACAGGAGTGTTGTGGGTCTCTGTTTTGAGGAGGAAAAGCAATATCCCCATTGCAGCTATAGGCTTTGATAGGCTCTTTCAGCTCAGCCTTTTACTGAAACCTGCTTTTCGGCTATTGCAGTGTCACTGGGTAGGTGCCAGCAGGCCATGTCTAAGAGGATATCTTCTCATTACTGCCATCCAACTTCCCATATGCACACCCTTGAAGAAGTCATGTCCTAATCTCAACAGCAACAATCTTTTTCTGTTTCCCAGCTACTCCTTCCACACAATACTGACCTAAACAGTAAAAACAGAAACAGCTTTTTCAAGAATCTTACTGTAGTATAAGGGGATACAATTCAGCAGGACATTTAAAAATTACTACTGTTCCCATTGAGTTAGCTTTTCTGTCACACTCATCAGGACAGGTATTCATTTTAAAGACTGACACAGAGGAAATAGAAAAGTTACAGGACCAGCCACCCCATGTCATCCTATTACCTGCCTTGGGCACCAAGGAAACGCTGCCTGCCGTCACAGTCATGAAAAAAATCCTCACTTCATCTTCAAATGGCCACCTAGACTAGAAACAACTTTGCCTTTTTCCCTCTGCCTTTTATTATTTTCCCCCGTTTTTTCATGTCTTTTAAATTCTCTCATTATTTAACACTTGAACTTTATCATCTCACTCTACAAAGTGCTTTAGGAGAATAATTTATGTAAAATAAAGTTTAATATACTTGTTATCCAAAATCTAATGCATTAATAAAAACCCTAAACAACTCTTGCCAAACTTTAGTCATAACTATCTCTGATTATCCTGAAACCTGGAGAAAATAAAAGCAAGTTGGGGGCAAAACATTCAACTGGATAAGCTCACCTAGCTGCTTTTTATCATAACAATAAATTTCCATCTTTTAACTTCTCAAATAAATGCACATGCTTTTGTTAAAAAGCACATTGCTGAACTTCTGTCAGAAGGCTATTTTTTCTTGTCTCCTAGTGCTAATGAAGCTGATTACTGGTACTGTTTTATATGTGCATCCTGTTAGAACAGACAGATTAATTGCCTACAAAGGACAGCCATATGATCTTGCTTTTTATTAGTAGTATTGCTGTAGTTTAAAGTCTGTCAACATTTTCATCATAAAATTAGGCTGTTTTCAGGGACTATGACTCTCGTATCTAGACTTTTGCCCTCCTGCTATTGAATACTGTCAGTTACAAGATGCTGGGATAGTGGATCTTTGCTTTGATTCAGTCTCGGTGGCTGTTTTACTCTTTCCCACTTTTTGTGTTTGAAGATTAAGGATCCCAAATTAACATACCAAAAAAATATTTGTTTGTGAAAGAAGGAGCATTTTTCAAGTAGGGTTGTTYTTTTTTTTTTTTTCCACTGATCTCACTTCAGATAATCCTTATGACTTCATTTAAGATAAGTATGGATTTAAACTCCACTGAGAGTGTACGCTATACATTTAGGAAACTGGCTGGATATGTAATCATGCAATACTTAATGCCTAAGGCCATTCATTTTGGACTGTTGTATAAATAATAGTCATTTTCATGTGTCTGCAATTATAACACATTTTTAAAAGGATGCCATTTAGATGCCAAAGGACTATAAGTAAACACTGTACTAAGCACTTTCTAAAAATCCATCATTGTTTTGTTACCCAGTAGTTTGTAACAGCACTTACTTACAAATAATTGCATCAATAAAAATCAAAGCCAATAGCTGCAACGGTATTCTTTAGACCTGACAATGGGCTAGGTAGTGCAAGAGTTAACACAGCCTCTTCTTCTTCCCCAGACCTGGATTAAAACTCTAGCTCCAAGTCACAAGTGAAAAGAGGTTTTGCAAACTTACCCTGGTCCCTCGTGGACAGGTGTCCACATTAAAAAGCCATCATGCAGCTTGGGGTGACTGGCAGCCTCAGCTCTGGAGGGGCAGAGGACTGGGTGAGCAGTGGGGCTGCTGCTCAGGGTGGCACCCAGCACCTCTGCAGAGAGCTGCACTGTCAGAGACACCAGCCTGCCACCTCCCTCCTTGCACAGTTTGTATCATAAATATTGCATAACGAATATTTTTCTCTGTTCCTGTAACCAGCAGCTGTCGTACCTTAATTTCTATTGTCACTCAAACTCTGCTTTTAGTCCTTGCTTTGACACCTGCAAAAACTGTTAAAAAACAGAAAGAACATTGTAGACAACGTTCTGCGTTCCTGGGGCTTGAATGGAGCAAGGTGAAATTTTCCTTCACTTTCTTCTGCTTTTAAGAAATGTTACAACTCCCGTGCCTCTCAGAGCACTTAGAAAATTAAAACAAAAATTACAGTATTGGTGGGCTTGCAGCAGGAGGAGGGTAGGTTGTGTAAATTGATCAGGAAATTCACAATCATGCTAGTAATGAGGATTGATATCCTGCTTGCTGACCTCAGGTATTTGGCTTCAGATACAGGAGACCTAAATCTCTCAGCAGTTTTGCTGGCAGGACCCTGTACAGTGCAACTATGGAAATTACAACTAAAGGAGGATGAAGGTGGACTAGAGAAACGAGGACCACATGGCTGCTGCAAGAAGATAAATCATTTAAGCCTTGCTGTTGTCCAGATTTTCCAGTACTCAAGAGCATCTCCTCTTGACAAACAGGAGCAAGAAACCAAAATAATTTGAGGATTAATTGTTCTTGAGAAGGAAGTTGTTTTGGAAGAATCACATTTTATGATGGCCAGAACTGCACCTACTTCAAACACAGATGGGCACATCAGGCTCTGCTTCTTCCTGGCCTCCAGCCCGGCCAGGACATTTTCCTATTAAAGAGCGATAGCCAACGTAAAACCAGCCCTTGAGCAGGTGTAATTTAGGAGTACAAGTGTAGCAGTACACTCCTGCCCATGTGGTGCAAGAACAGCTACAATCTGTGGAGGGGGATGGAGATCACAGGTCTTCACCCATTCCAAAAATCAGAGTGAGAGAAGGCAGGTTTCTGGGGCTGGGAGCAGTGGGCAGGCCCTGCTGTGGGGCAGCAGCTCTCATGCACCCACTCRTATACCTGTAGGTCAGAAAGCAGGGTATAGCATCAAGAATTCAAGCTTGCCCCATTTCTATACTTTTTTTCCTTTAAACTCAGGTAGCACATATGCGGTGCTAGCTGCATTCTTTTTATTCCATTGGTGGCATTTGTGCAGCTGCCCTCGCTAAGTGTTGTCTATCAATATACAATCACATAGAGGTATATACTGAAAGAGCCTGTCTGCCTTTCGTGTGGAAAGGAAGCTCATCAATAGCAGTAGATTCCAGCATGTGTATGGTCCAAGAGTATAGCATGTTTGTCCCAGACAAGCAAACAAGTTTCTCCATTTGCATCTTTGTGAATGAGAGGGTTTTGTTTTCATGGATTTTGTTTCAGGAGTTTCTTTGGAAAGCAGGGGATTAACTCACACATGCAAGAGAAATAGAAAGACTACATGGTGTAATGACTGCGATATAAAAACGGAAAACCTAGTGCTATTAGAAACAGCATGCATTCACATTTTTATGCAATAGAAATATTTGATGTGTTAGGACTTTTAAATTATATAAACAGGTATTAGTCCATGTGATACTTATTCAAAAGGCAAACATCAGCTATTTCTGAGGATATACAAAGAATTAGTATTTTCTCTGTCCATTGCAATATCTTCATGACATAAGGTGGGGTCACCACGATTTAAAGCAGAAGCACATCTAAACTATACATGTATCATTCTTTTTCATTCTTTTGTTTACATAGGAAAACCCAGTATGAACAAGCATGAAATACCTTCCTACCCTCAGAAGCTTTATTGCAGTAAAAGGGAAAGTTGGTGTTGATTTTACTTATCTGTTTTATTAGTAATCAACAGGTTCAGTTCATCAGGGCTCCAATTTTCAGTGGTGTTTAATGGCTTTCCTGGTGAAAATTTAAACAGAGAACTGGTTTCACATCATTTTGAACCAAATTGAAATATTTTGATTTGTGTAATAGATGTGTTTTATTTCAACTGTATTTATCCTGTTGTGCCACGTTTATTCATGGGAATGGTAGTTTTTCCCATCCACATGCTTGCCAAACTAGCCTGGGTCTTTTCCAAATGACATTTTCCATCATATGGTGTTATCTGACAGAACTGGTTAGTTCATGAAAATCTTACAACTGCTAATGTTTCCAGTATGTGATGAAGAGTAAAATTCACCAGAGGAAGATACAGTGTTTAATTATTTATTGTTTGTTATTTGGAGTCTCGATTCCCTTAATACCCACCTAGCAGGTGTAGGTGACACTGTGCCTGCCATTTTCCAAAAGCTCTACTTTTACAAAAAATTTTCCATATGCAGCCCATCTCTACAGTATTTTTCAGAATACTTCCTTGCCCGAATAATTCCCTGCAACCTACTCAATCCATTGTAGGCTTGCTCATGAAGAAAGAGCAAAGTGAGGAAAAGAGCAGTCAGGCTGACCAATGGAGAATAAACCCACAACTTATTATTTAATATATATGTGTGACTCCAAAGCTGAGGATTTGCTTTGTGTACTCAAATAATCTAATGATTGCACAAACACTACAATCCCTCTTTCCAAAGAAGTTAAAGAGCAGGTATTATGAGACATTGTAGTGAAACACAGTTTCTAACGCTGTTCATTAAGTGTTATGTTTGAAGAAATCAACTGGCTGAACAGTCAGGGGCTGAAATAGCCACAAGAGGTTGAATAGCCAATAATTCGTATGTAAACTGAATTGCCAAATCTGTTCCTTAAGATTATTGATACTTTAGTTTAAGTGTGACCTGACACAGTAAGTTGTTTGCTACAACTCCCGAGAGTTAACCTCTTTTGGAAAAAAGTGTGTTATTTATCATTATCTAGAATCCAGGACATAGTCTGCATTTCCCTTGTACAGAAAGCGTTGTGTGATGCACCTGAGAGGGAGGCTGGGGCTGCAGCTGGTTGCCATGATTTATGTGCAGTGTTTTTCAACGTGGACTAGCACCCACAAGAGATCAAAGCAAACCCACTATACTCTGTTCAGAAAGAACAAGAAAACAGGATTTATAACAAAACCTCCATGGCAAGAGATTTGAATGTTTTCATCTGTTGGGCCAACACTCTTCAGGTTAAAAAAAAATAAAATAAAAGGTCAGTTATTTCTACAGCTTGCACAGGTAAAAGAAAGCAAAGTGAAAAGGGAGCTGTGCTATTGCAAGTGTACTATATTAGAAAATGATTGTCATCATAGGCACGGGTGAACTGGATTTATCATTACGTTCAAGTAGCTCCTTAGCAAAACAAGTCTAGCGACAGCCGCGTTCTAACTCAGAGGAGCCACGTAAGTCCCACTTTCAGTCTGCTGCTGCTTTGCCTCTGGGTTCTGTATGGGAATGACAAAAATGTTGTGAAAGCTCTAATGGCTTGAAACTGTTTTCCTTAACTAATAGAGAAATTATGCCAGCTTTGTAGTTTCTTGGGGCCCAGAGTCATCTACAGAAATCCAGTTCTTAATATATTTCTTATCAATAAATATTCTTTACCAGAGAGACACACATTGCATTATTTTCATTTTTTTGCCTAATCTAACCTCCCTGAAATGTGAAAAGATAAACAGGAAACCCCTCCTGCTTTTCCAGGAGTTTCCCAAAATGTGACCCAGAGCAGGACTTCACAAAGCTAAAGCCACAAGAGGCCGTTCTGGTGGTCAGAGACTGCTGAGGGGCAGTGGCATCCCTGGGTGCGTGACCCACCAGCCTCRCTTTCGAGGCACAGAGAGAAACCATAAGAAGTATGGTCTCCCATATGGGACTCCTTATGGGAGTCCTTATGGGACTCCTTTATGCAAAGGGAACTTCAGGCTGCTAGCTAAGCTTGTTTTCTTACCATGTGGCGTCATTAAAATGCAAAAGCCACAGCACCATAGTCAAAGGCAGCATGGTCGAAAAAGAATCCAGAAACAAAACACTGAACAATATTAAGCTATGCATGGTGTGGACAGATTTAAAGCTCTCAAGTCGTAAGTCTTTAAGAGCTAAAAAACATGTGAAGTTTGACATTTAAAACCACTTTTTTTTTTTTTTTTCATTGAAGATATTTTGTTACCTAGTATATTTTCTTGTGACTTATACCTAAAAACAGCTAAGCATTTAAAACAGAAATTATTTTTTGATATGACAGAGAAGGCACAGGAAAAACGTGTTTGAGAAATGCATTTGTCTAAAAAAAAACATGAGAAAATGTGAGCTTCTGGAGTAAAAGTTAAGTCAAGCTTGTAAAACAATTGCAGTGACTTTCTTTTTCTTTAGCAACTCTTGCTTTATGTTTGTGATAGTTGTTGTCTCCCACTCCAGCCTCTACTTCTGAAGAGGAAGGAATGAAAAATACTTGCTGAACAACTAATTTATCAGCCTGACATTACCATCTATCAAGAGGAGAGGCCTGTTGTTAGGAAAATCAAGATTATTGGTTCAGGGGGAGGGTTTACCTCTTGTGAAATGAAGGTTAGTTTAACAATATACATACCTGAGAGATGTTCTTGGGCATTTCAAGCCCAAAGTCCCACACATCACTTCTTTTTCTGCAGTTTGCTGTCTTCATTGACTGTCTCTGACAGTCCTGCTGCTAAAGAGCCCATTCAAAGCAGAAAGGATTTGGATTTCTTTTCCTTCACAACCTAGGAAGCAGTCCACTGAAAATTTTTAATACTCTTAGGTTAATCTTAGATCTTACCATGTATGTTTCAGTATAGCACTTTATTAAGTGTTGCAGACTCAAATATCTCAGGGCTGATGGCAGGTAACATGTAAGCAGCAACATACAGACACCTCCATTAAGTGTCTTGCTGTTGAACTGTAGTTCAGCAGCTGGAAGCCTTGTGGGGTAAAGGGCTTTTCATGTAGCAGTAAATGACTATGTGTGGGCAAATGAGCTTAGCCCTATGCTAGCTTCTAAGTAAAAAAAAAAAACAAAGAAAAACCTAATGAGTAAGAAGTAGGCTTTTTTCCCAATAAAAAACAAAAACAAAAACAAAAACAAACAAACCCACAACAAAAAACAAACAGAAATTAAAGGAAGTGATTTTTAGTCTCTCCTACAAATAGTGATATCTACAAATTCAGTGAAAGTTGGAAAGCTACAATCTCTCTCTGATCTTGTTGCAAACCTTCAGCTGATGGGGCTTTTTTTGTGGAGGAATGGTTGTGTGTACTCTAAATTTACACATTTATGGCCTGAAGAACTTATTCAATATGTAATTCAGGCCCATGCAATCAACATTCCGCTCTGCAGCACAGCAAAATATGGACAGGTCTATTAATGAAGAGATATAGCCATGTAATCATATTCAGCCACTTTGTATGATGCTTGCATGATAATATTTAGTGGAATGATAATACCCAGCCCTTTCAAACCTATATCCACTGAATTCAAAGTAGAGAGAATTTGCACATTGTGTCTTCACAATTGTATGGATGCAAGACTTGATGCCTTGCCAAAGACTTCACAACGTACCACTCACTGACAAGATTAGAATTTAGCAGTTCCCAGCTTGCAGTTATATTTCAGAAAACAGCATTATTTATTTTTTTGTTYAATTTGGCCTAACCTGCTATATGAAACATACAGCAAGACAGTTGTGATATGGTAAGAGAGTACAAGATACCAAGATGTGAAAATCTGTATGTAAACTGGAGGGCAGCGTAGCAGTAGGTGATGCTTTGTGCAGGCAAGGAAGAAATCAAGAGGAACCTCCGCAGTTCATCCTACTCTAAGGGAAGACTTATAGATCCCTAGGATATGATCATGTGATCAAGACTTATGACTGAAAAGTATATGGTACCTTATTTTTCTTTTTTTTTTCCTTTTGTTTTTTTTTTTTTCCCTTAATCATGTTTACAAGAAGGTTTTCAAGAACTGTCTTAGGACACGAGACTTCTCTGAAAACATGAGCAGCTTCTACCCCCCTGCCTTCTGGGCTTGGCAGATGACATTGGCAAAACAAGTGGGTCATTGACTTGGTGAGAATTGCTACCATTCCATCACACCTAGGAATTCAACAGCTTTTACATCTCTCCACTTGGAAGACTGATATTTTGTCAGTACTTTAACGTGAACGGAAAAAATGGTGTGAGAGGTTTTGATTGCATCTGCCTTGACCTTTTATAATTTCATTTTGAAGTGTTAACATTACAAATAAATGGCATACTTATAAGTGTGTAGGTATTGCCTGCACATTAGTTTTATAAATGGTTTACATTGTACAATAAAAGAAAGTCCCATATTTCAGTACACTTAACATTTCCACTGTCTTGGCCCTCCATATTACTAGATGCTGATCATGGCTTTCAAACATTTCCCGTCCATAATAGATCTTTGGGGATTCTTCTAAAAAGAGGTTGCAGAAGATGTCTGATAATTATCATTGCTGCCAGCAAAAGTGGTTGTCTTTCACTGACAAATCTGTCAAATCAAAGGCTAGAACGGGTGACATCACGGTGTATGCTAACTTGTATGACTAATGGTGCAAGTGTAATTTAAACTGCCCATACACGATGACATTTCACTAACCACAAAACATTCACTATTTGCTAATTACAACTAACAGGTTCTTAGCAGGCTGATGTTTTTAATTAGAGCTAATACACTAGGAATTTACTTTGATTATTTTTTTCTTCAATGTTTAGAAGTTAGACAGTGCCCTCTCCTGGACATAGGCTCCCATAGCAGTAGTTAGCAAAGTGCCCCAAATGTTGCCAATTAGAGAAAATGGACACAAAAACAGTGTGTTGCTCTGCTGAAGGGACTTGCTGGTTTCAAGGAAGTACACTTTGTTGTGGTCCCTCCTTGCATTCTGCTCTACTTGAAAGCATATTGTGTAACAAAAATTGTTGTCGGTTTAGGTGGTTTTGATTAATTTAGCTTGAACCCAGTTGGTTAGAGTTGACAGTGTAACTTTATCACAGCAAGCAGCAGGAACATGTAGTGTTATATATTCCAGTTTATACAAAAATCAGCTCAATACAGTAAGAGCATATTCATCTTCAGAAATAAGGGTGATGGAGAAATATGCTTACTTTTTAGGTGTTCTCTTACCTGTCTTTATTGCATTATTTCACAGTAAAAAATGATAGTTATACTATTTCTCTTTATCCTTTCTTGAGGGTGTTTTGGTTTTTTATTTGGAGGGGGTGTTAATAAAAACCCCAACGCCATGAGTTTCGCTTAGTAATTCTAATCTCATGCCTTTGGACTTTTCCAGGGTCCATAAAAAAAGCAGTTTACCCAGGACCTAACTTGAGACAGAACATTCTCAAGAATTTACAACATCTCACAGCAAAGGGGACAGAGAGAGAGAGAGATGGATTTCCCTAGTAGTTAATTTAAAATGTGTATTTAAATTCCTTCAAAGACAGACTATAAAACTGTAATAATCCAGCATTTACAGGAAAATTTAAATTAATGGCATAGAAAGCATTACATATCCAGTCATCAAACTTTTACAGTTTTCAAATCACTTCTGTAGTTTTTCTCAGCACAGAAAACACACAGAGAGATTTAGGGTTTAGGGTTAACTGTGAGTGATTTCTATTAATTTGGTGACAGGTTGTTTTGTACATAAACATGAAGCAAAGCAGCTTTTTTATTTATTTACTTAAATTTTGCATGCTTTCTAAAAATATGCAGACTTCTTAAAAACAGACTGCCCATGCAGAGCAGCTGCTCTGTGCCAAACTCAGCATCCTCTGATCACTCACTTCGAAGGTGCACTTCTAGGGAAAAATGCAGCCCATCCTACAGCACACACTCACTCACGTGAGGGCAGCTCTGGAGCAGAGATCAAGATGTGCTCCCAAAACACTCTGTCCACTCATAACATTGTCCTTCAGTCAGCCTTTGCCCATTACTTACATGTGCCTGCAGCTGTGAGCGTCTCTGCACCACCAAGTGAGCTCCACTGCCCTCTGCAAAGAGCTGTGAGCTCTGTAGTAACAGACCTCCTCATTAATGGTCACAGTTGGTCATTAGCTGGTCACTGAATCTTTCTTGATGATCTGCTAATGAACTTCCCACCGGCTTGTTGTGAAGGTTGGTCAAGGTAGACAGTATAGGTAATTTATAGCTGAACACCCGGCACGCTAATGGCCTTTGCTCAGCGACTGTAATCGACACAGTACTACTAAGAGGCATTACATTCTTCCTAATTTATTTCTCAGGTGTAAATATTTCACGTTGAATGGAAACTTTGGTTTCTGTGTTTAAAAATATGTTTATATCTTGTATTTAAAGGGGAAATTTCTTTAAGAATTTTATGAGGAAAAAAGCCTTAATCTTACAAACTCTTATTTTCTAACATTTTTTGCCCTTAACAAAATGTTTATTTTTAAAAAGCAAACCTATGCATGTTAATATTCACCTGTAAAATACATAGAGGCCTGCACAGTGCAAAAAACAGCTCTCAGTGGGTGCCTGTTAGCTGCAGGAGCCTGGAGAGCTTTGATGGTTCAGCACCTGTGATGACTAATCTCTGTAAATCATGGATAAGTTGGCCAGAAGCTACAGTCCCTCCAGCTGTGATCTTGCCAGCTCTTAAAAGCTAAAAAGTTTCAACTGGGCCTTGGTGGGAAAGCTCCAGAAAAAGCCCAAGAAGTGGCAGTGATGCGTTAGGTAGCACTCTTTCCTCTAAGACTGGTAGATAATGCCACAGGGGTTATCCAATTATCACAGGAGTCTGCTTTTGCTTTAGATGTGCAGGTACCTTCTCCTGTTTCCAGAGCGATCAGAGTCCACCAATGCTGTGGTTACTAGGCATTTCACAGCCCTGAACATGTGCTAGTCTGGATGACCGTGGCCAAGATATTCATAATCCTTTAAGGTTTTGTATTTTCATTTTCACATGTTCATGTATCATAATTGTGATGCAAAACCGAAAAAAAAAAAAGGTAGTTTATATCTGCTATGCAACTGCTGTAAGAAACTGGGTTTGCATCTGTTAAAATGTCCTGGGCACAACCAGGAAGTTTATCATGTTCCATTACAGGTTTTCATGTACTTGACCCACATTAAGTGGTGTCCCAATGCTGATCTCATTCCCCGCAAATGGCTTCAAGATTGCAAAAATCTTTCTCGCCAGTGCTTCCAAATGGTACTTCTTGAGCTGTGTAGAGATTGAGGAGGTGGGTTTCCAGGGAGGTGTCCTGAGCATTGCTCCCTGGGGCATGGAAACAGGAGCTGTAGTTGTCTTTAGAAAGAGAGTTTTTGCCCTCTCACTGAAGATCTTCAGCTTACATTTGGTAACTTTGCTCTAAATGAGATGAGATTATCAAAATGTCTCATTAGTCAGAACATACCTTTTGGTTACAAACGAGACCCTCCTCTCCATCCTAGTTTCAAGTTCTGGGATACTCCTGTCTCCTTAGTAGGCTTTGCTGGCAGAGGGTGTGGCACCAACCAAAAGTTCATGCAATGACCAAAAGCAACTCAGTTCCTAAACAGCTTGTGAAAGCAGCATAGGTGGTACTTGCCTTGATGTTGCATATTTTGATTACAAACATTTGATTCTGCACCTTTTATGGCGTGGATGTGAGAGTTCAAGCCAGGTAGAAGAGTCAGATGCTTTTACAGAAAACCACAAATCATTTCAGATAAAGAAGACATTTATTTAATAATTAATCTTCTTGTTATACGGCATGCTGCATTTGTTGCCATACTAAAAAGTAAATAACATGTTCAAATATTAATGTCATATGTTTAAGAAGGACCAGGTCCTGACCCAAAGCAGTGTATTTTTAAGGAAATTCATTGAACCCAGGTGGACTTCTCAGGGCATCTTGGTACAGAATGAAGTAGTGTTAGCAATGCATCATTTTTTTTTTTTTTTTTCCAGGAGCTGTGGTCAGTCAGCTTTAAAATCCTAAGATCAAAAATGGAAAGTGTAAATAAAATATGAGTTTGGTCTCAGCAGTAATATAAACTCCATGAAAATACTCTCCTCAGGGGGGAAAAAAACATTCCTTAAATCACAACACTTCTTTAAATCACTGTGTAATTATCCGCTGAAGAAATGCACATAGCAGTGTAGAAAGGTTGGTGCATGTTGAGACAAACATCTTTACAGCAGTGAATGGGAGATCTTTAACTATGTGGCTGTCCACAGTACAGCTAGTTTCATCCGATTCTACCCACACAAAACACGTGCGAAGTACTGTTTCAATCCCTGTATGTGCTCTAGCTGAAACACCAAAGCCAAGTGGTACTAACACAATGTAAGACTACACAATGAAAATAAACCAAAGTGAAGGCATATTACATTTTTTAATTTTCATTATAACAATTAAATAAGTAACACTGCACATATATAGAATTTCTGCTCCTTGGTGCGTGTACCTAATGGTTATTCCCATTCATACAGTGAGACGTGTCCCACAATGTACAGAATGAGTTCCTATGTCGTCTTTTTTCAGTTTCAGTGTTTAATACTTTCCTGCAAAGATAAGTTAGCAATGAACACACATCTTTATACTGGCTGTCCCTTGGAAACGGTACCCTACAGGAATCTACTGGCCTCTTTGCAGAAACCATTGCAAAGCTGAACTAGCACAGATGTGATTGCATGTCTTTTACCTAACTTTTATCTGTTTTCAGAGAAAACACGGAAATCTTTGGTTAAGTTAGCTCTTTTTGAAAAAACATAATCTTTCATTTCCTTACCAAACATAGAAAACTTAGTGAAAGAATACAAAATTGAATCCTGTTCTTACGTAACATTTAATTTCATTTTTATTGCATTTATTTTCAGAAAATATATTGAACAACAGTTGCAAGACAAGTAGATACTTTTGGACATTTTCAACAGCAGCTGGAAATTGAGGGTCTCTTCAGATATTTTGTTTTTAAAAATCAAYAACAGCAACTGATTCAAAAATGAAACTTTTTTTACAACTTTTGAAATAACATCTTTTCTTACATTCTTTGTAACAGGCGGTTCTGCTAATCTAACCTGCCGAGCTTTCTTCGGATATAGTGGAGATGTCAGTCCTTTAATCTACTGGATGAAAGGGGAGAAGTTTATTGAAGATTTGGATGATAGTCGAGTCTGGGAAAGTGACATCAGGTAAAAGAAAAATCATTTTGTTTTTTGAGTCAATATCTTTTTTTGATAGTTAATGTAATACTTGTTATCACAGACTAACTCAGGAACACTTTGGGTCTGATCTATGTTTTTGCAACATCCATTATTTACCTTTTCAACTCCACCTGTAGAGAACAGAAAAATGCATGCCTCGGACAGATCTGATGTTAGAGAGCTGCAAAAGCAGAATAGCTGCCCAACAGGTACCGTAGTGTAACCAACTGGAATTTGCATAGTGACTTTTTCAAACTGTGGCAATCTACAATAAAAACCATTAAGACAGTTACTAAGATGAAATAAAGAAAAATAAATACATCAAGGAAAACAGCTCAAATGAAGTCTTTTAAAACACAGAGCCTTAAATAAATGCTGAAGTCTGGCTTCTCTTTTAGAATGTTTTGATTTCTTTTCTTCAAGGAAAAAACTGAGTTTCCTGTGGTGTTATCCAGCCTGTGAGAGGCAAGCATCCTGCTATGTGGGCTGCTTATATCTGCTGAAATACTTGTTTTAGAGAGGCACTTCACGTCATGCACTTTTACTGCTTCTAAAAGCACTGCCTCATTTGGAAATTAAGAAAAAAGTGGTTTTGTATTGAGAATTACATGCTTGACATAGCGTACCAAATCCTATCCAATATGAAGTATCTACCTGGATCTGAAAAGATTCCTTTTTCATTTATAATTCTGTATGTGTGTATATCACTGTGCCTATATATCATGGATAAACCCGGAAATGAAGGCAAATCTAAATGTGCGTTACAAAAGAAGCTAAATAATGTGTTGTCTACAGTGATTGCCTACAATAGAACAAAATGAGCTTATTTACACGTCACCTCTTATATAGGAGTTTACTATGTCATCAAAAGACATGAAGTCACACTCATTTTCAGCTTAACCTTGGACTTCTTCAGTGTAACCAAAGTAAGAGAGACAATTCCTTTACCAAAATCAAGAAGGCCACGTAGACATTCAAGGTCATCTCCATGTCCCAGATATAGGCAAATGGAAGCATATTTCACCCCAGTGTACTTCAAGTTTATTCTATACAGCTCAAGACCAATACACTAAATGGCACATGACAACCAGATCACCTGTATTTCACTTCTAAAGCTTTTCCTAAGCCCTTAAGCCAGAGACTTGGCATTCTGAAGACTGATAAAAAGGTGACAAGAACCTTGTTACAACTTACTTGTTTTGTGGAGGGAGGAGCAGGAAAGCTGGTTTCCACTTCTTTTGTCAGGTGTGGGGTGAGGGAGCAGCCTAGAGCGGTTTGTCATTTGCTTTGCTGGGTTTCTAAAACCACTGATGGGCTTGCTAAGAGGTAATGAAAGCATTGCAAAGACAGGTGGAGCCTTATGCAGGAGGTCTTTTCTTTTATCTATCATCTGTATGAACGAGCAGCACCTGGTATGCCAGTTCTTTCTACTGATTTATAATACACAGTCAAATTTTGTAATACATTCAAGAAATAATTTTTCAGACCCTGGCATGAACRCACTGTTTCTGAGTGACATGTTGAAGAGCCTCAGAAAGTGCACAAATAGTGTGTTTGGCCCAGACTCCTAGTGTGACCCTAAACCCCAAAATAACTGTTTTCACTTTTCTCTCTTCTAACATTTCACAACTTCACATACTACTGATCAGGGTCTCCACCAGAGTGTGCAATAATGTATTATCAGTGTGCACATCATCCTGCTTAACGAAGACAATTAATTGAAGCTCTCATTAACATTTACAAAGCCAAACCTCCTCATTAGAAATGAGGAAGAAAAGGGCATGATATAATTTAATTAAGATTTCATCAAACCATAGCCAAATTTGAGGCCAGAGAGTTGTGAATTGTAAGTAGCATTATTATGTCATGATTATCTAATGCTCTGCTATGATACAAGCAGAATAACAGCGATGGTTGCTTTTTTCTCAGGGTTCTCAAGGAACATCTTGGGGAACAGGAGGTTTCCATCTCGTTGATTCTTGACTCTGTGGAAGAGGCAGACCTGGGGAATTATTCGTGCTATGTCGAGAATGGAAATGGACGCCGACATGCCAGTATTCTTCTACATAAAAGGGGTAAATATGCAGCTTTTCTCCATGAAATGGTACATTACAGGGGCGGTCAGTTTGTAGAGCTTCCTTCTGATGCAAGCATGAATTTTGGCTTCCTGAGATATCAATAGGCAATGATTATTTTTCCCCAGGCATTTGTACAACTTTCGGAATAAAACAGAAAATTTGTTGTTAACTATGGCTGTCACTGGGAAAAATACAGTAACACCTTTTAGTTATATTTATATAAAAGATGYATTTAATAATTCATGAACTTTAAAACTAATAAAGGCTCAATAGAGAAAAAAATAATAGGAAGCCACAGGTAATACAACTGTAATAATTTTCTGTAAGAAATAAAATCAAATATTAGAAAAGCCAACAAAAATACATTCCACTTCTGTCAGAAATGCCACCTAAACCCCATGCCAGGGGAGTTCCTGCATAGCCTGACTGTGGACATTTTCCTTCTAACACATTTGTTTAATACCAACATTTCTGAAGTGAAGTATCATGACAGAAACTTCTACGGACCTTCCTGTTTCTACTCACCACTCGCATCCCATGATTCCAGCCTGCCTAATGGCCACAGCCATCTCCCATGGAGATAATTACGGAGAGGTGGAGAATCTCTTGCAAAGCAAGGTTCCCAGGTCCACTTTGTTCACTTTACCTCCCAGAGGGTGCTCCACATGCCTGGGCTTGACGCTCCCCACCCTCATGCAGCATCCCACTGGTTGAAGAGAGCAAAGAATAATCAGGAGCAGTGTCTGTACTTCACTGTCATTACTGTGCTTTTTTTAGACTGTTTGTAAAGGTTAGCAAACCAGGTTCTTACTGTAGTGCTGAACTACTTGTGGCATCTCAATTTATATCAGAGCAGTGATGTCTTGCCTAGTTTTAGTCTTGTAGCATGCAAAGTCTGTCTGAGTTTAAAAGGAAGCCATAAATCAAGATAGTGTGACTCATTCATTTAAACATATTTTTGTGTACCTCCAATTAATTGAACTAATTTGTAGCCATTTTTCTGAACTGTTGTCATTGCTTCTTAAGAGATGCAGATGTAAATAACCAGATGTTCTACTTAGTCTGGCATTTGCCATATTTTCTTGAATTTACTGAAATGGGAAATTAACTTACTAAGTAATTGAACCTCAACAATTTACCCGCTAGAAGTCTCATACTCCTAATTCAGAGACGTTTGAACCCAGAGCAAGAGCTTAACCCAACAAACACTGAAATCCAATGGCTTGTCTTTAATAATGAAATTAGTGCATGGAACACTGAAAATAAAGAATTTTAAAATTACTTACATTACTTAGAATCCAATACTTAATTAACTGACATGTATTAAGTCACATGYTGATGGTGAGTCCTTATTTTCACTTCCATACAAGCAGTAGCTCCAAGACTGACAACACATGTCTTTTCTGTTCTGTGACCACCACCTTTTTAATCTAACAATGTGCATGCATAAATTTTACAAGGGTCTACTTTCCTTGCTTCCTTTCTTGGAGAAATCAGTATGTCAAACACACGACAGTATGTGGCCTCATGATGACATGCTTAAGAGGAAGTAATCTCAATATTTAATTGCCCTTATAAATAGTAAAATGCTAAAAATAGCAAAAACTCCCCTTTTTTTTTTTTTTTTTTCCTCTTTAAGTAAGGCTGAATCTGAAATTGTGATTTGGAAACAAAATCTGTTGTGCCCTCCAAAAACAAAAGGTAACTGTTACAAGCCTTCTACATACTTTGCATGTTGACAACTGTTTCAGTGAAATGATAAATTAAGCATGACAGATAAAAATCTGAGCTAGTCTCTCAGGTCTCCTAGGAAGAGGAGCTTTGCACTGCTTGCTTAGTCTCCTGTATATCACCATGACAACATTTCATTTTAGGTTTCCTAGTTTAGATCCACATTTAGTCTCTGCTAGGAATAAGAAGTTAGTTGTTTATTAATTTCTGATTATTGGCTCACTTAGAACAATTAGGACCTAACAATTAGGTAAATTTGCTTCCTGAACACCGAGGCATTTGCAGAGGTATTAGTTTTGGCTGGTTTTCTAGTTAGTGATCTTTTTTTCCAGCAGTATAAACCAACAAAAATGCTGATTCTAGAATGTTCACTGGATACCTGAAAAAGAAATTATAATCCCTCTTAAACTTCGTATGTGGTACATTATCACTGGGATCAGAAGGGACAGGACAGCAGAAAGCTCTGTTACTGAACAAAGAACGTTCCTGGGAAAAGAGGTATTTAGGGCTAAAYGCCGCAGTGGGGATTCAGGTACAAAATTTAAGCTTTTCAAACACCCTTGCAACTGCTGCTTCCCCCTGGTCAATGTATTCTCTGTAAACTTAAACTTCCAGGGGGAGCTTTTGGATATGCCTGCAATTACACAGGCCCTGAAAGGGCAAGAAGTTCAGAGTCTAAATCACCAGCAAAAACCTGGATGCACCTTCCTCATTCTTCCCTCTGGCCAGCCCAGCAGGGACACACACTCACCTCACAGAAAACACAAGCAGGGTCTGTCCGATGGTGGTCCCCACCACAAACCAGCACCTGGCACATTCAGCCGGGGAGAGGGGGCTTCTGCTCTTTCCCTGATGTGGCACTGGAACAGAAACACAGAGCCTCCCCTTTCCTGAGAGGAATTTCGAGAGGGGAGCAGAACACAGCCCCCCCGGACTCCAGCACCACTTGCGCAGGAAAAGCGAACCCAGTTTGGGTATCCAGCACCAGGAGAAAGCTGGGACCCCTGGCACCTCCCTCTAGCCCAGATGCTGGTGCTCTGCATCTTGGGGAGCTGAGTCCCGATTTTCTCCTGAGCTTCTTTTACTTTCTGACTGCCAGTGGAGAAAACCTATGATCTACATTTTTGTGCAGCCGGCTAACCATTTTTAGACTCCTAACTTTCCTCAGACGCTGTGCGTAGGGAGCATTTAACTCAGAGCTAAAGGCAGTAGAGCATTTTAAGCATGACAATGCCAATGCTGTTTCCTTTTCTGGTCCATTCCTACAAAATTTGTCCAAAAATAATCAGAAAAAGAGAGGGATCAGAACCTAGGAGATTTAACTTCCATTCCCTTCCTCTAGCTGTTGACCAAATATCTTTCTATCACCTTTACAATAATTAAGTTATCTTCTCTTCTGTGTGAGGGGGAAAAAAAAAATTTACTTGTTATAATCTAAGGCTGGTTTTGTTACTTACTGGTGATAGCTATCATCGACCATCTGTAGCAGTTACAGGTTAATCTTCAGCCAGGTAGAGGAACCTTCTAGAAATTAACTTTGAGAGTGGTAGCGACAGCAGCTAAGCACAAATTTATTAACAACAGACCACATATTGCAGATGATATAAGGGGTGGATCACACACTATAATTCTATTTTTGTCACAGGTTTTTCATTGAAGAAGACAATAGTCTATCAATGTAGTAGATGATAAAAATGCAATGCATAAGGAGAAAGAATGCTCTTCCACAATGTTATGTATTGAAAAGTATGACTCTCATGCTGGATCAAAGCCTTCGTAGTCATCATAGACTATGTTGGAAATACAGATTATTACCTAATTATGTGATTATTTTTGTGGAAATTCTTGTCTGCATATCTGCAACTAAAACTCTAAAGCAAAGATAATCTCAAATTCTATCTTGGCATTATTTTTTTTTATGTTATGGATATTATCTTAAAAGCTTAATAATATACCTGTATWTTTCATGGGACAGACACAAGAACTAAGAGCAGGTAACATACTTTTTATGCATTCTTTTCAAAGTATCTCCTTCCCTTTGTTCCAATTTTCTCAGTGCTGTCTAATTTCCTGTCCTGGGCCTCTTTTATGTTTTGGGTTTGTTTTCCTCTGACATAGGTGTTCTCAATGGGCATATATGG
The DNA here is from genome assembly GCA_035582835.1 of Phoebastria nigripes. NCBI lineage: Eukaryota > Metazoa > Chordata > Aves > Procellariiformes > Diomedeidae > Phoebastria > Phoebastria nigripes. Next base: position 836,596 of record JAYKAV010000555.1, read on the forward strand.
GTCTTGTCGACTATAAGCTAATGAGGGATGGTTAAAACAACTTTTTTTCTGTTGGGACAAAAAAAGACTTTCACTGAAATAAATTGTTTAGAGGAAGAGATTTATTCTGTTTGAAATCGCCCATGAGAATATATGTTTGAAAAAGAAACAAGTTAATATTTCCTATAGGAAAAGCATCTTGAGGAAACCTATGAATAGGTAGGCATACTTTAAACTCATCATTTATTAATGCATAAACATCATATTAATGTCTCCTGTATAATTTAATAGCAAATTCTGAATAGCAAGTAATTCTGAATTTTCTTCATACAGTTATTAACAATAACAGAATTGCTGACGAGCACCTTAAATTACAGAGTCATTCACATAATAGTGTAAATCTGTTTTATTACTTAAGGGCTTGAATAAGTTAACTTTTTGATCTCATGAGCATTTTCAGTCACTAGGACATGATTTCACACAGTGGTAGTGATGAGTGACAATTAAGACTTAAAAGAGAAAAGAAACTAGTTCTTTTCTAACCTCTGCAAAGAAACCGCAGGTGTTATAGCTCCCTTTGCCATAAAGCTTCACGATGCTCCTGAAATTTCTGAATGGGAGCTCATCATGTGAGATATGAGAGCAATGAGTTTTATATTTCAACTTCTGTTAATTGGTCCTAATTACTTGAACATTCCAGCAAATCTCTGAGTCTCAGTGGAAGCAAAACTGTTGTAAAACTGACCCACTTGGTCAGTTAAGACCTTACACACGTGTATCTTCCAGTGTATAAAGCATTCAGTTTTTATTCTGCACTGCAGGAAAAGCTTTCCTGAGTTCCTCACCAGGTTTTAGAATTGGAATTGAAATTGGACTTGATTTGATGGGAATTGATTTTTCATCCCCCTATGGCCATTGAAGAAGCCTTCAGGTTGTCACTGTGCTGGGCAGTGCAAAGGTTCAGTCACCCAGGAGGTTCATGACATAGGACCAAAAGTCAAATATTGCCTCCCTACCTGTCCCAAACCTAACCAAAAGTGACTGTTCTTTTTACACTCAATCTCATCTAAAATCAGTAAATTAGTAGAATACTAAAGACTACTGCCTGACAGAAACTCTTCATAAGACCATTTTCTTCATCAGTAAGGTTTTTCTCATCCTTTAGAAAATCGGACTAAGACATTTCCAGTAAAAAGGTTAGTCAGATTACTTAGCATGTGCCTAAATCTAACTTGCCTCTGACAAAGTGTCAAACCAGTTGATTCGTTTAACACATTCCTTTTTAAAACAGCTTTTGTACCACTTTTGTCATAGTTCTTCTCTTTATATAATGCCTAAGTGCAATTCTAACCTTCATTGGCAAGGATGAAATTATTTTAAAATAAAATGTCACAAATTGTTCCCATAATCCATGCAGAGCTAAATTATTCATTAATGCTATCCTCAGAAAAAATGTAAACAGTATGTTTTATGATCTTACATCCTTGGAACTTGGTACGCCATTTTTCCCCACATTTTAGCACCTCCCCGTGCTTCTTACATTCATTTCTTTCAGAAGATCTAAAAGAAGTAATTGTGTGGGCTGTCTGTTTTCTGTAGTGCAATAAGCAAATAGAAGCTCTCCTAATCAGTAAGGTTTTAAGTCATACACAATTCATTTATTTGGGGAAGCTAAGCAGAGATTAATGCAAGTCCACACCATGATRAATTTTTTCCTTCAACCTGGAGTATAAACTGCCTTTAAAATGCAGTGTTCTGTATTTAAATGTAGTAAACTTCAGTAACATTGCAGCATCTATTTTTTTCAACCTTATCCTCTTTTGAGCTAACATACTGTTGGAGATAGTCAGTGTAATTATTCCCCTGCTGGGAACAGGTATCCCGCACTTCTCAGAAGAAATAAAAATGTCATTGGTAAGAATATACTTCTATTATAATAATTTACTATCTCTATTCTAATAACACTGAGAAATCCAACAGCACCAAGGCTCAGATATGCTGCCTGTCGTACTAATGAATAGGTTAACAAGATCCCTGTCTTGTATTTGCACACGTATATACATATGTACATACAATCCTGAACCCGACTAGTTCTTTATCATAGGTGAATCGGGAATATATATTATATATTGATCTAAAAAATAAAGTGAGATAACTAGGTCTCAATAGTTCTAATAAATAAAATGAAACTCCTGCATTGAAAACCATATTAAAAATTGTAACTAAATTTAGCCACCTTAACTCAACTCTGCAGATATCTACAGGCATATGTGGCCTTGCTGGCAGAAAATACACACTTTGTGCTAAGAAATGATTTCATAATCAAGCTAATGAACATCCCAAATCTGTTTCTACTGGGATCAGAAGTATTGTTGTCCTACAATATCCATCAGTAATTATTCACAACAATATCCATAAAGCCATCTAGGTACCTTAAATACCAACAGATTTTTTTGGCACGTTGAAACAAACAAACAAAAAGTCCTAAAAAGTAGAGAATAGATTTTATATATATATGCATATTGGATATGCATATGCTGTATAAAGCTGTGGTTCCATATGCTATACTTTGGAAAGAGAAATTTTTTTACGGCCATGTCATAACAAATACTGTATTAAGCAGGGGAAAAAAAAAGAGAAAAAAAGCACATACTTCTCCTTTTTTAAACTGGGAGTATGGGTTTCTTTCTTCCTAACCTAAACTCTGTCTACTGTTTACTGCTGATGTCTGAAATGACACTCAGAGGAGTATTCCTGTGTTAGCCAGCCTCCTTCTTCCTTTAGAAGAAACATATCTGTTTTTAACCAAAGCTGCACATTATGACACATCAGTCTTGCGTTGCTTGTCAGTATCTGCCTTCTTTACCTTTCTCAGGTGTCATCACAAGAGCTTTAGTATTGTCTTCAASGGCTCCCTTTCCAAATTACATTCATTACCTTTACATTTCATTTAATAATTGAAGTCTATGAAAGTATACCTAGACAAACTGAGAATTTTCTCCAACCAAATCTTGTAGCTTTGTGAGTTAAATCCTCCAAGACAAGCAGAGAATGGAAATGAGTTTAGGCTACAAAGTTGCAAAGATTTATGTATGTGCTAACCTGAAGCTCTGTGAATAGTCCTGTTGACTTCAGAGGGATTACTTATAGTCCATGAAGTTAAGTAATCTGCGTAAGTGATTGCAAAATTGAAACCTTAGATAGACTGTAATTGAATTTTGAAAAAGGCTCAGAAACTGAATACACAGCTATAAATCACATGTCCTCGAAGAGTTATAAATCACAAAAAAAGAATGTTTGAAATATAATTATTTTTCTTAGTAGCTCAGCTGTATGTGGACTAATGAATAGAATAAGATTAATTTTAAATTATCACAGATCATTAAATGTAAATTCCCTGAAGCACGTCGTATAAGTCAAAAGATATGAATCTTTGAAGGCACCCTTTTATTTACTTTCTTGTTACAACTCCAGCTACCATAAGTGAATTACCTGCATGACACAGCAAAAGGAAGTTTATCAAATATTAAAGCCAGGAGAAGATCAAACATATATCCTACAAATATGCCTAATAATTAGGATAGAATCAGTATAAAATGAGCGCGTTTATTACCAGCCATATTGTGCCAGACATTTGGAGAGGATGCGTACTTTGTTTTAATTAGCCGTCTCTTTCACTGGGTTGTTTGGCCAAAGCCGACTGATAAGGAAAAAAAATTGTAGCCATTGGTCAAAATGCTTGTAACAAATCTTGTTTTAAATTGAAGTTATTTATTCAGAAACCAATCTACTACTGCAGCAGTAATCAATGTGTTTTCCCTTGGAGTAGAACTGTTCCTGTGCTACTGGAGGACTATTGTTAATTGCCTGTAACTAAATGATTGCTGTGCTTCTGGATGTAACTCCCTGGCACTCGCTCATTTGTTGTGTTTAACAGAATGCCTGTCCCCCTACGGGTTAGCCGAGTAATTTTCCTCTACTATTTTCTACATTCAGCCTCAGCTCCTTAAGGAGGGCCAGGTCTGTAATTTGAGCAACGTAACACAGAGGCTAAATAGATTTTAAAAGGTTTGCACTTTTCGTCTCTCCCCTCTGATGTGGAATTGTGCTGAAATTGAATCTTTTTAGTGTGGAGCCACCACAGAAAACTTGAATTTCAGCAGGAAAAACAGATCACACTTCAAATGGAGTGTAATGCCTGCTGCAGCGACTGTGCTCAAATCGCAATGCAAAAGGCAGAATAAAGCAGCAGAAAAAATTGTTATTGTGAAGGTAGCCTCACACTCTAACCTTGCTGTAACACTTTAACTTAGCTTTAACAGTCACTACATCATTGTTGACATACACATCACCAACACCCTTGGCGTTCGCAGAGCACCTTTCAGGAGTAACCCCTCCTACGAAGGAGCCAGACGCGCCCTTTCCAATTCACATTGGGAAAACCGAGGCACAGAAATGTGAAATGGCTTCAGTCACCCAAGGGGCTGACAGCAGAGGCAGGACCAAGCCTTCCGCTCCTCACACCTTCAGTTCAGCGCAACACAGGGTAACACTGTTCACAAAATCCCTGCGGCAGCTCAAAGCCAGCCAGTGCCCCCGTGGGGTGTGGTTTAGCATCCTGCAGAAACACTAACTCAAGGCCTGAAAGCAATCAGCTTGGTGTGGCACTGTGCCCAGGCCAATCTGTCCCGCCTTCCACAGTGCTGCACAGATGCGGCTGTCCCACTTCCAGCGCTTTGGGGGTTAGCTCAGGCATTTGCAGAGCTGGGTGTAAGGATGCAACAGTCTACCAGGCTAATCACTGCTCCCCTCTGCCTCTGGACCCTGACAAATATCACCCAAGACTGAGAGCAAACGTGCTGATAGACGTTGTCCAGCATGGAGGAAAATACAAGCTTGCTATGCTAGATGGATAGAGCATGAAACTTTGCAGACAAATCTGTTTAAGAAAGAACCACCTTACCCTTGTGCTCATAAGCAATCACGATGGGCTCAGCAGCAGCACATAAGAAGGCAATTTCTAGTACGTTTCAGGGTGACTTAGAGAATTTTGTTGTTTGCTTTGGTTGCCTAATTTAGGACAGTTTCACATGTGTTCAGATAGACTTTATTGAAAAAAAAAAAAATAGGCATAATCTTGAATTATTTTACGGAGAAAAAGATAACTAAGAGGGACTCTTTGATGGCAAAAGTGATGCAGTGCATTAGTGTGATTTCGTGCACAGTGACAGAGAACAGATGACTACCTGCAGTAATTTTTTCCATTTAATCTCAAAATCATTAATTTAGGAAAAACTTTTGTTTTCCAGTTGTAAAGTTTTTCCTTGCCTTTAATGAGTCATAACAGCAGGCACATAAATAGAGAATTTTGTGCCTAGCAACCCGAAATATTAAAGCCTTTCTTCTAGTTACCATTGAACAGCTGCATCACCTGTAGTACAAAATGATAAACAGGGTATAGTAAGCCAGTGAAAAGTAATTTTCATTTCCATTTATATTCTAAAATACTGTATTACTTGTCTATGCAAACAATTTTTTGTTGGGTGTTTTTAATAACATTCTCCTCTCTGGACCAGAAAATTATTGAAAGTCTGAAATAACCATGCCGGTCTTAAAAATATCTAACACAAAGGAGTTTCCAGCACAGTTTTGGAGAGAATGACATGGAATATAAATGTCTTTTTATTTTATTTTATTACACTTTTAGTGTCTTCTAGAGAGCAATGAAATCTTCTTACAGTTGCCTCAAAATAATAAAAAAGTGTGTGATTCTCAGTAGACGCAGTCAAAATAAATGGAATTGTCACTTTTTCCTCTAACCTTTTATTTCTCTAATTGAATTGTATTGTGCTGGAGTAACATATCTACATAACCACACAGACACAAAAAAAGGTTACTTCAGGGCTACCCTGCTTCGCTCAGACAGAAGCTGCCCACTGGAAGAGGATACTGTGAAAATAACAGGGAACTGAGCTTTCTCCAGCACAGATTTTCATGAAGCAAACTGTATATCTTGGATTTCTAAGATTTGATTTCTTGGCATTCCTCAAAACTGAGTGGTACTGGAAAAGTATGGGTGGTCTTAAGATATGCCATTTATTACTCATTTCAAATTGCAACATTGTCAGTAACGCTTTTCCTCCTCCCACCCTTTTTTTTAACGTTGCCAGTTTTCAGTCAATAAGCAAATGAAAAGTAACAACAAAATGGATGCCATGTAACTGTGTGAGCTTCCTTGAGTATGCAATGGTTAAGACTGGGGCAGGGGTGAAAGTCCATGATGGCATATTACTTATGCACTGATAAGTGGCCCCACTGAGGATACTGCTGGTGGTAGACGGTTGGGGACACATTTGACCAGAGTCCCCGTCCTCAGGAACAGAACAGAGCTATGTGGGGAGGATCTCAATCCATCGTGTGAGTCTTCAGTGGCAGAGTGCAGCAAAGACACCAGGGGGTCACGGTCTGAATGGGAATGTCAGAATGGACAAATCAGGATGGTTTGCTGTGGCTACACGTAAGCCAACCCCCCTGGGGGAAAGGGGAGAATAAAGGTGAACTGCAGATCATTGGGAAACTGTGTCAAAGATATTAACACATAACTGAGATGTGAGGCTGTGGGATTCCTTGGATAATTTGTCTTCACATCTTTCAAGTTTTTGGGTTTTTCAAAAATTTTTATTTTTATTTTGAAAAAAAAAAAAGAATCAAATCCTTAGTGTAATCTTATGCAGTAGACTGAAACTCATCTTATTTTTGTGTGGAATAAGGGAGGAGCTGTGTTTGCATTATAGTCCCCAAAAAAGAAACATTCACCTCTGCTTTCATTGTAAGTGAAATGTCAACATTTATCTGTGTAAAACAAACTGTGATCTATCTACAGAGAGAGAGAAGGGAGTTATCAAATATCTCTTATATAYATGCACGTACTCATACAAACACACACACAGATCCCCAGCAATTGTTTTTTTTTTTTTTAAATGAGCAATTCAGATGGTGTACCAGAGGAAAAACTATTTTATTAAAGGAAAAAAAAAAAATTATTAATTAGGTATTTCTTCAAGGGCCCTATAATGAAATAAATACATAAATAACCCATCATTCATTTTTTTATTTTAATGTTTAACATAAGTGCGAGGTCTGCTGCTAATCTTTCTCTGGTTTGGAATGTGGTTGTTATTGCATTTTGTAATTCTTTGCAGAACTGATGTACACAGTTGAGCTTGCTGGTGGGCTTGGTGCTATTCTGCTGCTGCTTGTTTGTTTAGTGACTATCTACAAGTGTTACAAGATAGAGATTATGCTCTTCTACAGGAATCATTTTGGAGCTGAAGAACTAGATGGAGGTAAGGCAGCTTCTAAGTATGTTTCCTACTTTCTAAGTATGTCTGTCTTTTATTTCTCTCCACCAAGGCTCAAATTTCATTTCAGTTCAAGATGCGTTAACAACTGCAATTTTTATTTCTCACTGCATTAGGCACTGACTTGAATATGCATTCCTCATACGGCACATTAGCAGCAGTGATTGCTGAGCTGATGTACATGCTGCTCTCTGGAGCTCCAGAAGACACCCATGTCTTTTAGATTTTTATTCCCGACACTGAATGTAAATTACCAACATTGATGCATTAAAGATTTTCACTTTCTGCCAGTACTGAAAGCCAGCTTGACTTCTCCATAAGCTAGGGAGTGTCTTCCCTAATTGTATTCACCAAATAGGTAGAGGTTGAATTGAATCTCAATTTACTGCTTGTTTAAACTGATCAGTTTCAATAAACTGTACTGAGTGTTTGGGAATGTACCCAACAGTTCATTGTCTTGAGTTCATTTACTTAATCACTGAGAGAGCGGCTAATGGTCATTAAAGTTGTTGTGTGATTCAAGGAGACCCAGCCTAAACAAAAGTAATCTGCAATGTATGCACCAGCTTGTGTCAAATGTATACATGTATTTTCTTTTCTTCTTTTTTTAAGCACTGAAGAAAAAGGTCGTCTTTGCCTCTAGCCCTACTAATCAAGACTGTTGTTGAACAGCAAACTGGGTTGAGCTGCAGGGTCTGATTAATTAGGTTTTGTTTCTTGGGTCAGAGTTCCTGATGTTTTGTGCTACCACTACGTCTTTGGTGACAGGACCTTCTTTTTTACTGAAATACTAATAAAAGTTATTTTACAGTTCAAGGTAATAGCCCGTGGGCAGAAGCCACTGTGACATATTAAAATAAATACGTACTGATAAACAAGCGCTGGCCAAATCTGTCACCGTTAAGGGAGAAGAGCGGCAGCAGAATTAGAGGTCCTTATATAAGGGAAAGACTTCCATAATAAGATCACTAGGGAATGACCCACTTCTGCCTCCCATCTGAAAATGCACAAGGATTCAAAATAGAAAATGCTCAGAACAACAAGCCCAAGAAGATTAGAACATTTTGTATCCTTCTACTGGATTTACAAAAAGGATGCTTTAATATAGCAGCTCAGTGGGGGAAAAAAACAGGTTATTCCATTTATTTTATAGAGGAGGAAACTGAGGCCCAGAGGGACTGTGACTCATGGAGGATTTTGGCAGACACCTTTTTTTTTCAGGAGCTGAGATCCTCTCTTCTCCACAAAGCAGCCCCCAGTTTAAGTGGGCATGCTTACTTGCATGAATTGTGTGAATTTAATAATAGTCATATTATATTATGCAGAAATAGACAGTTTAATTTATAACTGTTTAAATAGATGCAATTTAATGTTTTATCTGTCAGTATCAGTAATTCTTACTTTTACAGCTGTCATTTATTGTTATCTCAAATCATTCCAATTCATTTGCAAACTTACTCTACCAGGTGTTACACGCTTGCCTCTCCTCCCATCCCAAACATTGGTCACCTGGGAACAACAATACTTTAATCACACATTTTAAACAACAACAAAGTGACCTCTAAAGGATACTGTTCTGGGATTCAAAAGGAGGAAAAGCGATATCCGTTCAGTTTATCCTTCTGAGCAAAGTTCATTGTTAAAGAAGATAAAGCATGGATTCTCCTTAGATGATCAATGCAAGCACTGATAGCTTGGGTGTTTAACCACAGTAATACAAGAAGAAAAATACTACTTGCAGATCCCTAATGGAAACCTGTAGCTTCTACTGTATTCAATACACTGGCAACATGGATAAAACCCATTGTGCCAATGAAGTTACTGCAGCTGGACTTTTTACTTTGTCTCTTTCACTTACACTCTTGCAAAATCAAGACGACAGAGAGAAAATGCCCCACAGAAGACCAAACCACAGCTTGTGCAGAAATAAATGGCAGACATACATTCAAATCCTTTCCTTTGGCTTAGTTTGTTACTGACAGACACAAAATGCTGAACCCTCAAATCTTCTAACCGCATCTCCTGCAGTGCAACAGCAGAGCGCCCACGTGCTATTCATAATTTACACCATGTTCTGTCATACTTCGGGACAGCATGTAGATAAGCAAACATCAAAATATCACAGGCTTTTTTTGTGTGTGCTACATTGTACCCAGAGAGGATTTGAGACACTTTAAAAGTGAGGTCCAATTAAAATTTTCTATTGAAAATCTCTTTTAAAATGCAACGCTTCATTTCTTCCCTGATCAGAGAACAACCCCTTCAGGATGTCAACTCATCACAATTCTTCTTTCCTTTCCAAGCCTTAGACACATCAGTTTTTCTCAGGCTAACATACGCATTTCTGTGGGAGGCATGGGTAAATTGTGAGAAATATTTGAAAACAAAGTATTTAACCCTTACTGCTAATGCAACTTAATTTATTACTTTCTGTAGGGGTACTGCAGATTAAGCAAGTGATCACAGCTGCTCATTCCTCATTTCTGTAACTTGCAGCTTTGAATTTCCCGTCTTCTCTCACATCCTGGGGACTAGACTCTCCTGGTTTTTTCTCTCTCCTGCAAACACTTTAGTTCAGTCTCGCCTTTATTGTCTCCTGGGAACAGGCATTGAAAACCCCTTTTTTGTTTTCATGGTTAATTCCCTGCCTTTCCTACTAGATTGGAATATAATCAAATCCAGCTCACATTTTACCATTTTTTCTCCCACTCTGTGCCCGTGCTTTCCAGCCACCTGGGAGCTGACTCCACACCAGGGGACTGCGTGAGGGACACCGTGTTGTGTCCTTCGGTGTGGAGCAATGCGACATGCCGGTGTTCAGTCAGGGGACCTCACTGTGAACGTCTGACAGATCCCCCTGGGAGCTGGAGCTCAGGGGCAAGAAAAACACTCTGACCCCCAGCAAAGCAGTAGTTTTCTCACCTGCAGGTGTTTGGCATGACCTTGTGTCTCAGAGATATAACTCACCCCTGCCAGTTTGATGGTCAGAAACTCCCAAATCTGTTTAAGTGGAGAATTTCACTTCAGGATCTCTCCACATACACGATGAAGATGATACCTTGAAGTGCTATGCAAACAAAGAACTGTCCAGTATTATTCTGAAAACAACARAATTTTCAGAAATAGATACTTCACTGGGAACTTCTGAGGGCTGATCACTGTTAAGTGTCAAACAACCTTTTTAGGTTTGCAGCTCTAAACTTAAAAGCTTATTTTAAAAAGCCTTGTCCATAAAGTGCACTTTAAGGACTAACACATTATTAGTGAAAGCCGCTTTTAGAAGTGATGATTTCTTCTATTTTGCTGTACATTGAGCTCCAACACAAGAGATTTTATACCACGTTCATCCTCTGAGAGGTGTTTTAGCAGTTACTGTTTATGTATTTTTGTTTTCCAAGGATCTTCTCTTGCTGCCTTTCCCAGTTTTTAAATGACTTGATGAACAAAGTATCATACTTTAATTAACAGAGAAGAGTAAAAATGTAAGTAAACGTTTACAGGTACCTGCGATCAACACATGCCCTGACTTTTTTCTACCTTGCACTCTGTGACCTTAAAAGGCTATTTGTATCAGAAGAGATATTACCACTGTATAGAAATCTGCTCTTTGCCTGCATACGAACTGACTTCCAGGCCCCCTAAAATCTATGGAAATTTTCCCAGGATTTTACCTGGGACAATTTTCTCCTTTGTGAGACTGCTTCTGCTCATCAAATCATGCAAGGATCAGTCCCCAGGCATGACAGCCACAGTGGACACAGCAAGGGTGGAGAGGGGAGTCAGACCACTTCTCTAAGCAGCACCATTTATGATGCTGCCTTAGTGGCCAGGAGGCTTAAAGTCACCAAGACAGCTGTTTTCAACTTTTTCTTGCCATTTCAAGACCTGAGAGTTTCCAGTGGATGTGCAGATGTCTGTATGCCAGCTTTAAGGTATATTAAGGATAAATCCAGAAGTCTACGGATGACAGATTGAAAACCATTGGACATGGTCAGATAGGCAAAATTACTCAAAATCATGAACTTATGTATGTGTTTACATTCTAGATTCCAGTTGCAGAGAAAAAAGCATGTGGTACAGTTAGCAGTAGAAACGGTCTATGGGCACCAGCCCCTACCATTACCTGGGTACATTAATAACCATTTAAACTGGTGGAAGTTTTTGTATGTAGGAATTAATAAGCAAGGGGTGAACACTACCATAAAAAAGAAGAAATTTTACATTAAGAGGCTGGCATTAAAATTGATAAGAATAAAAAGGTAGCAATTAAAGAGAAAGTCTGCACAAATGTGCTGTAAGTATTTTTCTAATGAAATTTACATAAATACCCTTTCTCACAGCTAGGCTGATGAGGAGTCAAGCTTTAGGCTCAAGAACAAAAGAACCCTGCAGGCAAGTGATAACTAGAAAGTGAGAGCTTTGCTTAGCTTTGCTTAGATATGGTGAACTTCACAATGATCCTTGGTGCCTTTAGGTCCCATCAGCTGTTTCTACAATGTTGGACAGGAGCTCTCCATAGTGTCCTTGATCTTATTCTCAGCTTTCCTTGCCAATTCACCTTGGTGAATTGAGGGAAGACACAGCCTCTGTGCAGCTGGCGTGCAGGCAGGGAAGGCATCTGGGAGCCAGGGCTGGGGAGTTCCTCTGGGTTTCACTTCTAGTTCTGCAGGTTGCTGCTTTTTCCCGYGCTCCGCCCCGCCGCCCTTGCTGAAATAAAACAGAGTGCTCCTAACGCGATTAAAATGTGTCACTGTTGAGCTCTCTAAATTCAGGAAATCTTGTTTGGATTTGGTACATGACATCTACAGTGGCTGTTTCTTGGCTGTGCTGTTGCATTTTCTTAAGAGATGAGTTTCTACTGCTTGCTGAGGGGAAGCAAATCAATGCTCAAATTAGGAGATTGATGAAACAGTTTCTGCTTTGAAGTCTCTGTTGCACCTGGGAGTCCTTAGGTAATCATGATTTTTGTCCTTACTATTATTTAGCTGCAAAAGACTAGCAACATTCATGGACAGACCTATGGGATTGCCCAGATAATATCTTAYTAACTGTACAAGACAAGAGCCCATAAGATACACTTCTTAGTGGTTTTCTGGGTTTCATCCCAGTAAACCTCTTACGCAGCAAGGAAAGGCAACGCTTTGAGATTCTTAATGTTTCAGTGTGACCTAGTTGCTAACTCTCAAATATAAATTTTACCAATGGTTTAGGCACCACCAAAGCACTTGTGTTAATGATTATGTTATGCAGGTATAGCTAGACTGAAATTACTGCTGAAGTAGTGACTTTACAATTACAGAATCTTCCCTGGGGACCCATAGAATAAGTTTGCAATAGCAGCCTCACCACTGCACATGTATTCTTATTGGCTATTGGCAAATTGTGGCAATAAGAAATCCTGCTCTATGATTATCAATTTCAAACTCTATTAAAATCACCTTTAGAAAAATGCAGCTTTCATCTTTCTAAATATCACTGGTTACAAAAAGGGGTTTTCCTCTTATTTAATTACAATTTTATTGTTGGAGAACTGCTTCTCTTAACTCTTCTTGTTTATGCTATTTATTTACATCTGAAATGCAATTCAAACAATAAAATCTCAATTTATGTTTCCACTGAATATGGGATTTTCTAGATTCTGTCCTCAAAACTTACTAATTCAAAGAAAAATTCCTGCTTTTTTCTCTCTTCCTATTTTATAGCATCTAAAGTACATGCGTAATATATATATTAAAAAATAAAATAACAATATCACCAAGAACATCTTTAGATTCCAAACTAAAAGATTTTTATAGGTTAGAAAGGCCAGATGGAAAGTAGAAAAAAAAAAGACTACCATATATAAATTAATGAAGACTGAGATATCTCCTGTTCCTCAACCAGCAGCTCTGTCAAATGATTCTAAGCTTTGAAGTTTTTTTATCAAAGGCGAAAGCACATTGCAGATTTCCGAGATAGGTGAGATGAACGCAGCATATTGACATCTGATTTCAAGAATCTTAGATTGAAAGCCTGTTTCCAAGCCATTTCTCCCTTGAGTTTTGTTTATATCTATAATGATTTACTTAACTTTTCGCTGCTTTTGCCTAGATCAAGGCTGTCTTAGCTCCAGTTTTCAAGATACTTAACCCAATGGTAAGATACAAGTACTGTCACTGAGATCAACAGAACTAAGGAATATACATAAAATTAAGCATGTATTTTATACAGGTAACTAGTTGCTTTGTTGAATTAGGACCATAATAAGAGCATCACTTCTTGACACTTTTTATTTAAGAAACTTTAGTGTAAAAAAAAGTTATATTCTTCCATTTTCAGAGTTTACATGACACTCTTTATTAGTGTCTCTTCCTACTCTCTCTTTTTTTAAGTAGTAGCTAGTTTCTTCCAGTCTTTCATAGATAACTATTATGCTGTGCTATATTTCCAGCTCGGTAGTTACCATTCAGTCTTTCAATATCTACTAACGATAGGTTTTTTCTTAGTTTGGTGTTTGACCTGCAAATAATTCATAACAACCAAGAGAATAATTTCTATCACCATCTTTTAACTTCTGTAATTTTTTAGTATTCTGAAACTCTTATAAGGACTTCTGAGTTTCCATATCTGTCAAGAGCAACTTCTAAGATTAATGTTTCATCAGTTTTTTATATTGAAAATAAAATGTCTTCAGTAGTAGTAATAAATTTAAACTTGCATGTTAATGAGAATGACTGAGAAACATTTGAGATGCACCCTTTAGTTAGTTAGGAATACAAAATCAGACTAAGTATAAGAGAAAAAATTAACTTTAATAATAGGTTATTCAATTTAAATAAGTAATATTCTGTATTATGTATCTATCAATGACAAATTATAACTATAATTATAGAAAACCAGGGAAAATATAGCTTAAAGAGAGAATTTATTTTACATTTGAAATCATGTTATTGTATTATTTTTTGGCTGAATTTTTATCTGCTGGGAATCACTCCTAATTTTCAAGAAATGTCAAATGCAGCATTGATATCTTGGGGTTTTCATAAATGTTCTTATAAAATCAACTTTAAAAATGGTATTTCTTTTATTTTTTCATGTTCTTTAAACTTCCAAAATTCAATATGGCTTAATGGGGGGGAAAAAAAAAAAAGAAGAAAAAAAAGGGGAAAATAAAAGGGAAAAAAAAAAAGCATGTCCATTGCTTTAATATTTTTATAAATGTGCCTACTAGGGACAAAGGACTTTTTTTTTTCTGGTCATGGTGTGCTGAGAATACTCCAGAACCTATTTAGAATTGATTACGTTTCTTTAACCTCTTCCCCAGTGTTGCATTTACAAAACCTCCCTCAAATTTACCATTACCCAGTCTGCACCCAGGATATGAGCTATTATTAGGAATGCTACACTCAACAAATACTTTGCCATGGAAAAAGCTAGTGTTGGTAGTTCTTAATTATTATTAACATTAAAAGGGCTTGACATTTAAAAATAAAAGAAAATGTTAAGGTGAGCTTCATAAGCAACAGTAAATAATGTGAGGGAAAGTATAAGCATTTTGAAAGAATTGGGATTTGGGCATTTTACTCAACTAAGCATTTAAATTACATTTTTCATTACATTAAGGGTGATGAACACTATTGCAATGTGTACATTAAATGTGGCCCCACAAATAATGAAATAAATACAGATTATGAAATGCCATAGTCATTATAATTTTCAAGCAACTACTGTCTCTGGGAAATTTTGAAAGCCGAGTACTTTGCAACGTTTCCTGAACACAGTACGTCTTTTAAAGAGGAAAGCCTCCTGCATCGGCTTGACTCCAGCTTCCTGCAGCACTGGGAGGATCCGCTCTGTCATTTCTAAGAACCCCGCTTGAAATCCTGAAACTCCTAGTTAAATCAGTGCATTGCTCCTAGGCTCCAGTAATGAGTATCTGAGTCTCTACTAGGCTGGCATGTGCTGGCGAAGGAGGGGAATCAGCTGTCCAGTTCCCTATTGATATAGAAATGGAAGATCTGCCGAAGTCAGACGTGTTCCCACCTACACCTAGCTGCGGAGCCACCTGCGCGTGGTCAGCTGCCTTCAGTGCACTAAATGTTTCTGAAGTCACTGCTAATYACTCTGGAGGATTTCAGGATGCACAGAGGTGGGGGTTGACCCTGGTGTCTAGGTCTTACATCTTCCTTAAAATAAGTAAGATTCACTATGAAATATGACATTGTGGTATTTCTCTTTGTTTTGATCTATTAATCTGTCTCGTACTAAAGCGTATCATGCCAGCTGAAAATCAGAGTTTGTCAACTGCTTGAACATGGCTGATAAGAAAAAACTGATTCTATGAAGGGTTTGGGATTTTTTTATTTTTAATTTTTCATCCATATATATAGTTTTTCTCTCCCCCATTAGCAGAAATATCTGCAATGTTTAAGGTTTAATAAACCCTCAAAGTCTCAAACTGCTGGCTTCTTGGAGTGCAACATGGAAATCATTAGAAAACATGTGTATCTATAATACAAATTCAAAGTTGAATCTGTTTGCTGGTCCCTGTAGAAGAGGAAGTTTTATCTATCTTTCTGTAGGCACCAGCTTACCATTTCTTCATGTGTAGCTGTTAAAAGAGCATGCATACAGATGAGTTCTTAGATGTCTGACAGCAACTTACTTACCCAAAGTTCCCATTTGCATGTGACAAAGTAGATGCATATAGAGTCTGGGTTTCATTCATATGCTTACATTTAGCCTTTAAGTGACTGCTGCTGAGCACATCCTTGGAATAACTCGCAGCATTTGCAACTTCATTCCCTAAAAGTTTATATCACTTCTGCTGGATTAACACTGTAGAAAGTTACAGGAGTATGATAACATATTCTACATTTGGATTAGTACCGAAAGGAATGGACAGCATTAAAGAATGCATGTTGCAATAATGCAACAGGTCTATTGGCTAAAATCCTGGGCCACTAAATGAAGTAAAGTTTCCGTGTGTTATTAACGAAGCTGGGATTTCACCCTCAGTGTTTACCCCTAAGACCAATCCAAACGATTTTGTCAGACCTGTGGCTGAGCGCAGCTCCATGACCATCACTCAGTGTCCTCGCTTTCAACTCCGTAGAATGGTTAAAATGATATGGCAAAGTTTGTACCTCACAGTCTGTTTTGACCAGAGTCTTGCAGTACCACTGGTTTTGGGCTGACTGAAACATTTGTGGACTGAATGCATTGTACCTTGAGCACAGGCTGTATTTGACCCCATTGTGATGAACTAATCCAGAGCTTCCACATGCTCTCATGGTTGTCTAGAGCACAACAAAGAATTTTTTTGCATCAAGTCTGGTTGAACTTGGCTGCGCAAAGTCTGCTTTAGGTTTTGTTTCAATATTTTCAATTAATGGATACAACAAAACTTCACAGAAACGGAGGCTGTTGAGTTGAAGAGTTCCATCCTAGTTGTATACTACCTGTAGGCAGCAGAAAGCAACTACAAACCACATAACTGAAGAGGATTACTTGTCTGTCCACAAAGAATGGGAAGAGGAAACTTGTTACACCAAAATGTTTCAAAGTATTGCTGTTGCATGATATTGTATGTCACACTCAGCTGTGTTCACTAAATTAAAGGACAGCCATTACATAATACAGCTCTGCAACATACCTGGAGGCAATGCAAGATGAACTTATTCTGATATGTTCCTAAAAAAAGAATCCTGAAATGGTTAAGGGAATAGGAGTGCTTTCAGGTACAAAAGTGTAAGTAGATAATTGCTTTCAATCTCCATGGGAAAGAAAAAAAGTTTCAGATGAAATGATCAACAACCCTGCCTTTGGTTATTAGCAGGTATTTCTCTTCCTAAGTGCGGGAGGAAACAGGTAGTGAGTAACTATATTCCAGTTTATTGCTAATACACAGGAGCCTGACAAAAACAAATCTTGTTGAAATGGCATAATCTATATCTAAAGTCAAAGTGCAAGCAACAATCAATCACATTTTCATTCCGAGGATGCTTGGATAGAAGACTTAATTGTTTGCTGATGAAAGGAAACAAGGAAATTCTCATTTTAAAGAAAAGCTTARCTTGCCACCAGCTTTTTTTGTTTTAAGTTTGGATTTTTGCCCTTTATTTCTGACACTGAATATTAGATCCAGCCAGTATCTGAACTTATTGCGTAGCCAAATCTGTAATTATTGTACTACATAATAATGTAAGTAGTAATATAATAAGTCCTTTATGACTTGTTTTGTGATTAGGAGCAGATCAGGAATTTTCTGATGAAGTGGTTTTTTCTTGGAAAAGGCAGATGTGCTGACACCATATATTTTCATGGGTAAAATACCTGTTCCAGTGAATGGTCAAGAAAACACAAAGCAGTGATGGACTTCCTGCATGCTTGCTGGGAGTCTGGAGATGTCTGGATGCATTGCTCAAAGGAAGGCTTACATGGAAAACAGCCCAAGAGCAAAGGGCTTGAGAGCAAAGCTGAGAGCCTCCTGCTTCCATGTGACATGGCCAAGAGACTGGCAAGATGCGAGCCCCAGCTCCCAGAGTTCGACTCAGCCGTAAGATCTGGATGTCTGCAGGCTCCCATCTCTCCCTCTCAGTCCATTGGGACAGCATGTTAAAAAYCATGAATTAAGATCAGAAATATTCTTTAGAATATAGGCATCAGTCCCACCCATTACAAGCAGGAGTAGGTGGGACCATTTAACTGAGAAGAACCTCACACAGAGACGTTATTTACTGTGTTTTTGAATACTTTCCTGGAGATGGGAGATTTCAACAATTTTATGAGTTCTCCCATTTTTCATTACAACTGAAATTCTACATTTTTTGACTATCCATAACAACTAGAGAAAATAGTAAATAATGCCATTGCTCTTTGATCACATCACAGAAAAGATCTGATGGCTGCGTGGCTATCTGCCTGATATAGTTCTTAAAATGTTTCACAGAGTTGGCAATGTAATGCAAATAATTTTAATTAACTAAAAGCAGGCTAGTACATATATATCATAGAAGTAAAACAAAGGCATATGTGATCATCCCAGGCATTTCACATTTTGCAAATTGTCTGCTCATACCAGTATGTCAGTCCATCAGATATAACAAAATTACCACATAAGGTAATTCTGCTGTAAACTGAACTTTTTACTTCTCATCAAAGTTAAAAATAACTGACAGATGGGGAGTATAATAGCTCAGGGAAACCATTGTGCTAATGCATCTAACAGTTTTCCAAACTGGACTACACATCTTGCTGGATTGGAGTTTGAATAAATTCATGATTGCCTGAACCCATCTGTGTAGACATACCCTGGATCCTGGCTGTCCATAGCCCTTCAAATGCTATTAAAACTAGGGAACTAGGGTGGAAAGAAATGTTCCCTGCAATACAAGATAATGCAGTAGTAGTCAGTGGAAATGCTGGAGCCTCCATGGTATGAAAAATGTATATTTCAAATAAATACATTAGTGCAATATTTACATATGCAAGAAAACAGTGGCATAGCATGAATAATTTTCCCCCTAAGAATATGCAAACCATCTTAACAGACAATACTCTGAGCCTTTAAAACAGTTTGAACGCTGCATTATTTTTTATTATTTACCCCTTTGAGAAATGATACATTCTCAGCTTTACTCAAAGACTTTCAACAGAGCAACACTGCTCTCAAGCATGAACTATGGTTATGACCATTAGTAAGGTGACAACAGAAAATGGCATTACCGCATCATCATTTTGGCGATTGTTGTAATTTCCCCACATATCTCTTGACCTCTCTGTGTGTTAACTCAGTTGCTGGGCTAACACTGTCCTACTGTAGAAACAAAAACCTGCTATGTAATCTCCCTCTATCTCATACTTGATCCACTCAGTGTTATTTCAAGGCATTGTCAAGGGCATTAGGTGCTTGTCTGTTGTGAAGGATCATGGTTTCACAAATACTCCAGAGAAAAATAATGGAAAGAGTGAACCATAGAAGGCAGTGCTTCTCTTTTTCTTGTTTTTCTTTTTTGTTGTCAGTGGTTTTTTTTGTTTTGTTTTGTTTTCTGTGGATATTACAATCCATAGATAATATCACACAAAAAGTGTGCAGAGGAGAGAATGAGCACACAGTCATTTCACGGGTTTGGTAAGTTTGAAAGTAGTTACAGTTTTACCATTTTAATTTTGTCATCTGCAAATGTTAATGAGCATAGGATGCATGGTTCCTCAGAAGGAACAGTGGACGGTTCAAGAGTAGCACCGTTTTATTAATTTCATTTATACTCTTTGCCCCCATCCTGCATTTGGCAGGCTTTTCCAAATAGTGCTACCAGAGTGTAGTAGCAAGGTGTAAAATGCTACCAGAGTGTAGTACCAAGGTGTAAAAAAGGAGTGGCTCAGTAAATAACTGAAGTCAGCATTGAAGGAATATAACACTCAGTTGAGTATTCAATCAGCTGTCTTTTACAAGCAATTGATATTCTCGATAGCCTGTGCGCAATGTTGTCGAGAGACTTAGAAGGATGTTAACATTTCATTACTTTTGCCATTGATTTTTTCCTGCTTTCTTCACAACAAAAGTCAAAACGTGACCTCTTATTCCACTGAATTAGTTCCAGAGCATTTGGCATTATTGACCTCCTAATGAAAATTAATGATGGCTCTTTTGATTCAGTCTTTCAAGTAGGCACACCAAGCACATTTAAGAAATAGGCACGTTTATTTCTCATATTGAAATGAAATAACACACTGTTAAGTAACAAAATGTACATTAATGCAACATTAAATTTGCAAATTTAAGCACATAGAATTCAAGAGATTTAAACTGCATTATCATGAGCTGATGCTGCAAAGATTCAAGCTTGGMAATAATTTCAGACCTGGAAAGCCAATGAGTTTTACAAGTGAAGATACACATACGCTTAGAACATTTCAGCCCCAGGCCCTAAACTTACAGTAAAAATCTGGCAAGATGGAAATGTTTTTACTATGCAACAGAGACAATTGCACATTAGCTTAGGTATTTCCATGCTTTTCTTTTCCCTTTTAAAGCTAGAGAAGAATTCAAATTCTTTTCAGTGACTTTTTCCTTCTGTGCTCACAAGCTGTCACCCCACAGTTGAGTGGATTTCCTTCATACGGAGCCTTACACAGATGTTTATGCACAAACTGACTTCAGTTTATGGATATGGATCCCTTCTCCCTTGCATCTCTGTAAACAAGGATTACCTTTACCAAGTGAAACAGGAAAGGTGAATGGATTCATATCTAGAGATTGGGTGAAAGCTTGCCATTTTATCTAAACAACTTCCTATTCCTGGGAAATTCTCCCAGAAATAATTCCTGGGGAATTATCTAGGAAATCTGCAAGAATAATTAATAAACGAACTTATTTTCTTCCTCTCTTTCCTTAGACAACAAAGACTATGATGCATATCTATCCTATACCAAAGTGGATCCTGACCAGTGGAATCAAGAAACTGGAGAAGAAGAAAGATTTGCTCTTGAGATCCTACCAGATATGCTTGAAAAGCATTATGGATACAAGTTGTTCATACCAGACAGAGATTTGATTCCCACAGGAAGTAAGTCATGTCTTTATGCTTGTGTGTTTCCTAAACAGCAAATGCAGTGATTGCAGTAATTGTTTTGGTATTGTTTCTATGCCTGCTCCTTCAGAATGTTATCTTTCCTCCCTCATCTTAGGGAATGATGAAGATAAGCCACCAAAAATACTTAATGTGTATTTCCCAGATAAGAGGATTATTTTTTAGTAATTGTATTATATTGATTGAAGGTGAGACAGTGCAGAAAGGGCACGCGTAAGTAAAGGAAGTGAATGAGATAAATAACATTTTTTCACAGACTTTTGAGAGCTTGCATATCTAGGAATGAATTCAGAGGTCTTTGTTTTCTGTTCCTTAGAGTTTGCCTGGAAAGATATCCATGATTCTAAGTATTTATTAGAGAAATTCAGATAGGAAGGAAGAAGTTGTGTTTGGACTAAGACAAGGGTTGAGTAATAACATTTACAGCAGAGCAAAATAGTGAATTCTGTTAGTGTCCGCTGCAGATAAATGTATAGTGGAGGTACTGGATCATTCTCAGAGACTGAAAATTAGAATTGATTCCAGCTGGTACAAGTAGATCTTTTTCATGTTTCTTTCACATATTCCAACCTACGTACAGTATTTTTTTGTAAGTTGCTGTAGTATTCTTCATAACTTCAGTGTAACCATATAGACAGCCACTAAGTTCAATATCTTTTACTGAAGATAAGAAAAGATGCTTGGCAAAGCACAACATCAAACATAATTGCATGGATATTTTTGAAATCTACAGCAAACTAAACATTAATTTGCATGAGACAACACTGTTTTTGTGAATGTGTGCAGTGAGGGTATGGAAGGAAAACAAGAATCTAACCTTACAGTACACCTTAGAGTATCATTTAGGTTTGAGACTGAGCCCCTGAAGCACATAGTTGCTGCTCTGTTGCCTACCTGGGTGACTTTGCCTTTTTAAAGGAAAAAATGGTGATGGACACACTTGTTCCAATAAAGATATAGATATTGATACAAAACCACAGCTCATGAACAAACAGTCACAATCCATAGCACATGGGGGAATAGATGTTTTGCAGGATCACAGAATGGTTGAGCTTGGAAAGGAGAGACCTCTGGAGATCATCTTGTCCAACCCCCTGCTCAAGCAGGGCCGCCTAGAGCAGGTTGCCTGGGACCATGTCTTGGCAAGACGACCTGGCACGTTTGCAAGTGTTGTTTTTGCATATTTCAGTGAGCTTTTCTGGGAGCAGGGATTTGCCTCTGTTGTTTCTCCCCAGTCTATGGGAGCAGAGTGTTTTCTTAGATTAATTTTTGAGCACTTGTCTTATTTTGTAGCCTACATTGAAGACGTGGCAAGATGTGTAGACCAAAGCAAGCGACTGATCATCGTCATGACTCCAAATTATGTGGTAAGAAGAGGCTGGAGCATCTTTGAACTGGAAACGAGGCTTCGAAACATGTTAGTCACAGGCGAAATCAAAGTGATACTCATTGAATGCAGTGAACTACGAGGAGTTATGAACTACCAGGAGGTTGAGGCCCTGAAACATACCATCAAGCTCCTCACTGTCATTAAATGGCACGGACCAAAATGCAACAAGTTGAATTCCAAGTTCTGGAAACGTTTACAGTACGAAATGCCTTTTAAGAGGATTGAACCCATCACACACGAGCAGGTTTTAGATGTCAGTGAGCAGGGTCCCTTTGGGGAACTGCAGACAGTCTCTGCAATTTCCATGGCTGCTGCCACCTCCACTGCTCTTGCCACTGCCCATCCAGACCTGCGCTCCACCTTTCATAACACATATCATTCACAGATGCGCCAGAAACACTATTATCGAAGCTATGAATACGATGTACCTCCTACCGGCACCCTGCCGCTTACCTCAATAGGTAACCAGCATACCTACTGCAACATCCCTATGACACTTATAAACGGGCAGCGACCGCAGACAAAAACTAACAGGGAGCAGAATCCAGAAGAGGCTCACACAAACAGTGCGATACTGCCCCTCTTGCCACGGGAGACCAGTATATCAAGTGTCATTTGGTGACCGAAATGCAAGGGGCTGTCAACCCCCTTGAGTAGGAGCTGAGTCTGCAGTCCGGTGCCTGGAACTACATCCTCGACTGCTGCTGTTAAACATGCATTACAATCGATAACATACGAGGAAAAACAGGGTCTTGTACATATGTTTTTTGCAATTTCTTTGTAGCATCAGTCTTCCTGTTTTACCCATGTCTCTTCCCATTCACATTTTCGACTTTGTTTTATATGTCATTGGAATTTGTATATTTACATTTTTTTAAATGAAGAGACTGCTGTATAGATAGGAAACTTTTTTGCTTCATTAGTATAGTTTTAGACTTTTTGTTTGTTTGTTTTTAACCTCTCTTGGGAATGCTTGGACAAAGCTATGTTGATATCAGAAGCACCATCCATTTTGTTGGCCTGCCTAGCCTGATTCCTGAAGGCCATGCCTGCTGCAATTCACCTCTTTTGGAGAATATTTGTTCTTAGAAGGACCCCATCCCTCACAGAGAGCTCCAGTTTCATTTCTATTCCCGTAATGTGCACTGCTCCTTCCCTGTCCTTACAATGACCCCCATTCGGGGTAACACTACAGTCTGATCATCTAACACGTAACTTGGTAGATACCTGTCAAACAACAGAATATACCCAATCTGTATCGGTTGCTTCACAGTAGTCACTACAGAGTGTGTAGAAACTAGAGATGGTTTGGTTTTTGCTTTCTTGGGTTTGKTTTTTTTTTAATTATTATTTTAAGAATGAGTTGATTGTATCCCTTTTATAAATATAAAAGCAAACCCTATTTTTAACACTTCCTGGAAAAGTATTAATGTGGTTGTGGATTTTATTTTGAAGCATTTAACTTTTTATTTTCCCCCTTTCAAAATCCTGCAAATAAGATCATTTGCAATTGTCAGGCAAGTAAGACAAGTGAGGCAATAGGCACTGAAGTGCAGAGAGTCCTGCTGATATTTACAGTGATGACTTCCAAACCAAAGGGGAATAAAAAGACAGTATTGTAGATGGTTTGTCGCTTTGTATTATAGAAAGTGTTATTTTCTGAAAAACTAAGAGCAAAACATTATTTTGCTGTGGATTACAGAGTCCCCTTGTATTTTAATGTTCCAAAAACTGTATTTGCTTTAAAATGACATATTCAGGATTAAGAAAACTTCTTTCATTTGGTTTTAGCTTGTAACGATAAGTAAAACATTATTAATTTCAACATGATTTCAGTAAGAACTCAGGCAGAAAAAAATGACATGAATACCAACAAATATAATTGTTTTCAGAATAAACTTTATTTATACAAAATTAATATTTAAATCAGACCTGGAAGTATTAAAAACAATTTATTCACTTTAATGAATAAATAAATTAGTTTTATTTTTTATGTATGATTCTATCTTTGAGGAGTTGCAAATAATGCGTGTACCACGGCTGCCAGGGAAGAAAAAAAGGAACACTATGTTTACATCTGCATATCTTCAAGACAAATGAAATAAGCATCTTACCCATACTTATGTTTTAAATAATGGAAAAGTCCTTTCTGGTTTTAGAAGGAGAGAGTAGCAGTGTTGTAGCTCTACGACATATTCAGGCCAAGCTCTCCGCTAGTCTCTGCTAGCAGAAGCAGAGGAGCTGGGGTAGAGTTACTGGTTGCAGCACACTGTCATATAGTCATGGGTTTGATTTACCCTGGCAGAAACGTAACTGGTATCCTGGCAAACAGACCTYATAGTCTATTTACGTAATTAATTAGCTTTAGGTATTTTTATGGTAGCTGAATGATACTGGCCAATATAATGAATGTGTGAGATTCGTTCATCCCCATTGTCACAATGAGAAAAGTACAACTTATAATATTTTGGTCTTCTTAATGAGAAGTGATGGGTAGAGAACGGGTAAACTGCAGTTTGGGTGATGTTTGTGGGAGTAATCCAGAACTGACAGTGTGGGAGGAAATGACTATGCTCCTGTTGTGAAAGTCAAGAAATCTCAGCATCTGCATAACAAGCTAATAGAGCTTTGGGATGTGCACTGATTTTTATGTGCTTAAAAATGTTTATTTCTCTGACAATTTGCTCAAGTCCTTTTCTACAATCTGTTCTTTATTACGGTGTCTCCCTCTGGACATGTGCCAAACATCCACAAAATGGAAATGAAGCTGCCAGGCCAGATAAAATTTTAAGAGAGCTTTGCACATTTGGTTATTTTCATAGTGTAAGAAAGCTATTATTTATTCGCTCTTACAGACACCTGCCAGGCACTGATGGCATTTTCCTTCATTCAACTGGACGCCAAATACCCCAGTATCCTCTGAAAGCAATGCATTATTTTTTCCCCTTTCCCTCCCCTTTATATGCCCTGGGGTAAAGACTGGGATGTGGAATAAATGTAGAATGTAACTAGCTGCCTGCAGTCACATTTAGACGATTGGTAGGTGTTTCCTTAGCCACATGGGGAATACTTTTCTGTTGTTCTATTTTTAGTGTAGATTTAAGCACTTTGAATAGCATGATTCAGGGATTGATGGATACTATTTGATATTCACACTACTTAAAAAAAGTTTTTCTTATAATGTTTTGTCATAATACTAAACAAAAGAAAAACACACACACAAAAAGAAACAAACCACAAAACAAAACCTGAAATAAATGGAGAAGCTGTCTATGGCTTTAGAAACATTCCTCCTCAGTATTCCTCCTCTATGAACAGCTCTGTGTGGGGAACAGTGAAGGAAACTGTTGTGTGTTCACGTGCTCTATGTTTGACAAAATTCTGTTGGAACGTAAAATAAAATGAAAAAAAAACCCAACCAAACCTGTTATTGCCCTAGTGCTTAGGCTCTATCCTCTTTTGGTGAAGGTGTTCCAGTTTTTGACAATGCAGTCTGAAGTGTGCATGCAATAGCCACATATAAGGTTTAGCCATAAGCAAATAGCACTATCTTAGAAACTGCACGGTGTGATGATCGGAAAAACTTACTCTGCCTGGTCAATAACATCGGGTCTGTATGTGGATTCTATGCACGTGAATTATCCAAGTGTGGTGCTTTGTCTTTATAAGGCTCTCTCTAATCAGGGTGGTCCTTGATATAAAACTAAAGGACTCTGTTGCACAACCTGTGGAAATTCAGTACATAGGTTCTCCGGACAGCACATATAGCTGGACAGAAATGGGGGACTGTACAGCATGCAGCTAATTATTTTGAAGGCAAAGTGCATTGCTGGGTCTGATTCTGTTCTCAGTTGCAGCAGCATGATTTGAGAGTAAATCTAATAAAGTTGAATGAGTGTAAGATTGATTTGTGTGGGAGAAGAAAATTGGAAAAGCAAAGAGAAAAGGCATTCATATTTGCAGTCTGTGACAAGCTGAAATCTTGGCCGCAAGGAAAGCAGCAACAAAATGTCTTCTGCGTTTTAGTAGGGACCCAGTTCTCACCTGGCAGCCAACATTAAACACTTTCAATATGATCTGGTTCAGAGCTAAACACTGTTAGGTTTAGATGCAAACTAAGATTGTTCTATTACTGCACAGCTGTGAAAATCATGTGTATGTTACATAATGGGTGATAATCAGCTTCAAAATAATTGGAAAGCTTGTTATACCCGCCTGATTAAAATTCACAAAGTTTTACTTGGATATTGTGCATTAATGACACATTTAAATTATAGATAAAGCAGTGAGATTTGGGAAAACTGGTCTGGTAAACAGGCTTCCTTCATTCTTAAATTGAAAAAAAAGAAGAAAATGTCAAGCTAGCAAGCCTAAGGAGAGTTTAATTAAAATCCGAAGAAGAAAAAAAATCACAGCAGTAAAGTAAACTCAAAAATAGGATAAAGGCCAATGGAGAAGAAAGGTCAAAATACCCACCTGTTTTTTGACCGTATTGTGGATTTTTTTTGTCATGCAAAGCTCTGTACTCTGGCTGACCTACATAAAGCAACTGGCTTTTTTGGGGCCCATCCAGACAGATCAGCAACACAAGTATGTCCCTGTACGTCTAACACACTTCCGAACGATTTTGTACTTGTTGGCAGTCTAGCACAGAGAGTTTTTGGTGTGTCTTCTATTGTTCTGATACAGAGGGTGGTAGCAATCTCTCAGCACTAAAAAAATCTCTGTAACAAGCTTATTTTATTATCCAGAGTAACTATATTCCTTCACACCCACCCCTTAACTGATTTGCTGTTATTAAACCACTTTTTTTAACCCATTTCTCAGCTGAGCAAGAGATTAATGTGACTGGCATCAGAAAAAATGTGAGCAATTTCATAACAATGAATCTCCTTGTATGAGTGCTGCAAGTWCCCTTGCATTTTTTCTGTAAAATCACAACTCTTCACCTCCTAAATAGCCCACTGAATGGAGGTTGGAGAACAGCATTGTGTCTTTCATTTGAGATTCACTGAATTTAGTATGGATACTGACCTGTCATTTGTGATGTAATTTGCTAGGCTATTTCCCATCAACTCTGGCTATATCTTCCAAGAAGACGTGTTGGCAGCGTCGCACTTCTCCAGCTGGCCTTGGGTTGATGTTCCAGAACTTGGAGTTGTTGCCCTGGGGAGTGAAACTAATAGAAATGTTTCAGCTATTAAGAGTTTTCCTATACTTTTTGTTTGTTTAAATTCTGTTTAAGACAAGGTTTGACCTTTGCTCTGGACTAATAAGCTCTGCGGGTGGGAGGTCAAGAGTCCACAGAGTCATGAAGTAGTCAGAGCAGAAATTACAAAGGCAGGCCTGATACCTTATTTGGAAAAAGTATAAATTCTGAAGCTGCTCAGATTACTAAAAATTGAGTACATTGAGATTGAGGGTTGTTGAAGGAAAGTATTCTGTTTGTTATTACAACCAGCCTCATTCCAAAAGCTTATCAGCATTCCTACATTAGATAGCCATTATCCTAGATAATATAATTTCAGAAACATTCAGTAGTAAATTATAGTATTTTTATTTTGGTGGATTAAAAGTAACATGATTCTCTAGGATCTAAATGTTAAATGAAATAGATAATCTTTATCTAGTACTGAGATTACAGACAGTACAAACATCTCTTTGCTGGGTCACTAGTATTAGGAAAACAATTTGAAGTGAAATTTGAGAGCTAAGAATTTGATGGAGATATTTTTGATATTTTTTATAAAGACATCTCTCTTAACCATCAAGGCATGACAGAAGGAACACACAAATTACTCCAAAAATGAAGTGGATGTGCTTTTTAACCTTCTCTTTTTATCGAATATTAGCTCTCTCTCTGTCCCCCTCAAAAATACAAAATCATCCAGGAAAAATGAATACCTACCAAGCCCATACTCTCAAACACATTTGGTGACAGACAAAGAAGTGCAAGCCGGAGTGAGGGGCTGCACCACATGGCTGCGACTGAGAAGCTCTACAGTGGGGGGACTGTGTGCACCCGCACGGGGAGAGGGAGAGCACAGGGCCCTTTGGCCATCGTGTTTAGTTACTCCTATATGAGGTGCGTGCAGAAGGAACTTAGGCTCAATACATCACCACTCTTCTACCTGCTATAAGCAACACACAGAGAAGGTGAGCAGTAAGCCTTGATGTTAGTGACAGTAAACGTGAGTGCCCTCAGTTGACTGAGCACAGATCCCCTATTGCAAAGCAGCCAGAAGAGCAGAAACAGCTGACAGTGTTTCCCATTTGCTCAGTGTGCAACATAAAAGCCAGCACTGAGCATAGAAAGAGGTTAGCTCACTGGGTTAGTGTGCAATCCACTCAATGACAATTACAGGCAATTGCCATCTCAGTCAGCTAGCACTGCACCTGAGCTCCCTGGCAGCAACTTCCATCCCATCCCATCCCATTCCGTCCCATCCCATCCCATCCTCTCCGTTTACCTTGCAGGCTGTATTAAAAGTACAAGCACACAAAGCTTGCTGTGAGCCCTCAGGTTGGTGTACATGTGAAAACTCTTTGCAGAGATGTTTAGGGTGAGTAGATGTCTTCTCTCCTGAGAACAGACTTACAGGAACAAAGCTTTGATTTGTACAATGTTTTTATTTTTGTTCCAAGTTCGCTCACCATTTTTCACATCCCCGTAGAGTGCTCATATGAAGCAACATCCTGATACTGTCCTGAACCTTCTGTGAAGTAAAAAGAAAGTCTTAAAATGGTCAGTCATGGGCTCCAAATATTCTCACCCATGCATCTGCCATTAAGCTGCAGGGTCTGCACACACACTCAAAAAACAAAAATAAACAAAGAAAAGCAAACTAACAATGCAATTACTAAACCCTATTTAAACCTGTTTTTTAAGGGCTTCTTTTTTTTCAAGAAAGTTTGTTTTCTCCTGCTGCTTTGTAGGAAGTTATGCAAGTGACTGTTTTAAATTTTCTTTTCATTCTTTGCATGACAGGTAAATCACAGGGAGATTTTATTTATGTTTTTAGAAAGTCCCATTCTTCATTGTAAGTTTAAAACACAAGAGGCAATGAATTTACAGACTTAGAAGAAATTCTTTGCCAGAGTTAATATTCTCTGGTGAACAGCTCGCTGCAGTCCTAATTAAGTTCTTAGGGACATTTCAGTAGAAAATTTAAACAATTAGTATTATACGTGTACCTTCAGCATCACGTTAGAACGTTGTACATTTGTCTTCTTAAAACCCAGGCAACTTCAAATGGAACAATTATGTAAATAAAAAGCAGAGAGGAAAACAGCGACACAACTGTCTCTCCATCTATCTTAGCAAAATAGTTCGGTGACATCAGGCTCCTTCTTTGAGACCACTAACCTATGCCTACCTCAGGAAAACACATGAATCTTTGCAAAATGTGCAGTATCTGGGCAAAAATTGTTGCAATAAGCACTCTCAAATCTTAATTACATCACAAAAAGCACTTTATACATTTTTAATGCCTATACATAGATACTTTAACTTGTAATCATTTAATCATAGAACAGTGCAACAAAATAAAATAAGTAGCACACTCATAAAAATTCAAGGAAGTCCCAAAAACCTGGGTTTGTTCACAGGACCACATTTTCCATGTGCTGCAAGAAGACAAACTTGTAAGCAGGCCATTGCTAGGTAGCACTGTGACACAGGTATGTAGCTAGGAGTGACATGGGGTGGAAGAGGTATAGTGAAGATGTTTCCTGGTCATGTCACGACCAGGTAGGTGTACATGACTAGCACTCAGCTGGTCCTGCTGCCACAGAGATTACAGACATCCTTTGCCTGTAGGACACTAGATACCCAAATTTTCCAGGTACTTCCTTCACCTCCTGGGTGCTATCTGAAGCCATATAACCTTGTTAGAGGTAGGAAATGTTTCTTCTAGATGACAGGATCTGCCTGAATCATAGGAATATCTGCCAGAGTTCCTATCATTGTAAGTAATAATTAGTGTCAGTACGGTTCATCTCCTATTTTCTCCGCTTACCTTTTCACTCTCCTAAACAAAAAAGACTGTGAATAGCTCTCAGCGTCATATAGCAAATAGCATTCCTACACTTTTTTTTTTTTTTTTTTTTTACTGTTAGGTATTTGAAGAGTGAGAAACAGCAGCAAAGACACTATCTGCCTGAAATGACACTTGCTAAGTTGTTCTTTACGGAATTTTGAAGAAAAATTCCCTGTTCAGTCATCTTGGGCACCTCACCTGCCATGCTTCTTTCCAGATCCTGAAAAACACAAAGAAAGAGACATCAGGACTAAATCTCCTACCTGCACATATTGCACCTGTTCAAAGAGCTGCTGGATTTCCTCAGCTCCCACTTCAGTCAGTTCTCCACTTCATAGTCACTCCAAGAAAGAGGTTTAGAAAGGGAAAATGGTGTTTTCAGGTGCCATAATACATGCAGTCTCAGACACAGTGAGTCTGATGTCACATGCTCACTGAGAGATCAGGTTTCTGTGAGAAACCTGAGGTTTCCTTCTCATTTTGGCCTTCTGATTGCCATCTGTTGGCTTGCTAAGGTTCTCCTAAGGCTCAAAAAATAAAACAAAATCAAGTATTTCAAAGTCAAGGTGAATCAATGGAWATGTATATCATCATCACTGATTGTTTCAAGTAGCTGACTAGAACACACAAATCTGTCCCTTTTTCCTGTTCCTCCTCCTGTCCTTCTGCCCTAGTCAGTCATGAGCTATAACTTATTCTAAATGTTCTGTAAAGATACGATCTAGGTTTTTTATTATTATATTAGTCAGCAAACTCAGAAATAGTTTAATAGAACATCTTGGTTTCATCATAAAAGTTTGCAGATTCATTAATCGTTTTCATTTTATCCCTGTTCAGCAGCTAATAAAGTTAAAGTAGGCAGCTGCCCAGTGCTGGGCAGTGGTGAAAGAGCCAACACATTTAGTGAGTTGAGGATGCTAAAAGACAAAATATTCATCTTAGCTCTTACAGTAAAATGGAATTAAATTATCTTCCCAACATTACATCTAAAATCCACTGTTGTCATTCACAGCAATTTTGAGTCACATACGAATTTTGCAAGAAAAGCACGCTATTAAGTCTGTGCGGTTACTAGTGCCCTGTCACTAYTCGCCATATATAAACTTAAACTTATGCACCATTTCATAGGTAAATATTTTTATTAACAAACAGTACATAACTGCACTTTCCTCAGAAGATAAGAAAAAAAAAAAGACCAAAAAGACCTTTACAAGAAAAAATATGTGCCTAGTTGCAATAGCAGAAGAAAAATATCACTGCCTCCACTTTTACAAAAAAGCTGCAAATGTAATACAAATAAAGAAATAAAGGTCTGTAGAGAAATGTTTGATTCTAATGTCAACTGCAGCATCTTTTTACCAGCCACAATTTGTCTAGGGGATTTAGTTTCTTTAGTTTTATTCAGTTACTTTACTCAGCTCAGGAGGAACTGGCTGTCCACAAGCAAGCAGAGTGCACAACACAACTCAAGCAGTAACAGTTCCTTCTTGGAAGTGTGCTTTTCAAAGTTAATAGCTGGATAAGCATCCCGATAAAGCACTTTATTACGAAAGCTCTCAGCTGTCCTTCTGTAATTCTGGGAACAACCATAGTTGAAATGCCCTGTAGCTCCTGCTGAATACGTCCACATACATTGAAGATATAAATGTGTACTTACCAACTTTAAAACATTTTGCATTGATGAAATGAAACAAACAAGTGCCATGCTAGGCTAATTTCTTCTTAATTTCCTTAATGGTTGGTAAAATTCAAAAATAATTCTACTCAAGTCAGCAGAATTAATGCTGTGTATAACTGGTGCAAAAAAGAGCAGAATCAGGCCCAGAATTTGCAAACATGGATTTCTGGTTATTCTATAATTTAATTGAAGATTCAGCATCATTGCCTTTTCCAAATGTTCATTACTATTGCCATATAAACCATAGATTAACATATGCATTCTTATCAAGGCTTTCTTTAAGGCTACAGATATGACTAAAACCTGGAAAATATGCCTCTTCCTTTATACACTTTGTGCAAAATCACTGAAGTTAAAATAGAAGCACTAAAGTTAAGTAGAGATACATCAACCTATATTTATGCCTACTGTATATTAAATATTTTACCTAAAGAGATTAACTTATATTTATTTTTTAAAAAAGTTAGATGGGTCATAGATAAAAGCAATTGCATTTTTGTAGTAATACTATACACATTGCTGAGAGGCGAGAGAGTCGTGATCAAAATGTTACCTAGTTTCAGTGTATGTTACTTTAAAAAGAACATGTTTTATGTTATCCTAACCTTTGGAAAATTCACCAAGCCTGGTATATAAAACTGAACAGCTTATTGTAACAACTATAACATATTAAACATTTTTGTATTTTCATCAATTTTTATTCTTACAGGAGAAAAGACATCACTCACTAAATATGAATGCTGCACATGTTAGCAATAGAAATATTGATTTTTGTAACTTTGATTGCACTTGCCTTAACTTTTCCACACATATATACAAACACAAGTAACACACAGAGGGGAAAAAAAAGAAGATTGAGGGAAATAAAATCCACAAAAGTTGGCAAGTTTTGCATTATTTAATGAATAATGACACATGAGCATATTCACTAGAATCCTTGTAAAGAGCACATGATGCCGTAGGTTTGTTAAAGCACAAGGTATACTTTGTCTAGATTAAAAAACCACAAAAACAAACAAAAAAACTTTTGGTGTGACTTTGCTTTAGGTTTAAAAAAGTTGGATGTTTAAAAAAATCTTTATTACTTGCATATGAATATTTTTGTATAATAATATCTGAAGAAGGTTTTAAAACAAAACAAAAAACCCTACTTGCTTTATGGTGTGCAAATTTTAGAGAAAAATAAACAGGGTATGTGTCCAGTTTGTAAAAAAATGTTCTCCTTTCAAGATTACTCTTTCACTGGCTAAATGCAAGGTTATGACAACTTGAAATACTTTTTTTGTGAACTGACAAAGAAAAAATAAAGCAATGTGAATAATTTGCGTATGCAAACTTTTTTTAAAAGAAATTGTTGCTAATAGCAATACAAATTTAACAGCATGATAGGAAAGGTTTTGAAGATTCCGGTTCAGTGATTTGACTTGCAGGACATACTGGGCCAGAGCATACGCATGGGATAAACTGGCACAGCTCCACTGGAGGCAATGGAGCTGCTCCAGCTTACACCAGCTGCGAACCTGACCTTTTGCTTAAGAATACTTTTAACAGTAAATATCCCTCCATTGATATTTTCTTTCTTGTTGTTTCCTCTTGTACTGCTGTTTTATTTCTTAAAGATATTTCTTCAGGATGTATATATTCTATGTGTATTCTTTTTTCTGAAAAACATGAAGGGTTATGGATTTACTTATGGTAAGGCAAGTAATGCAGTCTCATAACTCTCTGAGGGAAAGATTTTGTGTATGTGTGTGGGTGCACACATGTGTTTGATTTACTACTGCATTGCTCCAGCTTTATGACTGTTTAGCTCCACTGGAACCACAGGGTGACAGGGGAATAGCGTAACATGGTAGTGAATAATTTTTTTTAGCAGTGTGTGTGTGTGGTATGTGTGGGCAGACGGGAAGACCCTGACTGATACACGAACTGTAGTGGAACAGAAGTAGCTCAAATCACAGCAATGTTGTCATTGTACAAATGAAAGTTAACAAGAAAATGACGAAAAAGGCATTATTGAAAATTTGGATGAATGCTTTTCTTTTTTGTGTATTGAATACATCATCATGTCTGGGTCAGGACAAATTCCATCCTTGGTTTTCTGAATGGACTGTAAGCCCTGTGGTTCTCTTCTCAGCTGCAGTGTCATAAATCAGGAGTGCCATATATCCAAGGCAATGGGGTTATACCCATGTTATACCCGTCACATGAACAGCAATCACTTTCTTTTTGGCTTTTCTATCAAGACCCTCATCTCCCCAACTCTTTGAAAGATGCAAGAAACACTTAACTGGTTTCCACTCTCTCATTATTTTTTTTTTAAGTTGTGTATCCTCTCAGATTCCAGGGGAATTGCTCCAAATTTGAACCTCTGTGACACAAGAATTTGGGGCCTTGTAATAAGAGACAGGCACTAGGGCACAGCAGCTCTTACAAAGGCTGATCATATGCCGTAGCCAGAGCTTAAGCTGGCAAAAGAGCTAGTGATCTTCTTCCTCCAGAGGCTCAGGCCATAGACCACCCTGTGTCTTTGTAGCTCATGAGTATCACAAGACTTTTAAGACATGACAACTGGATCAGTTTACCTGCAGCAGCTCATATTTAAATACCTTTTTAATATAACCACTGTATTCTGCACCTGCAGTCTGGAGACTGGAGTCAAGGTGACCTATATTACAAAATATTGTTTCTACAGTTACCTTTCTGAACTTTGAAGCTGTCTGCTGCTCTACTTCTCATGAGATTTTTTATCTTTGCTATACAAAATATCGGTAAGATCATCTGATTAAAYGATCATGGTTTCACCAATATCAACATGATTCATTGGCCTGGTATGGTGGCAGGAAATGCATTTAGCATTCTGTTAGACATTGTAAGAGTTATGATTACTCAACTACCAGCATGTCAAGTGCACAGAAATATGGTATCCACTGTAAATTCAAAAAATATTTATGTATATTTAGTTACATTTTTTAAATATTGCTATTAAACAGATATTAATAAAAAAAAAATTCAAGAACACAAAGTGCTCTATTCTTTACTGCATTAGTCTGCATTCCTTGCAGTTCTTAGACTCATGACTGAGACAAGTATGAATGCAGAAATTTTATTAATTGCTGGTATTCCTTCCCAAAATTATGCATATGTAAACAGACTAGAAAGCCACATAGGGCTGCATGCTTGAAGAGAGACAACCACAGGAAAAATAAGTAAACAAGAAGATTGCTTGGAAGAGTACTCTAGAGTCCTGGTTCCAAAAGATAAATAAATAAAGAGAGAGAAAGGCAGAGACAGAGGCAAAGAAACAGAAAGAGAAAAAGCACCAACAGGCTCCAGTACCGATCAATACACTTAAAGTACATCTGGAAAGCTTTCTTGGAGACTCCTGACCTGCACGGTGTACAGTGGTTATCTGGAACTCTAAATTTYGTGATGGCTGTTTCCTGACAAGACCACATAATCATTCTTGTTTTCTTTCCTTCTGCTATGAGCTCTCATCCTCACACGGTCCTCCCCTTCAGCATGCTGTAACTCAAATACTGGAAACAAAGTTCCTGAGCATAGGAAACAATCTCTGCTTTCAAGGGTCTTTTGGATCACCAAATTACTACTATAATCAATTTCATTCATTTATTAGATTATAGATTTCCCTCTCCTTTATGAGTACTTATTTCCCTTTGTATTTTTCCCAACGTGGTTTTTTTTATTTGTTCTTTTTTTTCATATTTACTTTATTTTGCATAGATAATTGAATTTGGTAATTAATGAAAAAATATGCATCTTTTAAGTGCTAGGTTTGCCTTCTTAGGAATTCAGTGTGGTATCTGTAATTGAAACATAAGTTCTTGAACAGAGCTGTGAAATGCAGCTCTTCACATGCTTGTGAGCCTACATGTTAACTACTGCATCAGGGAGATCAGAATGTCATTTGAAGTAATACATACATAACTGAAAATTAAATGCTCAGGTATTTGTGGTATCCACTGAAGTGCAAATAAAGCTGTTGTTTGTAAGTACAGAGCTGTTTTATTTCAACCGAAGGACTATATACAAGATCTTCTGTTAAACCACTTGCTAAGAATCATAAAAGGCACTCTGATAGTCATATATTACAAAAGGTGATGCTGAGAATAAGAAAAAGAGACATTACAATGCAAGGTAGATCTGTAATTGCAGTTTAAGTTTTCAAGATCTCTCCAAAAGGTCTGGGAAACACATCCTCACCTGAAATAGACTCATGGATTACACATAGGTTAGTGTCAAAGCTCAGTGAAAGCAAATGTCAAAAGTAAAATGAACAATAAGCATATTTTTCAGCAAAACAGGAACTACAGTACTGCAAATAATGCTAACATCAAGACAGAGGAGATAAAACAGTAACATAGAAGTGATGTCTAAATGCTTTGTCTAGAGATTGAAAAATAGGCTCCAGAAATTAGTCAGAGATCTTTAAAGTGCTTTACTTTCCAGTTACATTCAGAATGGGTTCATTCTTTTAAATCAATATGCATGCCACAAAATGAAATAACTATTCTTCTAGGCTATGAATGCTGATGAAACTTAACCAATTTAGTATGTTCTCCATACTTATATTGTGGAGGAATGTGCACTGAGCAAGGTAAAGTTAGGACAAAGCCTGTGCCTTTTATGATTACTTTATATGGCACTCTCATTTCTGTCTTGAGAGATTAGGTGTTGACTCTCATCAGATTTAGTATTGGCTGTGGTGAAGACAGCTGTCAGAAGCAACATAGCCCAAATATTTGATGTGGGAATATACTGTGGCTTCTCTGTCAGCAGCACTGGATACGCTGCCAACAACAACCACAAGATTTTTGTTCTCCAGCGAGCGTCATCCTGCACCCCATAGTAGCACCACATGTACCGGCGTGAATGGAAAGAATACAAAAGCACTAAAGGAGGAATATACCATGAAAGAGGATGCAAGAAAAAAAGCTATTCCTCCTATGCTGGTTGACATCTCATCCCACATGATAAATTCCTTGTTGCCTCCACCAGGCCTTGCTTGGTCCCAGTTTCTGGCCCCAGACAGATGAGATAGATGACAATGCTGAGCCACACTGTTTGAACTCCCCCATGCAGTGCTAGCTCAGCCACCTCTACACTCCCTACTGCAAGAGATGACTTCCTCCAAGTTAACTTCCAAAACTCATCTGGATGTAACTACTAATGATATGCTCTACTTGGCCATAGCATTTCATGTACTATCAATACATTACATTATTTTGCTGTCTTCTGGGAAGATAGTTTTTGCTTTTGATATCCTGCTTGTTTTAATACATCAAAGAGGACATTCTCATTATGGAAAATTGGTTGTAAAGTTAAGGGGTGTATATGTTTTTGAGTATACAAAAGCGAGGATGTGGTGGTATGAAAGCAGAGACTAGTTTGAAATTGTAAGTAACAGTGAAGAGCAACATTTCTTCTAATGATTGAAATCACAGAACATACCCTTCTAAGCAAATAGTTAATTAGCAATTAATGTAATCAATCGATGTCTGGAAAAAAATCTCCTTAGATTATAGCTAAATGAAATACAATAAAAAGATAGCAACCTAAATATGTATTTACCAAAAAGGTTTGAGCATCTTGTAAAGGAACTGTTTCAAGCTATTAAGTACATGATACTTTCAAAAAACCCTCAAAAACTATGTTTTCATCCATAGTAACTTTGTAGAAGTTGCCTCAGTCTCTCTGGTAAATAATTAGCATTTTTAAACTGATTAAATAAATATTTATATAATAGATTAGAAGGGGTTTCAAGGACTTATTACAGGCTCTCTTTGTTGTAAATAGGATGGAATGGCTCTGATCTAATCTCCTGGGTAAATAGTGCATTTTATAACTTTTAATTAAAAATGGGAGAAGCAGAAATTCTTTTAAACAAATATTTAAATATCATCAAGAATTTGATTTAAAAGTGACAAAAGCCATCAGACTTAAAAAACAGAAGGATATTCCATCCTTCATTTCTGTTTTCTTGCTGAAATAAAATGCCAGTTGCTGGAGGTTCCCTTCAGAGCTTGTCCTGTGGGGCTGAGAAATGAGGTCTGGCCTTCAAACTTACATGGACCACTTTACAAAAACTATTGTGATCTGAAACTGAATTAACTTTAAGTAAACACTTTTTAAGATTTGCTGTCTAATATGCTTTATACATCAGCATAATCTGGAGCACAAGTGATAGTGTTACGGAGCTTTTATTTCAATGTGGAAAGAGATAGCTCTGTTCCTGGAAAGATTATGCTCACAGATCAGGAATTTATGCAATTGTTCATCCTTATATGAGTCTTGATAAAAAAATATCACTCAGAAACAGCAGAAAAGAATTCTGTTTTCCTCCTGACTCCTACTTGTAGGTGACTTAACCGTAGGAGGGAGAGAGCTTCACCCTCTTCCCAGAACTAAGAATGAATTTACAGTGGGTGTGAAGTAGTTTTCCCACTCTTCCATCAATTGGGAAATTATTTCTGGGAAAATATTTTCTCTCTTGAGATCCTTGTTGTCTTAAAATACGTTGTAGGATATGGCCATAGTAGAAAATAAGTTGTGAAGCTGTGGACTAGAAGTGTAAATCTCCTCTATTAGTTATGAAAAAGACATGCCATGAAAGGAGCCCAGACAAGTCCAAAAAAGGCTTGGTGCCTGCTTCAGGTAGCTCTTAGAAGGTGCCACTGAGTAGAAATAAAGGACAGTCCTATAAATATTGCACTAGGACAAACACTACTGGCTGTCAAGTCCAGTCCTTACTGTAAGTACCCAATGTGGTACTTTTCTTAAGCTTAAATCCAAATAACTTTTGTTCTTATTTCTCTCTTGGATGTATTGTTCCAGACCATCAAGAAGTCATTAAACATTTATCCTAAATATATTGTTTCTGTGCCAATGTTGTTTCCATGCTCAAATAATTTTCTCATTCTTTGTGTTTACACACAAAGTAATAGAGCATTAGGTATCATCCATGTTCTTCTCAGCCTATTAAGATAAACAAGACAAGCTAGTTTAGTCTTTCCATAATAGACTTCCCCCTCAGCATAATTAAGATTTCTCCATGATGGTTCTGGTTTGAAAATATGGTTGAGCTTGGGGTATCCTGTTAACGATCTGCAAGAAATCTTCCACCAAGGCTTTGTAAAATGTCACGGATATGTCTATCTCTATTTTGAACATATTTTTCCTGACTACAATAATCTTTTTTTCCTGGATGTCTAGAACAATGACTCAGAATTGCCTTATTATAAACTATGAAGTCTGTACGTAAAGGTTTGGAGTTGGGGGTTATCTTTGGTTGTTGTTTTTTAGAGGCAGTTGTTATAATCCCTCATCAACTTCCAGGCTTTAATTAAGTCTTAAGGTCTTCTGATGTTTGCGCACATTATTCTTAGACTTATTTATTGACAGTGCATCCCAAAGTTGTGACTCAGAACTTTTCCTTAGCACAGCTAAAAGCAAAGGCGCTGATGGTAAGACTGTCCACAAGACTGATCTAAGAAGATTTCCGTTACCAGCCTCTCCTGCCTGAAAGATTTTCTTTTCAACATAATCCAACATAATCTCCTTTATCTATTCTTTTACAAATTTATCTTTATTGACTAATAATTTCCCATGCAGCATCATATTAAATGTTTTACTGAAATCTGGATTGATTAGATCTATTTTATTTCCATTTTCTAGAAAACCAGAGGCCTTACCTGGATGGTGTTGCACAATGCATAGATGATAGACCCATGCTATTCAACTTCCTTTTTATAACTTTCAGTGGTCTCTTCTAAAATATTCCAAAATCCTGCATACTGTTGCAGTCAGATAAAGGAGTCTGTACTCAGTTGTGACTTTTTCTCCATTTCTTAAATGTAGGTACTGCAATTCCAATTCTTTAGCCAAGAGGTACAGTTATCAACTTCATAAATGTATTAACAATTCTTACTATTTGACCTAGATTTAATGCGCAGGTTTTTTAGACCTGTGGGATGGATATCTCTAAATTGAGTTTTACTTGAGTCTTGGATTTAGTAATTCTATTTGCCTACTGTCTTTCCCATTACCTTTTGGCATAGTTGGCTAGTCACCTTCCTCAATCATACCAGGAAAAAGGCAAAGCTTTGATTTACATTTGGATTCATGCCAACACTGCCTTTAATCTTTGCTCCATCCTTATTGTGTAGCAGGGGCGGGGGTGGAGGTGGGATGTTTTTTCTTGTTCTTGTTTATTTATATTACTATTTTTATGGTATAAGTTTATTTGCAAGTCCTAACTCAGCTTCACTTTTGCCAGTGTTGATTTTACCTGACCATAGAGACCTTTAAGTTTACTGTGCAAGTATGTGTCTCTTTTTTCCATTCCTTAGTGAGGTTTTTGTTTATTCTTTTTGAGGAAGGGATTCTCCCAATAAGTCTACTGCTTTTCCCTATACTTTTTCCACATATGTTCTCACAAGTCTTCCTCACATTGGTCACCTTGAAACTAACAAATTAAACAGTGACTGGACCCATTCTTTGACCATGGGGCCAATTGGTGCATCAATACTATTAAGCTCTTTTGGCATTCAAAAGAAGTGCCTTTATATTAGGCAATAATATAATCCAAATTGTCTATTAGGAATGGTCATGCAGACTTGCTCGGGCACTGACTAGAAGAGCCCTTGGTGGCCCAGAGCAAAATCATGCCAAAGACCCTTTTAACAATGTGAGAGTAAGATAATAGAGCACTACAGGCAATGTTTAACTAACTCGTGTAGATGAGTCTTGTGTTCCCCAGCTCTTCCTTCACGTTCACTGCAAATGAGGACAGAAAGTTGTTAATTCTCACAATCTTATAATGAGTTTCACACATTTTTGGGTATATGTTAAAGCTTAAACACTCAGAAAGTAATATTTTGGGATAATTTTACCATCCTTTTTAGAAAAAAATGCCCAATCTTCACGATTTCAAAAACTATCTGGAAAACACTAAGTAGGAACATACTAAAAGTTGAGACATCTGAAATATTTCCCTATTTAATAGTAAATGTCTTGTGAATTTGATGAGAGGGGCCTAATTTACAGTTTTGAATGCTTGAGACTGTAGACCGCTTGAGACTACAGACTTCATACAACTTCAACATTGCTAAGCATCATCTGGCTTGCAACCAAATGGATGTCAGATGAGTTCTTAGACAGTCAACCTACTTGTGTGTTTAGGGTGAAGTACGAAGGTCGTAGTATCTTCTGTCCTCAAATAGGTAGCAAGGAATTTGGAACAGCCTAGAGAACCCTTGGCACTGAAGAGCTGAAATCGTATAGTAATAAAATTTCAACATATTTTGATTTGAAGGAAAGAATTAATGTTATATTATATTCAAAAGTATATAGAAAGTAGCTGCCTTCAGCTCAATAGTATGATATCATTGATAGGCTGGTTTTTTAATTTACCAGAGGAGAAAGAAAAAAGATCACTTACTACGTACACACAAAACTTTTCATGAATGGTATTCTGAAATCTAATTGTTATTTKCTCCTCATTTCTATACCAGTAGACTTAATCAAGACCAAAGAAATAAGAAAGGCATTTTCACTAGTTTCTTCTGCATTTTCAGTCCAACTACTGACCTAATTTAACTATAATCTTCAGCTTTTTCCAGAGAAAACTGAACTGAGACATGAATCAGCACATATGCTTCTCAAAGTCTGCAGCATCTTCTGATGTGAAATGTCAGACTGTGACAGTTTATGGATTAACTGAAGGCACAAAACAACAACACAAGTAATATTTGGAAACGTGCTTTTCATGGGTTTGAAAGAAGAGCCAACTACAAGCAAAAAAGTAGAAAACAAAGCATGAGATTTATTGTGTGCCACCTAAAAATGAGACTCAGCTAATTCACAAACTGAACTACAGATACATTATTAGTAGTGTGATATGAGAAAAAGAGATGAAAAGCTAGTACGTGTTAGTAAATCTTGCACTTTGTATTTGAAACAACAGTCAGTGGGTTTTTTGGGTTGTTGTTTTTTTTTTTTTTGTTCTGTCCAACAGGCTTTTCGAAGACATGATTGAAGCCTCCCTGCTTCCCATTACATAAAAGTACCATGTTTTTCTGGTCACACTATTTGATTCTGTTGACAAGAATTTTGAGTATTTTAAGAAAGTTCCTGATCTGGATTAACACACAAAGAATTTCCAAAAAATGAAACTATCCCTTTGTTTTGTTGTTTGTTTTTTTTTTCCCCTGAGGCATTCCTCTGTAGTGGAGCTACTGAGATGCTATTTCGTGCAAATGTTACCAATATTAGTAGCTTTCAAGACAAGTTTTGAGGACAGACCACTGAAGATATTTACTTCTGATTTTAACTGGATCTGCTGGATTGCTGAATAATTCTCTTATTTCACATATTTCTAGCCATGCTGCTATGGAGATTTTTATTTATTTATTTATTTATTTATGTATTTATTTATTGTGGAGCTATTCCTGTAGAATCCTGGATCTTCTTTATATTTTCATGTAGTGGGTTGACCTTGGCTGGTCGCCAGGTGCCCATCGAGCAGCTCTATCATTCACCCTCCTCAACAGGACAAGGGAAGAAAATATGATGAAAGACTCATGGGTCAAGATAAGTGCAGGGRGATCCCTCAGCAGTTACCATCATGGGCAAAACAGACTCGATT
Organism: Phoebastria nigripes; assembly: GCA_035582835.1. NCBI lineage: Eukaryota > Metazoa > Chordata > Aves > Procellariiformes > Diomedeidae > Phoebastria > Phoebastria nigripes. The sequence continues at coordinate 879,283 of JAYKAV010000555.1, forward strand.
TAGGGAAATTAATTCAATTTATTGCCAATCAAAATCAGAGTAAGATAGAAAATGAGAAGTAAGAACAAATCTAAAAACACCTTCCCCCCACCTCTCCCTTCTTCCCAGCATCAACTTCRTTCCCAACTTCTCTACCTCCTCTCCCCCAGCAGCCCGGGGGAAAAGGGAATGAGGGTTGCAATCAGTCTATAACACTTCCTTTCTGCCGCTTCTTCCTCCTCATGCTCTTCCCCTGCTCCAGTGTGAGGTCCCACCCATGGGAGACAGTCCTTCACGAACTTCGCCAATGTGGGTCCTTCCCATGGGCTGCAGTTCTTCATGAACTGCTCCAGCATGGGTTCTTTCCACGGGGTGCAGTCCTTCAGGAACAGACCACTTCAGCATGGGTCCCCTGCGGGGTCACAGGTCCTACCAGAAGACCTGCTCCTGCATGGGCTCCTCTCCATGGGGCCACAGGTCCTGCCAGGAGCCTGCTCTGGTGTGGTGTCCTCCATGGGCTGCAGGGTGGATATTTGCTCCACCGTGGACCTCCATGGGCTGCAGGGGGACAACCTGCCTCACCATGGTCTTCACCACAGGCTGCAGGGGAATCTCTGCTCTGGCACCTGGAGCACCTCCTCCCCCTCCTTCTTCACCAAGCTTGGTGTCTGCAGGGTTGTCTCTCTCACACATTCTCACTCTTCTCTCTCAGCTGCTGTTGCACAGCAGATTTTACCCCGTCTTAAATATGATATCACAGAGGCGCTACTGCTGTCGCTGATTGCCTCAGCTTTGGCCAGCAGTGGGTCTGTCTTCGAGCTGGTCTGAACTGGCTCTGTCCAACATGGGGGAAGCTTCTGGCATCTTCTCACAGAAGCCACCCCTGCATCCCCCACAGCTACCAAAACCTTGCCAGATAAACCCAATACATTCTATTAATGTGAGCTACAATGAGACCATCTGATCATTTGTTTGGAAGCTTTCCTGTTTCTTTTGTAAGTTGTCATTGTGTGTATTTACCAAGGAAAATAGTGCCAATTTACAGAGGTTCAGTGGTTATGTAGCCAGCATTACGTTGAAAGATGATTTTTGTTCTCTAGAAAGCACAAAATGTGCCTACTCTGGTTATATAGGTTTTATATTGACCAAATAATCATAGCCAAAAAAAAAAACTAGTTAAGGTACTTTTAACAGAATTTTAACTCTTCAATACTTCCTTTGCAAAATCTGTGCACAGGTCATTCAACTTCATCTTGGTTTGCTTCACCTGGGTGAAGCACCCTTCAATTATCTAATATCCTACATAGATTAACCCCACATCCACAGCTTAGAATTCATTTCTTTGTTCTTTGTGGTTATGTTTATTGCCTTTCCACACAGGAGGAAGTATGTTTCTTGTTATGAAGTGTACCAATGACATGCAAATGACCGCAGCAGTCTAACAGAATCAGGAAATCTAAAGTGAAGGTACCTAACATGTCCTTGCCACCTGCCACTGTATTAAACTAAATAAAAAGAGGGAAAGAAGATGGCACCACGGTGAGGATTATGGATGAAGTGTCAGGCATTATTTTAAATCTTCTTATCTTCTGTCAACTTAAATCAAATTCTTGAAATGTACTGGGGCGGAGAACAGGGAGGTGGCTCTGCAAAGTACCTAAATTAAAAATGTTTCTTTTTTCCTATGAAGCAGCATCATTTCTGATACTTATTCAGGATAACACCTGTTAAATGTGGTAAAAAATGTAAGATTTCATTGCTTCTGCTGTTATCAGTCCTGCAGAGTCAGCTACAGCTGGGTACAAGTGGAGGCTTCACCACAGAAATAACCAAAGTAACACTGACTGCAGTCTAAGGCAATCTGAGGCAATGATCCAATTTACTGATGTCCTCAGGTCTCCCAGGTGCCACAGCTGACATAAAATGAAGGTAATGTGACTACACAGCTGTCACCAAGGGAATGGGGAAATCAGCAGGGTTGCAAAAATATACACAGGGGTATGATTTGACCTGGAGAATATTTACTACAAAGAATGAAGAAGGAGGTCGGAGAAGATTGATTTTGATAACTCAAGCTGGATGGAGAAAGAAAAACAAAAGTATAATTTTGTTAGCATGCTCTGCCCATCACTGGATCTTTCAGTGCCAGGGTCACTGCCACCTGTCAAAACACAGGTGTACATCATGTCCTTATGGAGGAATTTGAGACTGCTCAAGAGAAGTTAGTCTCAGAGTGCAGACTGTCAAGGCACTGCTCATCTTTACAGTACACAGTTACCTAGCGACATTCACAGCCCTTCCTAAGGGTTTCTGTTCTTTGAACGGTGCAGGAAGAAAACCTCGTGTTTAGAAGGCGAATCACAGAAAATAGCACACGGAGTAATGAACATCTGCGCCACAGGATACGAAACGATGAGAACAAACACATATAATAAAGTGTACCTTTCTCTCAGAGTTAGACATTTCCCTTCAGGCCAGCACAGGTTGTCTGTCCCCAACAGAAATTCAGCCCCTGAGCTAAGCGTCTATGAAAACTCCCTCTCAGACTCAGACTGGTGCAAGGGTTGTGAAGGCTTCGCTCTGTTCCTCCTCCCTTCCTGCCTAGGGCAATGGGACTGATTTAAGCATTATCAGGTAAGGATTTTTGAGGCAGGATGTTAATTCATTGAAGCTGTTCCACATCGCATACAGTAATTAAATATTAATAGTCCAAAGAAAGCATAGGAAAAATTACTTTGTAGCCTATGGGTAAGGAGCTTGTTTACGAAGAGGATGTCTAAATTCATATCCCTTCTCCCTTCATTCCATTCCCACTTTACTTAAAGTTCGCAGGTTCACCCTCTCCAGCCAATTAACTATTATTTTTTCCCAAGCAACGTGGGACAGCCAAAGGCATTGGATCCCAGAATATTTTTTTTTCAGTGAATTTAGCCTTCCGTTTGTTTTGTGGATGGATTTTTTTGCAATGTTCTTTGTTTCAGTCAGTTATTGTTTCATAGGAAAACAGGCACTTTTCCAAAACAATTAAGTAAATTAGTAACAGTAATTTTTAGCTCTGTAAGACAAGATAATATATACTGCTGATATTTTTTTCCAGTTTGTTTCTGTTTGGAGATTAAGAAACCTAGACACAACTTCTTTAATGATTTGACACCAGATTATTGCTCAGTTTCCAGAAGTCCCTCATGACTTCATTGTAAATCCATGCAAAATATGCCTGAATGGGATAAACTGCAAGATTAATACCTGAGAAGAGGTACTTAAACACGCAAAGATTTCACTGGGAGGTGAGGATCCAGAAAATCCCATAGGTGGGATTTTTTGCCTCTCGAGAAGCATGTCTGAAAATCTGTCTCAAACAGGAGGGATTTCTTACAGCCTTGATTAGAGGTTAGAATCTCCCCAGGGTCCTTCTCCTTTGCTCATACTACTTTATTGTGCTTTCCTCCATTTAATTTAATTGTTGTTATGAAAAGGTAGAGGGTTTTCATAAAAACCTATCAAATGTACTTATTCATTAATTTACTGGCCTTACAGTTGAGAAAAATTCTGTAGATGTTCAGTCATTAAAAGGAAAACTATATTGAGACTACCTACCTTTAAGAATGTTTCACATCCACTAATAAAAATCTTTTTCCTGTTCTCCCTTGCCTGACATACCTGCCTTTTGCCTTTAATGTCTCAGAATCTCTTGCTAGCTCTTTTCTTTGGATAGAAGCAAGTTGGTTTTAATGGTTTTTTCCCTTCCTGAATTTCCTGAAAGATTAAAGGGCAAAAAGTATGCCTAACAGGAACAAAGAATTTATAACTATATGACAGGAATAATAATGCAAACAAACACAAGAACTGATATTATTAAAGTGGGTGAAGATGACTACATAATAATTTGTAATTTGTTGCAAGTCAGATACATATTTTAATGAGCTTTTCATTGTTATTAGGTTCAGATACATAGAGAAAACACAGCAATCATGACTTATTAAAGCTTACCATGACACAGATAGCATAGGCACTAAAAAAGACCATGGTATGGACTGTAAGAATAAGACAAAAATTCTTGCTTCTGACTTAATATTTGTCTTCAGAAAAACCCTTATTTTTACTATCCTTAGCTTCTTGTTGTCTTGGATAGTACTGTACTGACACCAGTGATGACTACTGTACTGGCCCCACAAATAAAGAACTGAAAATCAAGTAAAGTCTGCATTCAGACTTAAGTTCCTCATGTTAGGTTTTGCCTATCTTTTGTACACAGCCTTGTAAACAGTCTGCCCAAGCTCTGTGCTATCGAGCAAGCCCAGATCTGACAGCTATCTAGCATGAGTAAGGCACAGGGATTTCAGCAATTGTTTACACCAAGCATAGCATCCTTCAGCTAGAGCTTTCTGGCATCTATTGGGTGGAGAGTACATGCCATATCTTGCAAAGAAGTAGCTTATTGTAACACAAATATGAAAGGTTCACAAAAAGAAAGACAAAATACAAGGGAATAAAAGAACAGACCCTGATTTGAGCAAATGCAGCATCAACCTAAAGCATTCTAAGCATGAAACAATCATTTGGTAAGTGTCTGAATAATAAAAAGAACTCTAAAGTAGCTCTAAGTAACATGAAGTATGGACACGTAATTTCTTGTTAGATGAAATCAGCAGCAAAATTAAATCTAAAAATGTATGTGTTCATATATTTTAATGATTTTTTTTTTCTAGTCTTCATGGTGCACATTCAGTTTCAGCATCCACATTCCCTCTTCTGTCTGATGGTTCTTGCTCCAGCTATAATGAATATGAACACACCTCCCCGGAGCACGCTTGGCATTGGAGTCTGCCAATTAGGATGGTCAGAGTGAAATTTCACAAGAAACTATGTACTTTGAAGGTAATTCAGAGGAGGCTATTATTGAGAATTGTGTTCATTCCTTTTTCAGATGGAAGATTTTTTATATAACATTGATCTGTCCCTTGTTCCCTGCTCCCTATTCCATATCTGCCAGTGTCATCTGCTTGCTGGTAAGAAAAAATCCATTTTGGTAACAGAGGGAGAGTAATTCTCAGGCTACCATAAAGCATAACCCAACTCAGCCCCCTCATAAGCAGTATAAAAAAAGTCATAAGTTCTTTCTGTGATCATTCCTGTGTTCACATGAATGAGCAGTACATTGTGTTTCTGAAGCACCTTTAATACAATGTCTCAAACTAATTTTGCAGCAATTACCAAATTATAACGCATATGTGACCTAAGCAATTTTCAGCAGTCCCACTTAACTGAACAGCAAACTTCTTGTTTTCAGAGTTTATTTAGAAGATTATCTTTTAAAATACAACATTTTAATTACTTTTATTAAATTAATAAAACTTAATTGCTTTTATAATTTGAAACTTAAACATTAGTAGAAGTTTAAATGTAAAAGTAACTTTAAGAAGAATTGAAGTTGTTATAGCTATTTAAAACCTGAACCTTCTAAAATTCCAAAATGTTAAATTACCCTAGACATATAGCTTAATCACTTTCTGTCAGAGTTTATATCTGTTTTCAATGACAATAAAGAATCCAAACTTCAGTTGAGCAGTGCAGAAAATGGAACAAAAGCCAGACTGTATTTAAATATTACTAACACAGCATATCTCTAAAAATTATTACCTTAAGTGGCCAGCGATATTAGATGTTGTCTATTTATATGCATATGCTCCTTTAAAAAACAGCAACAAACTAAAGTATACTTTGTGGTTGTCATTTGGTTTGCATCCAGAGAGAGGCAGCACAGAAGGCATTCCCATCCCTTTTAGTCACTATAATACTCTAGACATGATCCTTACTAGGAAATGTGATATACATTCACTAAATAGCACAACTTTGATGAGAGCCTAAATTCAGAAAGGCAATGAACACCGTGATAGACTATTACCATAAACCATGTCACCATCTAGATTAAAACACTATGGTCTCGGTTTGGGAGAAATAGGGGGAAGGCTGTGAGCAGCCTGGTTACAGGCCATGCCAGAAGCACTCAAAGAATCTGGAATGGAAAGTCATCCTCGGTACGAGGCTGTTTCGAAACTTCTGCTTTTTACTGGCTAAAGTCCATACAATTTTAAAAAGAGCTGTATGCAAATTACTGGCAGTTTTAACAGAGTAGTTCCTTCCCTGCTTTTCAAGCGTCGGATGCACCTGTTGTGCTGTATATAACAATAACAAAAATTGTACTACGTACAAAATGTGGTGGGCCTGATTCTTAACCACCTTACTGCTTATGCAGCCGTTGAGGGTCCAACCTAACGTGCAGGTGAATTAACAGGGAGTATGGTTCAGGTGAAATACATACATAATTCCATGGACTAGATTTTTTGTCATGTCTTGCCTACTGTTTCCACATATGGCATTATTAGTGGATTAGGTGAAATGGACTAACATGGGCTCTAAAACTAGAGCACTCTCTAGTGTGTGTGGGGGGCTGATTATTATTATTTTCATGGTCATACTTTGGAAAAGCTGTGAATTGTCTTGCGGGCAAGCTAGCTACCAGGTTTGCTGTGTTTCTACATAACTTCAAAAACACTCTTGGGCCACATTCTGGAGTAACCTATGCTAGTACCTCCTTGGGAAAACCGCCAGTGTGTTGTGTCCTTTGGGATGTTTTCCAGCACATGCTTATTAAATGGATTTTCCGAGTGCTCTGTGAAATGTCCAAAYGCCCTAGCACTGATGACATTGAATACAGAAGACTGTCATAGCCTTTCCTAGAAACCCCCTGATATTGGCTGCAGCAACGTCGGGTCTGTCAGCAGCTGGAACTCAGCCTAATTCCAGCTGCATGCCATGAACGAATGATCTAACATGACAGGTCTTTCTGGGAACATTCCCAGCAACAGTGGGCATACATCAGCACTTTCTTTAATCTCTTTGGTAACGTATAGCTGGTTAATAGACGTATGCTACTATATCATGGATATAATTGGATTAAATATAAGTGACTTTTTTTAATAAAAAATGATTCCACTTCAGTGGCAGCGGCCTTCCATTTATATGTTATGGAGAGCTCAGAGAAAGAATTATCCCTCAAGAACCCTAATGGTAAGGACAAAGCTGAGACAAAGGTAATATTTCTGGTTTTACCAGGAATAACAGGAATATCTACATTAGTAGTGGAAAAAGCAACTAAAAATAAGCTGAGGCACAAATACATGTTGCAGAGGATGGAAGCCCCAGCTCCATGCCAGTCTTTATTTCTTTTGCCCCTTTCACTCCCCCTCCTCTGGATTTTTCTCTCCAGGACTAGCTTCTTTTTAATCTTTGGTAAAAAATACCTTTCCAAATTTTTGGAGGAACTTAGACTACAGATAAAGGATAAACCTTCGTCATTTCAAATCCTTGGCTAAGGATTTGCTTCCACTTCAGAGCAGTTACAGGAAGGATGTTTAACCCATTTCCTTCATCCTTATGAATTAGAGTGGGAGCATCCAAATACGAAAGCACAGAAGTCTGCATAGATTGCCTTGTGGCCCCTGAGGAAGGTCTTGCAGTCTGGATGCTCTCCCTGCATGCCAAGGCAGTGCGTATCCACCTAAGGCTATTGAAGAGGCATGAGACCTATTTCTGCCACTCCCTAATGTGGGTAACTGCCGGGAAGAGCAGTGGGGACAGTGCGGCTCTCCCCTCCCCTCCTCTCCTCTTCTCCACAGTCCTCTTCAGCTTATATTTGCATTCGCTGTAGGTACAACTAGTGTCTAAAAACAAGAATAACCTGGTCATCGTGAAAGCAATCCTGCAATTATTTGATTGCTTACTTATTTTCACAACTTCATTCTTCCTCCTGAAGACAAAACTGTGATGGGAATAGTTATATAGCATTTACATATAAGCACATAGCATTTACATGTAAGGCTTTGGAAAAAAAAAAAAAAAAGTTCTCATTACTAGATTTTGTATAGCTAGTTCTTTAGGGCAGATATGGGAAGATGGAAAGCTACCTGCCTTAATTTCCTAGAACATAGTGAATTTCAGAGGTACTTATTTCCAGCCCTTGGGTATTGTGTCAAAGCTGAGGACTCTGAAGAAAGCCCTGTGTGCATCTTAGCAAGATTGGCAGCCATGGCCGGGGCTGCCCACAGCCACCCATCCTCCTCTGCAGCCTACCCCACCTGGGAGGTGACTTCCAATGGAATTTGACACTTATGACCACCCACATGACAAAGGACATGCACAGCATCTAGATGAAACAAGTGATACTGAGAACATACCCCGGTACCATGTCACCGATAGTTTTTTTTCCTAACAGGAAGCTGACTTGACAAGTTCCAATGGTGCGCTTGTTGTAAAGAGATGTTAATGTCCTTATTAAGGAGAAAGTAAATCAGAATCCTGTTCATTTCAGTGTTTGATTATGTTCCTTCAGACTTTATTCTTCCAAAGTTTAAAACTAAAATAGCAAAAAGGTTCAGGTCTATTAGTTTCTGAAAAGCACAGGCATAGTATGTATCAGAAGTTCACTAACCACAATGGCACCTTACATTTTTATTCTGCATTAGAGACAAAAATCTGTTGGTTTGCCTATTTTTATGGACACTTTCTAGCATATGAAGTTGGCTTTTATTGTCTTAGCCTTTTAAAATTAAAAATAGCACACTTCTAACTGATATTTACAATGACAATCTAGTGCCAATAAGTTATCATTTTTGATTTATTTTGATAGCTAACCAAGCTCATAGCAAATCACAAGTGAATGCAGTAGGTTGTGGAAGAGAAAATGGAAGTTGACATGGGAGGAGTAGCAAGTATGATTTAGTAGCTATAAAAGCAATATTATTTGCTTCTTCATTTGAGGTTATGGTCTGTTCAGCATGTCTTCCCAAAGCAGGGGGGAAAAAAAAAAAAAACCAACACAGAAAAACGTGGGTTTGATGATAACCCCCATGATTCTGTCTCCAATATTAACTGGTAAAGATGCTAATACTTCAAATTTCATGATGGACTATGTCTGGCTACATAACTTGTAAGTCACGTGAAATCCTTTAAAATAAATGTCCTTGAGAGCTGTAAATTTCATTAACCAAAACTGCACATTTTAAACAACCTTCCGGTGGCTTCTGTGAGACTTTGTTACACTTTGGTAAAAATCTGATTTGTGCTTTGGCTAACACAAATTTTCTTTTCATCATTCTTTGTTGCTTATTGCGGTACTTAAAAAACACCCTCTAATTTGAAATGATATATTTGTAGTGACTGAAGTGGCATTTTCTTGTCTTTCACTCTCTGAACAGTTTGCAGTTTTATAAAACTGAAACTTGCCTTACTCACAAATTAGATTTCTGCTTTTACTCTTCATTTTATCCAAGTCATTAGTTCTCAGAGTTAAACACCATTAGCTATCACAAACAGTAAACAATTGCTTCTGTGTATTGATTACATCATAATATGTTACTATTAACTGAATGAGAGCATTTAAACTCATATCCCCAGTGTAATTGCAGGCTAGCCTGCTGAATGGTAGCATTTCAAAACCTATTTGAGTGTTCAGGCCTAAGTGATTGATCACAGATATCTTACCTATTAAGAAAATGCAACGGCACTATATTAAAAACAAGTTTCTTGCTAAATACACCTACAGTTTTCATGCTGAGAAAATGTTTCCTTTTCCTTTTCATATATAACTGTCCCTTGTGAAAAAATGATAGCATGCTTGTTATCAATCAGTTCTAGGACATCCAGGAAACTGTGAATACACAACAGACCTTCCTCAGCATTTGTCTGGAGAGAAGCATTTGGAAATTCAATTAAATTTTTAATCAGAAAAAGGCCTTTTCCCATTGACATCTCCCATCGTCTGTATTTATTCTGTTTAACTTATCTTTAATTCATTTTCTCACATTTTATTTTTTCCTCAGGCCAGATGTTATATATCCAACTCGAATGACATTCTGCTTCTTAAATCATACATTTCTTCTGTTGCTACCAGTTTGATGATTTCAGCAAAGGTTTGTGAGAACAGATAGAACAGGTAGTATTAGCTTTTCAATAGTTCACAAAGGAAAAACCTTTCCTTGGGTGCCTGGCAGTTTTGTCCCAGAGTACCTTGCTACCCCTAGCACTTCTCCTGCTGATAAAGAAAGAAGAGGATAACCTCACTTTCTGCATCAGCAATTTGTTCAATAAGAAAGGGACTATTTCTACAGCTGTTTACCTAATAAGGACTATATTTCCACGTCTGGATATGTTTTGGTATTGTGCCTGCAATTAGAAGTGTTAGTCTAAGTCTCAAAATCTCCCATGATAATCCCAGCGAGCAGAATTTAAGAAAAAGATTAAGATAATTCGATGTTTATAGGCAAACAGGAAAGGAATCTGTTTGCTTCATCTCACTTGCCAGCTGGTGACGGTGAGAGGTAAATTGACTCTTATGTCTCCAAAATCGAAAGTGGGTGAAAACAATGTTTGTTTTATTCTCATTAGTACCTTCCCGAGGCCTATTCTCATGGAGCGTCTGCATTAGTGTTTTACTTTGGTAAGGAGTACTCTTTCAAAGTGTTCCTCTAATGCTCTCTGTTTATTATGCTTTGGTGCACATCACAGAGGTGGCTCAGAGCACTTGATCTGAATTCCCTTTGGATATAACTGAACTTCACTGAACTCTCCAGGAGTTCACTTAGTGCTCCCCACATGCAAGTGGGAGGTCAGCCCATGGAACCAAACAAGATTTGGCCTGAAACCTCCTCCTCCCTCTGCTTGAAATGTGTGTACTGTGGAGTGCTCAGCACCAGCTGGTTTGCTCTCCAGGTCTGCTCACATTGCTACACCTGACTGGGGAGCAGACATAACTGGTCCTTTTCCTTCTTTGTGCTTACAAAATAACATTGTTATGAAATGGAAATGAAATTGCCTGCAAACATGAACTCTGGAAAACATCAGTGTCAATCATTCTACATTAATATACATGTAATGAAATGCAAATGTCTGTTCATAAAATTAGTGCAATGGGGCACTGTTTAATATCTGTTGGACTGGTATTTTTGAAAGATCAGGATTGTAGCCGATATATGCACATGTAACTGTTGACTTAAGTGAACAAGATTACACAAGTTTGTTTGGAGAACAGCTATCATTACCACAGGCTGCATTACCCCAGTTAAGATTGTTTTACAATTGACTTTTTTTAGAAAATAATTTCTTATTCGGAAAGGTGAGTAGGTTTACCATACAGCAACAGGAACATACTGACCTCACCTAAATGGGTACGGCCTCATGGGAGCACTTTTGATGCTGGTTTTATAAAAATGTCAGACAAAATGGTTTTATAGAGACAGCAGACCCCATCAACCCTCGTATGTTATTTTCAAAGGTACTTGCATGCACTTGTAAGATGATTAATGCACTAATAATGTGAAAGAGGAATGAAGCATGTTGCAGAAGATCTAGCTGGCTGTCTACATTAAAGATCAAAACGGTATATGCTGTTGTTCAGGGTTTTTAATTTTTTTTTTTTTTTTTTTTTTTTTTTTTGGAAACTATCCAAATATCTGAGACAGGATTATGACCTCTTTGAACTTGTTACTATGCTAATATTGGAGTGCTTGCAACTGAAACATTATGGTTCAATTCCAACAATCAAACAGGTAATTCCAGGTAAAAACATACACACTGTCTTCCCTATTCTGTTACTACTTTAAAGAAACTTGGGAGGCTAAAGTGTCTCCAGAGAGTAATCCATCCAGACGTAATGCAATAGCTAAAACAGGAGGAAGTAATCCCATTCTGAGGATGCCTATCTCTCTCTTCTAGTTGAAAAGGGAGCATAACTTGTAATATATGCTGAGTAGTTAGATAACCATAGTTCAGTAAGAAAATTCCCATTCTCAGTGTCTACTTAAAATTTTTGTAGAAGATGAGAAAATTCCTTTAAAAATCTTTCTATCAGTGCTAACTTCTGTTTTCAAGTCCTAATTCTTTCCTCTTTTTTCACTTATTAGGGATGCATATATATGATATCACTCCATTGACTTGAATGGGCATTTGGTCAGATTTCTGTGCTCAGGTCAATGCTGTTCACCATTAACCATTGGCTTTTCTTCCTTCCCAGCCTCGTCCCTGTCATTTACAGCTAGAATGAGCCCAAACCTCATTAACTAAACATCATTATCAGTGTCGTTTCATAATCTGACTGAGCTGCTTGGAAATGCTTGTATCAACTGCTCTCTGATGCTCAGACGAGACCAGAGTCAGCAAAGAACCAGGGTCTGCTGGGCCATCAGGTAGCAGTGTCTTTTACAGTATTATAATCCTCAGAGCATTACATGACCTTCATTGCTCTACTGATTTCCTTGCAACGCTGTAGGTACCAGTGATAAAGTGAAAAGGTAAAATCAGTGTAACCACTGCTGCCTTGGTCACCATACTAAATCTCATTGCCCCACCTGGAATGTTAAATGTGAGATTACCCAGTGTTTTTATCATTTCACCATGGATAGGGATGAAGGTTTTCTGTGCTGCTTTGGTACAAATGCACATTCTCATTCATGACAGAATCAAAGGCAAAAAATCCCTAATGGTTAACCAGTTGAATTTTTCTGGTTTTGAAGTAGGGCTTCAGCTACTCAGTATATGTAAAAGGCAGTACATCCTTCCCAAAACTACATCACGTTATTTTTGAATGTAAGAGATGTCTTTTATTTTGATGGAGAGAATTAGCAAGTGGTTCCTTTTAATTCAGTTTACCTCTCTTTAAAACAAGTGTTTAAAACCATTTTGCAAAGTGTTTGGGACCTTTTTTTTTTTCCTTTTATATGATTTCACAGATTAATTCAGATCCTTTCAACTGCTATATGGCTACATATTGAATATTTATGCCAAAGCAAAACTGAAAGTTTCTAGGATTTTAGCAATACTTGTTTTATTTTTTTAAAGTGAAACTTCATTTTGAAACAAAGACAGAGAGTAATATTTTATTAGTATTTCCAGTAATGGAATTATGAATATAATTTATTCTTCTTGTTGTTTACTTTACTTTCACAAATAAACATTAGGAAAGAAGTCCTCTTCCAAATCCATATATGTAGAAGGCAACTCTGAGTACCACACATGTAGTATTTTAGTTAGAATAGTTACACTATGGTTGTAAAGTAACCTGTTCTTAAGTTACTTGCAAATGTGTTCTCAACTTCTGTATCATGGGGGGTTTTGTGGCTTGGGTGGATTTTTTTTTTATTATTTTTGGGGTTTTTGGGTGGTTTGTGTTGCTTTGTTTTTCCCCAAGATCTGCTCCAGAACTCACCAGAAGTTTAGGCTTTACAACAGAAAAATGCTTCAGGGCAATCTCATCTGAAATAATAAGTCCTGATGTTCCTCAGGTGCAGAATGAGCCTGTGCCCAGCCAGAGCTGTCCACTGCTCTGAATTTTAGGAGGCTTATTAGCTAGAACTCAGTGCTGTACCTGGGTAGGATAAATGTGTTTTTGCTAGACTATACTTCAGCTAGGCAACATTTCCAGCTCCAAAGTGAAGGGGATTCAGGGTAGTCTGAGCTTTATAAATTGTAATAGACTAGAAGTAAGGTTATGCAATCAGTTTCAGGGCATGGGTATTATCAGAATTTTTCCATCACCTGGACTATCCCAACCCTCTTATTATTGTTTTTTTTAAATGGTGACTTATCTACATAGTTATCCTATAAGGCATCCCACAGCCCAGGGATAATTATGTCCAGAACAAACAACAAGCCTATCTTCTCAGTTTGACTCTTCTCCAGCCTGCTGGCCTCAGCTCTAGTCCTTGACACAGCAAATTCTAATTACAAACTTAACACAGTAGAGCAGCAATTCTTGTTAGTCCCTGCACTAAGTATGACCTATTTAAGATATCATCCTAGCCCTGGTAATCTTGTGAATTCAATCAATAAACCTAGCTCTGCTGTTTCAAACGCCTGTCCTAACACAACCATTAACACACAAGTGCAGTGACCTTCTTGAGTCCCAATATCAATCAAAAGCCAAATGCCACTGCTGGCGCTGACCTTCATCTTAGCTCTGCAGGCTTTGTAGGATCTGTCAGTGAGCCACAATAGTCAGACTTGATGCTAATCCTAAACCAAATTCTGGCATTAATATAAGAACATAATACTATAATGATCTTGATTAACCCAAACAGTAATCACAAACATATAGCCCACCTTTATTCAGTACTTTCCAGTCATACTCTTCTTCCAGTGGCAGTTATCTGGATCTTAAGACCAAATGAGTTTTTTGCCTGATGCTAGCTTATTCTCATACAGTCAAGCAATTAAGTTAACCCCTAGTTAAATTCAGCCCGTTTTCCTAAAGACTGACATTAAGTCTGACTCAAATGTAACCCTGCCTTCAACAAAGTCGACCRGCAACCCTCCCTTTGGCAGAAATCACAACATATTTATCTCTGTAGGCATTCACTCCTACTTAGCCCAATACAATACAGYAATTTTTTATTCTCTCTAGTCCTAAAGCCTAATGCCAGTCCTACATTTAATATAGTAGTTTATTAGCTCCATCTAACCTGGACCTTATCACAAAACATTTCTAAAAGGACCAGCTCTGTGCGCCATGCAGAATTCATACTTAACATTAATTCTCCTACCTCAGCTGCCCCAAACCCCGACTACAAACCTAAACATAGCCTTAACACAATAAAGTACTCACCCCTCACAGTCTCAGAATCAATTATAAACTGAATCTGGCAGTAATAATCCAGGAGTTAATCTAGTTCTTCAGCCTCTGCTATCCTTAGTTCTAACCCTGGGTTAAAAAAATCCCTCCCTGTATCCTGCAGGATCCAGACCAGCCTTCCTTCCCCTTCCAGGGATGATCTGGAATTCCTCAAACACCCCAGGATTAACCTTCCCTACTCCAGGATTGCTCATCGTAGTTAGACATGCAGCATTTGCAGGCAGAAGCACGGGATTGTTCCACACCTAACCCCAGCCATAATGAAAACCACTCCAATTCATCCTCCTCCTGAATTCTGCGTAAAGTTTTTGCCCATGTCAGCAACAACCTTTATCGATCTTAGCGGGACCAAAACATACAGCTGGCTCCGCTGTTCTAAATCTTACTGCGGCTCTAACGGTGGTAGCAGGTATCTCCTGCCAGCTCCTGGCCTGACAAAAAGTACTCAGGCTCTTTCAGAGAAGTCAGTCACAGTACTAACATGGGTGGCTTAATGTTAATTCTTGAGCTAGTGACAGATTCTGCTGTACACTGTCACGGATAGATTAAGACTAGAGTTAGGGGACAGGAGAGCAAGAAGGCACTGGAAGATTTATTGCTCACTCCTGTGAGGCTGGGGTAGGAGTTTTTCACAAGTGAATGTTTTAAGACACTGTTAGGAATTGATGGGTGGTGGCACTGTAATTTCATTAGGGTTAAGACTAGAAGTAACAAGATTTAAAGAACCAAGTGTCATGCCAGACCCACAGAGTCAGGATGTAATTTTTATATGCTTGTAGCACCAGTCCCTTCCCCTAGCTCTTACAGACTCCAGGGGAAAAACCAGCTTCTGCCCCCATGAGGGGCAGCAGTCATGAGCACCAGTCTTAATCATGAACTCTAACACAAATTCTGCCTAATGAAATCCTAGCATTATTGTTAACATCTCCAGTTTTCTACCAGTCATCAGGCTTCTTGTTGGCCACAGCCCTCAGCTAGCCTGGAGGCAGTTGTACTGGCATTATAGAATTAAACAGGTTACCAGAATCAGAAACATGTGCTTTCAGTTTTTCAGTTTCAGAAAAGACCCAGCTAGCATTCATAAAGGCAGGAGCCAAGCGTATTTAATAGAGGAAGTAGTCAAGTTTATTTAATGAATAAACAGTAGTGTCCGGACTGTCAAATTGCAGCCTCCCAAATAATCCCAGAACTCAATGAGCTATTCTTCCAGTCAAACAGCTAGCTCCTCCTTGGTTGCTTTAGATTTCCTTCCTGCAAAAGTTAAACAAATGTTGGACTCTGTTGATGTTTGATATATATAATTCTTACTCCTGAGCAAGCCACAGGCACTCCTAGTTAGATGAGATTTTCAAACTTTTCCCCATTGGTTGTCCACTTATATCACTTTGTCTTACAATTTATATAGATAGCTATAAGAACAGCAATTTAACCACACACCCCCACCAAGAACAAAAACTTATAATTTTTCTATTATTTGACACATAAAAACAAGCATCTACACAACTTTCCAATTTACATAGGATTATATGTTTATACCTGTTCATCTTCTGAACCATCACTGGCTAAGATAGCCTCTGATGCTGGTTAGCTTGAAGGTTAGGTCCTTCATATATTAAACCTCATTCCCTCCCAACCCCTGTTGTCATAAGTGGTAAAGCAAAATCTAGTTCTAACTCAAATCTTGCCAGTCCCAAAAATAAGACCTTGTCTGATCTCACCACATGCTCATCTGCTTGCCAAAGCAGGAAGAAAGAGCATTCATAGATACGAAAGACAATTACTGGTTTAAGATGTGCAATTGTTTCTGGGTGAGGATTAGGCTAGGTTTATATTTTAGGAGAGTTTAAGTCACTGGGTTACATTAAATATTGCAGTTAGGTTTGTGTCTTGAATACAATCCAGAGAAAGAAGAATAATTAATAAACTGGATCATGCAAGGCTGGTGAGAAGGCTCTGGCTGAAAGGAGTAAGTATCATATTGTTGTCTGGACCAGGAAGGGTCCATTTGTCAGCAAAGCATATTAGAGTTAGAGTTCGAGGCAGTAATGTCTAAAAAAACAGTTTTACTGCTTAAGTCATATTATTGTGGCTAAGATGATGAAAACTTACAGAAAAACTTAATGCATCTCTAATAATTTCTGGATGATGTGGCTCAGCTTCAGTTTAGGGTTCAGAACAGGAAAGACTGAATAGCTAGAATTATTGCTATGGTCAAACAAAGGTTTAGATTTAGTAACAATGAATATGATAATCTCTGGTGTAAGGGCAGAGATTAGAGGAAAAAGTTTTTGCTTCTTGATAGAAGCAAAGTACAAGGCTTGCAGGGTTGGGCTGAGCTGCACTGGTGTAGTTGCAACTTGAAGGGTAGTCCTGAACAAGAAAGGATTGCTGGAATACGAATAAGCAAAGGATGGTACTTGACGGTCAGAGGTAGATTGCAGTTCAGGAGTTAGGTTTGTTTCTGTATCTTTCTAAATTTATAGGATTAAGAGTCTGAGTGTCAGCAGGGGCTGAGATTATGATTTATGGTTCTAGTTTGTATTGGTGCAACTGGACTATGATTTTGGAGTATCACGGATCAGGTCTCAGGCTGAAAGCAGCAGTTGATCAGGTACATTAATTTCTAGATCCTCTCAAGCTGCTAATACCAGGATCAGGGACATCAGCAGGAGCAAATAATTTAAAATCAGCTCTGATTTTCAGGGATATGGTAGTAAGCCATGGAAAGTTGTAGACTGATTATTTTTAAAGTTGCATTATGGGTGAGGCTCAGGTTAAAGGCAAGAGACCTCAATCTCCTGTTGGGAAGTGCAAGGACATGAGGGCTCATATGAAGCCTGTTGTTGGAAAGTGCAAAAAGTTGTGGCACAGTTCTGACAGCAGGTAGGATTTACTGCACCTCTGGAAACAATTGAGTTTCATGTTGATATTGGTGTTAGACTCAAGAGTTAGGACTCAGCAGAACCTGAAATGGTTGGTTTCTTGCCCAAGTACCACAGGACAAGAGTAAGGGTTTGTAAAGATGTGTTACCATTAACTAAAGGGATAATGAGGTCCTCTACTATAATGGTAATTTGACTGTAGTGTGGCTTACAGTCAGGCTTGGAGCCAGAAGAGCCTACAGAGATAATACTCTAAATTCTAATACTAGAATGAGGATTAGTGACAACAGGAATATTTAAGGGAGGGGCATGGGGGTCGCAAGGCTATGGCAGTAAATCCAGCATTAGGGATTCATTTTGGAGGAGCAGGGATTAATGAGTGAGTGAGGCTCATTGCTGGTCCTGACTGGGTGAGGGCAACTGCCAGTAAGTTGAATACTTTGTTGTCATTCCCAGGGTAATAGTGGTCACTGTGTTGCATGAGTGGGTGTGTTTCCATGTGTGTGTATATGTAAAGATATATATATATATGTGTATAGTATATGTATATATACACATGTATGCATGTATTCACATAGTTAAATCTTGACTTAGGACTGAATCTAAGTTAGGTTTCAGGAACAGTTCCAAACTGAAGGAGCTGAATAAGTGAGTTTCCTATCCGTAATTCCTTAAATTCTTGAAGAAAGAACTGGTTTTGAGGTGGGCTGTGTTATTAAGTGTGGAAGTAGGACTCAAGCTGGCAGCCTTCACAGAACGCGGACTTGTTGCTGAATTCTGAAAGTCCTACCCTGTCTCTGAGACACAAACAGATTCCGTACACTTCGGAAGCCAAAGAGGGGTCACCTGCCTCTGATGTTAACATGTACAGCATCCAGCTATAAACATGTATATGCAGCTGTAGATGCATTAAAATTCAGCACCACCTTTAGCCATAGCTAGAGGCTTCTGTTCACTGCAGAAGAGAATCGCACCGTTCAACAAACCAGTGAATGCAAGCGTTGACTTCAATCCTGCCCTGCACATTGCATCCTCCTGAAACAGGTTTCTTCCCTTAACCTAAATCTAATGCAAATCCTGACTTTAACCTCAGCTTAAACTAGTGACAGTCTATAAAATTTTAGACACTCCAGCTCAGGAGGACACTTATCTTGAGCAGTATTTCCATGGATCCCCACATCAGTGTCTGAGCACTGTCTGCAGTGTATTGCTCTACTCAGATAGCACCAGCTCATAGGAGGAGGGAAGGGAACAAAATACAAACGCCTCGAAGTGCCTTGCTGTAGAGGCCCAGCTGCAACCCTACCTAAAACCGTGTTAGAARAGACATCAAATTGTATTTCCTTTCAGCCTAGGGTAAGTCATCCAAGAGGGAAAGAATAGAAAGATTTCAATTTCTACAGTAGTCCATTCATTGGCTTGTTTGTTGTTTCCTCTCTTCAACACACATTACATGAATATATGCAGAAGAGAGGAGCATTTAGGTCAATTATTTCACTGAACACATCAATAAGGCAGGGTAAAAGAAGAGTTTTAAAATAATTAGTTCAGGGGGTTAATTTTTTTCTTACAAAAATGGGGATCAGATAGAAACAAGTAATTACTTCACCGGTTACATTGTTCTTTCTTGTTAACATATAAAAACTATTACGAAAAATGAAGATATTTTAGTATAATTACTACATTGATTTGATTTTTCTTGTTCTTTGTATTTAAAAAGAGCATGACAGATAAGTTGTTACTATAATCAGTTTTAAGTGTATTCTGTGCTGGTAAATGGGGTCAGACTAATGGTCTTCATAATTGAAGTTTTCTGAAATAGTGCTAGTTGGAAAATTTGACCTATTACTTCCTCTACAGAAAATTTTGATTTTGTTGTTGTTGTTGTTGTTGTTGTAAATTGAAATCCTTCATTTAGTAACATCTGTTTAGAAATGTCACCATGATTCCCTGTAAGACTGAGAATTTAAGTGTCATTTTACTACATTCTCCTATCAGTTGGGTCTAGTGCTCTGGCTATATGTTTAAACATATACACTACCAATTTTCTCATTATTCTCATGATTATTAAACAAAATGTTGCTTTATTTAATCTGCTGAAATATGTGATATTTAGTAAGGAAGAGTCTCTCCAAATAGGACATATAACACATGTAATTTCTTAGTCTTAAAGCTGGAGTTAAAAATATGTTAGTGTAAGTGAAATGGAAACCAAAATATTCATACGATCACAGAAGCTGAATGGAAAAAAGCTTTTGAAGTGAATTAGTATTAGTGCCTTTGATACTTCCTATGGGAAACTATATTCCAATCTAATAAATGTACTTGTGAAAAAAGTTCTCTAGTTCTGACTGAAAACCCATTTCCATTAAAGTTGGTGTATAGACTCCCATAAGCTACAAAGGGGCCAAGACTTCAGCTATTCTTATATGACTAAGTCAGGCACATGCATGCAGGCAGAGGGTCCCTGCTTGAGTAAACAGCACCACAGTGATGTGGGTTCCTGAACTCATCATTCCTCTGCCCATCTCCACTTCTGCTCTCTCTACCTCAAAAGATACGCACCTCCTCATATATTATAAGATAGGGCCAACATGAGCTTATAACCTCAAACCAGATTCAAGAATGAGGTGCCCACTTTTCAAAATCTCTTATTAGCTTCCTTGGACAGCTCTGCTCGTTCCTTTGCCCTTTGTGCCAAGGGTGCCTCAGGACACAGACACCTGACCCAGTGCTGTGGTTCCTAAAAGAGTGGAAACCTACATCTCTCATGGGAACCTTCTTTTTTTTCTTTTTTTTTTCTTTTTTTTTTCTAGTTATGTTTTGTTCAAGTGCCCATTATCAACTGAACTTAAGAAATTATTGCTTTTAGTATTTTAGACAAAGATTTTCATTCTTTTAGGAGAAGGAGAAAGATTTACAGCACTGTAAATCTTATTTTCTGTCATAATTTTGGAGCTGTTAAATAAAATTCATTACTTTTGGTTAGTTTGGTTTGTAGCTGAAAAGTGTTAATCAGAAAGGCAGTGCAACTATAGAAGCCCTTTCATCACGTGTAAGCACTTTCATCAGTAAATGTGGACTCTAATTCTATTTCAGTAAAAGACATTTTGGCAGCAGTACCCATGTATTGTTTGAAAAGAGTCCATCCTCCCCTATAATACTTTATGGCATAAGGAAGCATTTCACAGATAAATTGATCAGCTGAAATTCACTGTTCTACAGTGGAAAAGATCAGGGTTATAACAAAATATTGCCAGTCTCACAGCTAGTCCTTGCTTTTACATTTCTCAGTCGGAACACAGTTTTCCTCTAAGAATTAAAAATTCTTTTGTGGATACATGATGTCACCTGACTACACAGATACAATTGAACAAACGCCATCAAGAAATGTATATGTTACCCTTAGTTGAATAAAAATGGCCACAGTCACATGCCGAATCCTTATAGGTATTTGCCATGTGGAAAAGCCTACCCAAAAGCACCACTCGGGAAAGTGGGCCCTGGACTACATCTGCTCAGGTCTTACTGGCCAGGTTAATCCAGAACAAGCTGGAGAAACAAAGAAGCAATGGACGAATTTTGCACGTAACTGTCCCTAACTTCACACTTCCGTAACACACATGGGGAGGGAGACCAGAAGGCGTGAAACACCAGTAACAGACCCTAATTGGCCTTAGACATAGAGAAAGTCAAAGACATTGCCCTGGGGCTACTTGATGAGCAAGGTTATTTGCAGCCTGTGCGGACAATCTAATTCAGAGGTAATAAAGAGTTAAAGCAGTGGTCCCTGGAGGGGGAACGCACCCATGGGCAGCTGAGCCGTCCCTGGCATCCAGTCCCCCTGGGGCCGGTCTAAACCTGTGACAGCAAGGTAGTTACACAGCTTAAAAATAGTAATACAAGGCTTTAGTGCTTATACAGTGCTTTTATTTCTTTCAAAATCCTCATTCTCTTAGTTTTCAAGGTCACCTTCTGAATCACTTAAAAGAAATAAGGGTATAAACAATTACAAAATAACAAAGAAAAGGAAGAAGGAGCTAAGCAGCTCAACTCAAAGCTTTATTAAATTCTAGACAAAAAGAGATATCAATTACACTCTCCTGAGTGGTAAAATGTTTTCTCAAGTCTCCTATTTCCCCAGCACAGAGGAAAAGTGTCAGAAAAATCTGTTGTAAACATCAAGAATGAGAAAAAAGTTTCAAAGCTAATACAGCCTAATGCATTAGCAGATTATAAATGGAGAAAATAAAAGCCCTGGATCCCTCCTGGAGTTCCTGCAAACATTTGTACACATGGAGTCTTCACAAAGTTTCAGAAGTGTTTGGTTCATGAAACTAATTCTGCTCCCATTAGTGTCAATGGGAATTTCACAGTGTATCCTGAAGAGTTACACAATGAGTTTTGAAACTATGACATCAAGGTTGATATTTATATTTAATGCTTTAAGGGGGAAAAAAAAAAAAAGAACTTTATTAAGTAGTTCTTGATTTCATGTAATCCATATGTGTATATGGGTATACACACACACATTTCAGTTAAAGCTGTGTAAGATCATGGCAATGTGGAAATGGGGAGGCTGTGAAATTAGGGTTATTAATAATAATAAATATGCAGGTCCCATTTGGAAAGATTTGAAAGCTGAGAATTCAAAACCAGAATAGGGGAACCATTTTGTTTAATAAACTCTTCTTGCGATTTGAATGAATAAAAGTAAACTGAAATTCTTTTGGTAAAAAAATCAGAAGAAAAAATATTGCCCATACATACATTATTTGCATTGAGACAAACTTTATTCTCTGTGTCTCGAGCCTTAATTCCAATGTTCTGCAAACATGAAGAAAGACAAAAGAAAAATAAAGAATAGCTCCATAAAGATGGAGATACTTAGAATACATCAATTGTTGGTGCTTTCCTAGTACCAATAGTATTTTCAGTTCTGCCATCGTGCCTTAAGTTATAGCACAGAAAAAGAAGTAATTAAGAGAAAAGAAATAAAAATAATTTTAAAAATTGAATCCTTTGTTTGTGAAGGACTGCAATGACCACACATGATTAATGTGCTTATGAGACAAAGACTATATGATAGAGATATATGCAAGTCATATATAATGATAGAGATACATAAAATAGCAGATGCCATTGCAAATTTACACATTTCATAAAACAGAGTAAGTGGTAGCAAAAAATGGAAAGATATTACGTAAAAATTGGATACAGTGTTCAGAGTTTCTTACTTTCTAGAGGAAAATGCAATCATTGGGACTCAAAGCTCAAAAATTTGGCATACAAAAAACTTTGAGCTTTATGTGGATAATAACAACACCCATACTGTGTCAGTCAGGAAAAAGTATCAAGCGTTAAATTTTCATCCTTCATGTCATAAGCTAAAGAGGAAAATCATCCATAGTAATTTCTGTTGCTAGGGAGAATTTAGCCAACTGAATCCCAGAACACAAAATAGTTGAGGTCTGCACTGATAAATACTGCCTCACGAGAGAAGAGGCTCTGTAGGGTGAGCCAGCTGGTGTTAAGGGCACCCATCTGGGGAGCCAGGAAAATCTCAGCTGCTTTTCCCTGAAGTATAGGAAAACCCTTGAGAGTGGAAATTTCCTTCCTGTCATTCTTCTTGCTTGCCTGTATGATCTCAACTTATCCCTGAAAACTACAGATCGCATCACATGCTCGAGCGCAGTATGTGCATGGTGAGATTCTGCTATGATGTGCAGACAAAGAGAGGACTCGCTGTCAGGGCCAGAACTGCTGGTAAGTGCCGGTTGCTTTACTTCAGCAGGCAAGAGCAAAGCAAGCAGTGTATTCTGCCATTTATGACCCTCACCAAAATTATTACTATTGGCGACACTGAAGCATACATGAGCTATCTTAAAAAGAAGCATTCGGATTTCCCACTATGGATAAAGCACCAGCTCTGATGCTTTTAGAGGAATTAATGAAACCCCTAACTCTCAGAGCAGTTTCCTGATAGACTTAATGAGTAGCTGTCAGCACAACTGGCACTAATTGGCATGCTTTTGGGTACCCTGGAGGGGGAAACTCCAAGTGGATAGTAATCTCACACTTCTTTGATTTATAAATGTTCAGAGTCAGACTGACACTTCATTTCTGGGGCAGTATCTTGATATTTGTACTTTTGTTTCTGTGCTGTTCCTTGTTCTTTGCACATGCAGAGACCATAATGTCTCCAAAATGTCAATTTGGTGTTTTTCCAGACCACCCTATGGAAGGGTTT
Source organism: Phoebastria nigripes (assembly GCA_035582835.1). Taxonomy (NCBI): domain Eukaryota; kingdom Metazoa; phylum Chordata; class Aves; order Procellariiformes; family Diomedeidae; genus Phoebastria; species Phoebastria nigripes. The sequence continues at coordinate 903,077 of JAYKAV010000555.1, forward strand.
TAACAAAAATGATTGTGTGGGCAGGAAGGAAAAGGAAAAGCCTTCAAGTTATTAAAAAAAAAAAAATCTAATTCGTGTATGATTCTTACAACCTTGATTTCATCAATCATCTAACTATTGTGCTACTTTAAATAAATCTTGACATCATTAATTCTGCTGCTTTTAAAGCTTTGCCACAGTCAGAAGTGCCGTGAGAGTGAGATTTAAGTGCAGGTTGCATGTATGACATTTTTATGGCAGGTTATTTATGTTAAGGATTCTCCCCAAATTTCTTGTGTATGCATATGCCTTTTGAAGACTAGCATCATCCTTCCCGAGACAGGTAACTATGGTGGGAAGACGTCAACTGAAGACGAGACATCATTCTCGGTAACTTTATCACTTCGCTTAGGTTAAAATGTTAATGATAATGTTCTTGCATTTAACAGAAAGTGACCCAAATGATTATTTAGACCCACGCTGTTCACAGAATCTACACCGAAGGTTGCTATACCCTCAGTCTCTCTTGGCCAGCTCAGTATCAGTTGCCACGTAGCAGAAAGTGACTAATTCTTAGCATTTTATTGGGCACTTCATTTACTCTCGTGGATTTTGGCCAAAGCCTGGAAGCAACAAATTACAGAAAAAAATATAGTAGTATTGGTAACAGCAGGTTCTTCTATATACAGCTATATGTTTTCTGTTGATTATCTAATTATTGAGACCAAATATAATCTTCAAAAACATTCAAAATTGCAAAGAAATCAAACTTTCCTATCATAATGTAACGCTTTAAAATAGAAAATTAAAATGCAAGTGTAATATATTAATATAATTTAATCAAAAGAAAATGAAATGTAATTATCTTCTTGGAACAAGGGGTTTGTAATTATAATGGTGGCTGTATTAATCAGATGTCATATTAAAACCTGTAATAAAATGCCTTATGGAGCTTTCTCAGCTAACAGAAAAGTTACAGAAGACTGGTGAAACCAAATGTTCAAAGAATAAAATTATCTTTCTCATGGCTGAAGTCTGGCTGGATTAAAAAGGACTAGAAATAGTCATGTGAATTAGGGTGTGTGATTTTTTTTTTTTTTTTTTTTTTTTTTAATTCCTGGAAGTCCAGCAAATAAAAGCTAGAGAGAAAATGTATATTTTAAAAGATGTTAAAAACAAAGGGTGTCCCTAGACTGTTAAAGGGGATGTAAGAGTTGGTCAATCATATCCAGTGCTGTTAATCTGCGAAGGCATCCTATCAATGGCACCGTATCAATGGCATGCCTGAGGAGGCATCAGCTACCTGCAACTGGAAATTCTGTACATCAGATTAGATGCAGTAACACTTGAAGGTTGTCTGGAGAACAAGAGTGAAAGCCACTGTGCTTTGCTCCCTTGTGTATGGAAAAACAGACATATTTCAGACATGGCTCTCCATTTATTGCCACAGAGACGTGGGTTTGCTATGTGTGAAACCCCCGAGTGGTGCCTCTTCAGCGCACTCCCCAGGGGACGGGCACTGATGGCCTCCTTGGCCGATGGGGAGCCCAGCCTGCTCCTGGCTACCGCCCTGGCTCAGCCCATACCTCTCTCACCAGCCGCAGAAAGTATACCCTTTTCCAAAGACAGGGCGCTTTCAGGAGGTTTAAGTTGGTGAAATTCAGGGCTGTTCTGTAGCCAAATTTTCACTGGGTCTTGTTTCATTTTCGCTCCTGCATAATGCATGAAATGGCACATAAGAAAGCAAGATATAATGAAAGCAGCAGCTATAAATAAACATGAAAACTTACCCACATATTTTCTTAAAGGAAATCAGATAATGGAATCAGCCTCTCTTATGGAAAATGGATTCTTGTCTTTTCAAGCACTAGTCTTATGAATATTTTCACGACAATACTTTGAATGTTTTAGTACCTACAGCTACCATGTTTGGAGTACTAAAGAGATATTCTTGCCCAGAGATATTTTCAGAAAAAATCAGATGCTCTTAGTGCTACCACTAACTGCAGCATCACCTGCTGAAAGACAAAGAGCTTAAAGATTTCGATTCACTTTAATTTTCAATTTAATTTAATTCAGTTCCAGTGGATCAGACCCTATCATTTCATAAGATCATTTCTTGCATTCTGCTTGAACAAAGCAATGAACTCAAAAGTGCTTTTAGTCATAAAGAACACTAAATTAGGTTCCCTATTCAGTTTTTGCATATTAGCAACAGACAATGCTATCTGGATTTAAAATATTTCTGAAAACCTTCTCAACTGACCCACTAAATTTAATACATATATATATACACAAGTCTAACCAAAAATATTCTGCTGCTGCATGGTTTTAGAAAAGTTTGGCCTGACAATGTCTCTTTAATTGCAGCAGCTGTAAAATTCTAAGATGCTTGGGTTTATTTTAGTAGAGCAGATCCTGTGCTATGTAGAATAATGATTCATTAAGAAAAGCCTCCTAGGAGAGAAGTTGTCTAAAGCATAATGATTCAGATTAGTTTTTCAAAGGAATTTGGAATAGTCAGAGTCACCTTTGATCTTGTTTAGTACACCAAAATGAGGATTCTGTATATCAAGTCTGCAAGCTATATCCATGGCAAAGGAAATTGAATAAAATGGATTATTTCCTGTGTGAGTTCATTTGATAGATATAGTTCTAAATGCTTTCTCTCAGGAATTGCATGAGATCCTAAAAGCTGGAGAACAGACAAGCAGGAAGATGTGAATACGGCTGGCTGGTTAAATCCATCAGCAGCTGACGGAGTCTAAGACAAAGTCAGGTGGATTTTTTCATAGGAGAGGAACGATAAGGCAAGCAAGGACGTTGCTCATGTTTTAAAGTTGATCTGCAGTTTGATCCAACTTCAGTTACAAGGCAGAATACAGCACCCATGCTACACCAAATCCCTGTGGTGGTCTCCCAAGGTTGTTGGTGACTCAAAGAAAGGATGTGCGTTTTTAACAATTCTCTTTCATGTAGTTAAAAAACAGATTAATCCATGAACTTTTTGACCAGTTGTGGATATGGATGTGTGATTTCAGGTTGCTCTTCTCTTCTAGCTCCCTGAGGTTTTTTCTCAGTCACATTCTCACTGATACTGGAAGGGATTTACTGGTGGAAGGGATTAGCTGGTGATTTACCATGCTGCAACCATGTAATTTAAAAGTCCAAATACATACAGTCTCTAACGTACACTAACTCCTTGGGAGGAGGGAGGGGAGAAATGTTATAGAAATATTCTGTTAACAACATATCTACTTAAGACACTTCGTCTGGATGTGCTATATTGAAAATTTTAGTACATTCAAGAATTCAAGATTGATCTTAAACTTTCTACCACTACTATTATCTTGATGTGTAAATTCAGACTCAATATATTTGATGACCTTCAAAAGGGCAATAATAATTGTGGCAATTTCTGAAAGGTTGTTAAAATAGGACTTTAATAGCAAAATATAAACTACTTTCACATAAAATTAAGATTTTTTTTTTTCTTTAAAACCAAAACAGTTCAGGATAAATATACTTGGAGGGAAAAAATATACATCCATATCTAACAATAAAAAAAGAGGTTTATGCTTTTTATTTTAAAGTGAACATAGCTTTTCCACACACAAAAATCATATATATCTAACCACCACAAAACAGTGTTTCCTGACCCTCAGAGCAGCCCATATCTTGTGCCTTTCTTTTGATTCAACTATATATTTCCATACTTCCTTTTACTCACCATTTCATCAACATTACTGATCATTTGTTTGCTAGTTATTCAAGAGACCTCCACATTTTTATTCCAATATCCTTCTTCTCATCACCATGGGAACGACTGTCTTCTTGTCCTTCAAGAATATTATGTTTTAGAAAAGCTCTCATCCTTGTAATGGAAATTTGCAGGTGAAAACAGCTTCATTCTGTATTCTTAACTTACAGACAATTTTACTACTTGTGGTGATTTATCCTCTCTGTTGGTTATGTCTACACTGTAGTCAAAGGCACCACTGCACCTCCTAGAAATGCAGTCATAGCGGCCAATTGAATACTCGTTACGGCTTTAGCACTGGACAAGGGTGAGTCTGCAGATGCAGCAAGGGACTCTGCAGGGGTTATAAAAGCTGCCCAATAAGTCTTAGCAGCTGAAGCAGCTGTTATTACCATCCAAACTTGCAAGTTTTAGAGCTATTTGGGTATGCCTATGCAATCTGCAGCTACTATAGGTTCTCCACTGCAGACGTTATTTTGGCAGCCACCTGTATTTTTCTCATTTAGTAGCTTGCATTGATAAATACTAGGGAAAGCAGGGGAAAAACTCTAGGAGGAGAGCTGGAGCATTAAAAGATGTCATTACAGAATTAACATTAAAAAGAAAAGAAAAGTGGAAGGGAGATGAATACCATTTTCAAGGCGTAAAAGAAATTTTCAATTACCTTGAGGGATAAATAGAAGAAAGACAAGTGTATTCCCAGAACAAATTGTTCTGGGTTGGGTTTCCCTCTCCTTCACACATGCTGGTTGTAGGAGCCCAGGGCTGACAATGTCTCAGAGGCCATCACAGTAAGGGAACTACAGCGGATTTGGGAAAAGATAGCTTAATATTTGACTGCTCCCTTGAGGGACACCTAGGCTTTCAAGTCCATAACCTACAACTTTCAGAAGACACGGTGATATCATCTCATGGTAAAATACACTTTGCTTCCTCATGGATTTGATAAATGTTTGGGTTTTTAGCAAAATACCACAGTTGTCTGACATGTGAGAGAAGGGTTTGAAGGAAGGAGAGAACTGTTTCCTAATCAGCCCAATTTGTCACTCTGGTTTCTGGTGACCCTCAGGTGCTCGCTGAACCTGGTGATGTACATAGCTCCCGTTCTGTGCCAAGGGAGAAGGAGATGATGGGTTTGGCTCCAAATCTCAGGTGGCTGAAACATTCCTCAAGACACCTGCTTTCTATGTTCAGGCACACAGTGAAATACAGACTTGACTTCTAACTGGACCCCCCAAGCACTACAATAACATAAATATTAACAGTTCATTACATGGCAGTCAGGTACAGCTTGCCCTCAGCAGTAATCATATTTCCCATTGTGTTTCTACAAATCTTCTCCTGTCAAAGGTTTTTGGTCACTAATATCTGTGGAGCTAAGCCTTAGACAATGAGGACTATGCTTAATCTCCCTTCTTCAGTTTCCCATGCTCTTTTTGTGCCCTTCCCAGCACCACTCATCAGACACAAAGACCTAGGTCTGCAACCTTAAAAACAGTGACTCAACTTAGACATTCAGGTGGGATATTTTTCAATTGGCTTTCAAGAGATCAACAGTTAGGTGCATTAGTGTCCATGTCAAAATAAAATCCCCAGTCCCTGTTTCATGTTTCAGAGCCTATGTCTTTTCTGCAGCAGGTAGAGTATTTCTTTAAGTAAGCAGCTTAGTCAGTTTTGGATTTACTGACATAATTTGAAATTACTTTCATCTACTGATTCCCTTTTTGCTTCCTGGCCCCTGCACGTTCAGAGCAGTTTGAATCTGTGATTCATCAGATATTATTCATAAGCTCCTGAAAAAGTACATAACAAGAAGCTATTAAGGAACATAAGTTGTCATGATATGAAGGATAAAGTACTGTCAGGGATTAGGAAAAGCTAGAGACAGAAAACAAAGTAGAAAAAACGGTCAATTTTCAGAAGGGCAAAAGGGTAACAGTGGGGTGTGATCACAGACACACATGTAGCAATGCTCGTGAGTTAAAGAAAGGACTGGAAAGCAAGGCAGCACCAGTCCCAGGTGAAGCACCCCGCTCAAGGCTAGGGACACCCCTAAGCTGCTTAGCTAGATCTCGTGCAGAACATGGAGTCAGCTGTAGTTCAATATTGATAAATGCAAGACAATAATTGGATTTATCCCAGTACATTTGGTGGAGTCTAAGTTAACTAACTTCTTAGCTAAATGTAAAGGACCATTTCACATTCAAAATAAACCTCAGTCCAGTTGTGGCTCTGGTGGTAAAAACACATGTGTGCACGTGGAAATTTGCAAGAAGCATAAATAGCGGTATAGAAATAATCCTGAAACTATCAAGTCTTCAGATAAAATTGTACAACTACACATTGAACACTATATTTGGCTCTGGCTATCCAAACTAAATATAACATTCTAGAAATTGAGACTGTTCAATGACAAGCAATAAGAATTATTACAAGCATAAAAAAGTCACAAAGAGATTAATTATGAAGATTAAGACTGTTTACTGTGGAAATTAACTGAACAAGATAAAAGTCTGTGTAGTTGGTAAATAAAACAAATCATTTTGGAACTCTTCTTTATTCCAACTTACACAACTGCAAAGTGTCAGATTCTAAACTGATGAAAGGAAATGTTTATTTTAGACAATTTACAGCTAATCTGTAAAATGCGTGTTGTGGTTCAAGCTGAGTGGTATAGACTTCAGTGGAATAAGAATTGTTTATAGCTTTTCCATCAATGATTTCTTTGCTGGAAAATAACTTTTCAGAGTTTCTCTGCTGAAAATTTTACTGTTTTTAATGATTTTCCCTTTAAAACAGAAAGATTTTATGTTGATTTCCTAAAAGAAATGAAGTAAATGAAAAATAATACTTCCACACTGTTTAATTCAAAATTTTCCAACTCATCATTTCTTGATTTTTATTTTCTTTCTTTATTTATTTCCCCATACCTTTATTTTATTTATTTTCCTTTCATTTCAAAAGGTGAAGAATTGAAAGTATTGGAGTACAATGATTTAAGACAGAGAAAAAGTGGGTTTTTTGGCTAAGTGTTTTGATCCAAAATGTTCCACCATGCTTTTTAGAAGAGCCAACTTATTTTAAGAAAATTTTACTTTTATTTTGAAAAGTATTACTAGAAAATATTTAACATACTTTCAGTGACTCAGCAGAATCCCAAAGGAAAAGGATCACATTATGTGAGGATATAAGCCCTATCCTTACAGTAGAATTTATGATAATTCTTTTGGATTATGAAGAAAAATTTCCTGTGAGTAGGTCGCATGGGTTTTGCAAGCCTGGTACAAAGTAGCTGTGCCAGTTCATCAGAAAGCAGACACAAAATTACTGCGAGGCGTGGAGRTGCTCACAAAGCTGTAACTTCTAGTTCCCTCTCCAGTGGACTGTCACACGTTATACGATGATTGACTGCATCTGATGCTTCACAGTTCTCCTCCTCTCTCTCCTCACCGTCTAACTGCATTGGACTCTCGGACTAAAGTCTGAAAATGCGGATTAATATTCCTCATGACTGAAAGTTTTCAAAAGCATAACAGAACATTAAAAACGATGACACTGAGCATACTAAAAGAGAGTCTGATCTGCAGCCTCGTAGCACCAGTGAGAGCACGGCTAGCACACAGCCTCTATTACCCGGACTGCGTCCTTTTCCCAGCCTCCAGTTCACCCCATAGGGGTGTGTGTGTGTGTGTGTGTTGTTATAAAATACGCAAGACCACCCACCCACGACATTATGTGTTGCACTGAGGTCTGACGCAGGTCAAAAGGTATGGAGGGGGCTCCCCAGATGGTGACACTGGCACAGAAAGTGTGAGGGATTTGGGGAAGAGGGCAGGATGGTGTGTGAGGGGTGATCTGGTGCTGTGAGAGTATGACCAAGCTCAGGTCATGCAGGCAGCCTCTGGGGGGACAGGGTGCTGGTCTAGGGCATTTTGGAAAGGTTTATGGGCTTTCGAGGCAGTAGCAGAAGGCAGGCTGGATGTAGGAACAGAGGTTGCTCTGGGGCAAAAGCAGCATTCCCGCTCCCACCTGTGCATGTTAACCTGGAGGTTATTTTCATGGCAGAAACAGCAGGACACTCTTCCCCCTGCCTCCACTACCAGGCTTATATTCCTATTCCCTACGCTATTCCTGAGACCTTTTGTCCTTCGTCTTGGAAATGTGGTTTCTCCAGCTGTGATTCTGCCTGTCATGTTGGATGGCCGTTACGTCAATCACACCTTCATAAAATTATAGTACCAGTAGTCATCATGAACATTTCTGCATCTGAGAAATTACTTTTTGTGTGTATAATCTTAATTTCATCAAGCACTGGTATGTAAACTTCACCCCTCTCATTCCTTCACCAAGTAATGAGCGAAGTGGAAAAAAAACCCTTATCTTCACAGAAATTAAGTGATATGATATGCAATCTGAAGTATAAAATATTGAAACTTTAACATATAGCTTTCGGAATGACTAAAGATTATGGAATAAAACTGTTCCTTTAGACTTTAATAGTCATTAGATGCAACCCAAGTTACAAATCTCAAATCAAAGATAGAATCTGAAATTCTTTTTTCTTTTCCCCAAAGGATGCTTCTCAAAGATACTTCTTGTCCAATGGAAGACTTTCATTTGTTACATTGAATTTTCATCCACAGGCCAAGAAGTTAAAGAGTATTTAAGGCCTCTATTGTTACATTTTTCTTCACTAAAACTTCTTTAAAATTATATTTTCAAGCTAATTCCATCATGATTTCTCCAGTAGATTTTTGATGGTATCTCATCAAAGAAGAGTTGGCAAAGACTATTCAGTTCACCAGTTCTATTCCCCGGCCTGTGAAGACTTGTTCCCTACGCTACAACTTTTTCCAGTGTTTTACTGACCATGTCTGGCGTGGGTCGAGCACTGGGGATTCCACCGGTTCTCCTGGGAGAAACAGGTCTTCACATTTAAGGAGCTTGTTTGTAATATCTATTCAATCTGCAGGACAGGAGGTTTTCTTTTGGATTTATCATTCAAATTCCTGTGCCACTGTAAAAAATATCTGCTGGCATGTACCAGGGTCTTATATTTGCTGATTCTATTAACAAATCTGGCAGCTTTATGGAGGATGAATTGAGCTGCAGTCTCTTTCATGAAACAAAACACAAATCACACCTCAGATCAAGTAGTATATTTTTTCATAAATGTTTAATTCACAAGCACAAATAAAAGGATAAAAGGAAGCTTTTATTTTATAATATATGGTGATGCACACATGCACAGTTGGTGCTTATTCCAGTTAAATACTTAGGCAAGTAAAGGTCAGGGAAACCTCAAATATTACCAAGCAACTTTCCCAGACCAAAACACTTAACTTCTTAGATTCAATTTTAAAAACTGATTTTGTGGACTGTAGAAGAGCTTTCCCTCTGTAAAGTGTTCTCTTTTCACAGTTATGGCAGGTGTTGTTTGAACTGAAATTACTGTTCCTTGTAGAAGATCCCGTTCACTAACAACCCCTCCTTGACTCAATCCTGTAAATGCTTTTAAATCCCGTCTCTGAAAAGTTTTTTCCCCCTTCTCTACCATTATTTAAATGAACTCTGACACTTCCAAGTACAAATCAATGAGAGTTAGCTGCATTATAGAAGAGATGGTGGAACAAAATACCTATCTAATATAGTAAGTGCAGTAAGATGCTCTCCTTGAATCAGCATTTACCTTTGTTCCTTGTTCCACTTGATCAGGCAAATACCTCTGTTCATGTTATATATGGTTGATCTGTCTCACTGATCCTAAAGCTGGTTTGCTTGCATCACTACAACTGACAGGGAGGGTGTGAGTATGCATGTGTGTATGACTGTGTGGGTATATACATATGTATGTACATATAAGTGTACATATAGATGTGTGTGAATTTATACATATACTACATATATATTTGCAGTAGTCACAATTATGATCACTAAGGACATTTGCATACCAACACAGATTACATTGGAAATGCCCTGTAAGGGCAGCCTCGTTGGTACTCAAGCAGAGATATTAGTTGGTGTCAGAGAAGCAGCATAGATAAAAAGCCCTGCCCCAGTGAGTAGGGCTCACTAGCTGCAGTGCAGTACTCTTTTGACACAACTGCTGCATTTCCACTCTGGAAGCTAATTTCCTTTTGGAGCACACATGGTGCGTGGACTCTGCACCCATGATGAGAGTAGACCCAGGACTTTGTCTGAGGCAGCCCCACAGCAGGATGTGTTTCCTCTCCCATCCTAGGGCTCTTTGTGTAGTTCAGGTACTAAATACAGTTCAGAGCAAAAACAAATGGAGGAAAGGAGAGGAGAGAAAAGGGACAGAACATTTGTCTGCAGGTTTATGTGAAATAATTGGCTGGAGAGAGAGAAAGAAGGCAGTGAGAAGGCTGCTCTATCCACTTTTTCCTTCAGGCAGGGGAGTAGCAATGGGGGAATGTTTTGGAGTAAGAAATCTTTCCTGATGCAGAGCAATGGCACATCTCCTTGTATTCAAACAAGCCTTTAGATTGACTATGTGCTGGAAATAATAAATTATATTCCAAAGTGAGAAAAAAATGTTTATTTCAATGTCCAAAGTCATTTCTGTCTCCCTAAACACTGTGAGAAGTATCAGATGCCATCAGAATTATTTTCCAGTATGATTTGTCTTGGACTGAACCTGTTGGCAATTGCAGGCAGCACTCTGAACACAGCACACGCTGCACACAGCTTCATATTATGCACAGGTCTTTTTGGGGCTTTTTTAATCACTTAATTAAATAGAGTCATTTGCAATTGTTTTGGGAACTTAAAAGCTACTGCACCTGAGCAATATAGTACCGAATGCAATTATAATTGTTATTACCAGCCTTCACTTGTCACCAATTACGTCAGCATCTGTGTTCACAGAATCAGAGTGTCCTCACATGGACTTCCCTGGGAATGATGCTTCGAGGCCATGGGTCTTGCCATCCTCCTTCCCTGTTCCACGGCTGGCTTCCACGGGTTCATCTGAGGGCCGTCTCCACGCTGTTCTTCTTCTTCCAGGAGCAGATCCCCCATTTACTAAACCTTTCCTCCAGAAAGCACAGGGATGTTGAGACCAAGTGTGCTGTAGGGAGGGAGGGAGTGAACTTGTCACCATGACCCCATCTGATTATGTCAGCAATGCAGAGCAGGAACCGACAAGAGAGGACTTCGATAATTTCCGCACCCCCATCTATCTCATGAAATATGTACATCATTCTGGGACAACACATAAATATCTGAATGTCATTGAGGAGAAAAAGACGATGGGAGGTGAAAAGCTCTCACAGTTACACTTCTCGTGGCCCTGAGGAGGCCTGTATGCTGAGAGAATTGTTTTCCAAGCCGTGGATAAAAACTATCAAGGTAGCTTCCAATTAGTGTTATGGACAGGCAAAAGATAAGTAGGAAATGAAATAGGGATTTGCTCACCTGGAGATATTGAAACTGAAGAAATAACACTGTCTCGGATGTAGAACTGAAACAGATTATCACAGCTCAAGTGGCAAAATGGGGCCTGACAACAAGGCTTCAGCAGAAACAAGGGCTGAAGACAGATTGGTTACTGGGAGACAGAACAAGTTGTAATTTCAGCTTTTGGTTTCCTGACTTCTCTGAAACACATCTATACATCTGTGACTAAATTTGTTGAGGTTAGGTACAATCTCAGTCACAACTATATTTTTATATTGCTTTGCTCTTTTCTCTGTTACCTAAGAAACATGTCTGCTTTTCATATGCGGCTGTAGCCATTACTTTTTTATTTTTTTAGTTAAGGCAGAGTCTGTCGTTATGGTCCCTGTGCTCTGCAAGGAGCTGCACGTACGGACACAGCCATATTCTACTACGTGTACCAGCACTGTTTGGGTGGTCAGCAGGATTTCTCTGGACATAGTTAACATAAATTTTTATTCAGTGTAGGTAAGACTTGGATAAAACAACTCATCAAAAGCACAAGAGATGTCCTTGTTTGAGGTATTTGCCATKGATTTTCTTCAGCTATTGCCAATAGGATTGTTGATCTGTTGCACTTAGGGCTTTCAGCCATAGCAGTTGCATTGAAGAAGATGCCGATAAGATGCAACTCATTATGGCATCGTTGTGTCTCTCCTGTTTTGGCAGCAAGTGGTTGAGATTCTTCAGTCCTTATTTGCTTTTTTTTTTCCAGGCAAAATCACTAGTGAAGTCAGAAATCAGAAAAGGATACTCCAAAATTATTCTAAAAAATTACTGTTAATTGTTTAATTTTGTAATGTGTCTCTACCYCTGTCCTTAGTGATTTTGCAGCTGCCCTAATATCTGTTCTTTGTCAGAGAATCCTTTTCTTTGTTCTTGATTACTGCAGAATTTTTCATTAGAAAGAACATCCTTTCAAATATCTTCCAAAAGCAACCTGTTTGGTGTCTTAAATAAATATCATGTAGTGGTAGGAAATGCCCTGTTTGTCTTAGTTTTGAACTGTAATTGCATACATTTAATTTTTAGAATAGTAACACTGATGATCATTGTAAAATTCTCCTAGTATGATTATGCCCTAAGTCCCAACTGTTCAGCTTTAGAAGCAATTAGAAAACATTGAATAAATCTTTAAACAGAAAATGCTGATGTGTCAAAAACAACCCAGCTGTTTTCAAAGTGCTTAGAACATATTCCCAATTTGGTGTTTGAACTTCTGGAATTCCCCTCCACCCAACCACCCACCAGTAGACACCTCCATAGTAGTCAGTAGCTTAGTGGTAAGAGAGGAAACCTACAGTTTGACATTCCCAATTAATTCTGTCATTCAGACCAGGGTCTTGAACCTCAGTGTCCTCTATCCATGCCTGTTTAACCTAGCTAAATCCAGGAGCAGCTTATAGTTCTTGAGTTTATATGATACAGTGCCCCATGTTCCCAACGCCTTTAGGGGCAAGACACAATTTAGCTAGTGAGAAATGCCATTCACTTTTTCAGGAGACAAAAATTAAAGACTTTCTTGGCTGGAACTCTTTGTAAATCAGCCATGTGCCTTCACTGGAAAGAAAGGATGTGAGGGAACAGAACAGGATGAACCATTACCTGCAGTTAACCTTGCATCACAAGAAAGCACCCACTTCAGTGTACTCTGCAGCCTTGTGCAAAAGAAACGGCTAACCCAAAAGAAGCCCTCAGTATATCAATTTATAAGAAAGGTAGGAAGTCCTAATATGACACAGAACTTACACATGCTCGTATGTCAGCTGAAAATCCTAAGCGGCAGGATCTTTACTTTGTTTCTCTCTTTCTGGTCTGGGAGAAACTCTTTAAAAGATTTTTTTTGAGATAAGAACAGGAACAGTCTTGATGTTAAAAATGCTCATTGAATACAAAAAAGTGCCCTAATCCTCCTGTTTTTAACATCATTCTGCTTCCCAAAACCCATTAATATCCGGGTCCCACCAACAAAGTGTGTCATTATGTTATAACAACCAAATATCTTTGTGCTCTTGACAATTTCTTTTAAAAAATCTTCAGAATGCTGAGATGTTCCCTTCATTTCTTGTGCTGCCTTTTAATCCTTAAGAATCACAGAATCACAGGATGGTTGAGGTTGGAAGGAACCTCTGGAGGTCATCTGGTCCAATCCCCCTGCTCAAACAGGACCATCTACAGCTGGTTGCCCAGGATCATGTGTAGATGGTTTTTGAATGGATTACAAAACAGAAAGACTTGCATAACTAACATATTATTGGTTTTATTTTTAGTCCAACAAAAAATATTCATTTTTAATCTACTTGAACCTGTTATAAAATCTATTATGTATCACAAAAGGCTAAAGTTTTTTGCATAATGGAAGCTCAATCTGAAGATAAATGTTATTCAAACTAATCTGTGGGATTGAGGCCAAATTTGCATATTTAAAACTAAGAAAGTAAACAGATTTGGGACCAAAAAAATTATCATTTTATACTGAGCTTACCATTCAAAGCTAGCAGTGAACATTGAGTGCTTATGAGAGAGAAAATATCAAATCTAAGCAGAAAGCTAGTCCATGACACTTGGCATCCTGCTTTAGGAATGGCAAAACGAGCACTTTGGCATGGCCCAGAAAAAAATGGTGGAGTGATGGATTGAAGGTAAGGGGCTGAAATGTGGAACTGTCATTGGCATTTGTGATATTATTGTTGCAAATATTTCAGATATTCTTAACACATGCAGTCCCTGTGGGGCATTGCCTCATGCCAGTTAGATTCCATTAGGATTGACCAGAATTTAGGATGCTAAGAAAACCGAGCTTTTTATATATAGAGAYATATATATATTTGCTGCTGGTAAATTTATTTTTAAACCTTCAGAGATGCTGAAGAGCAAGAGGCACCTTTCATTACAGAGTTATGRTGAGTATGAAACAGCTGTAGAGTCATCAAAGATTGTAGCCACTCCAAGCCATTTGGGAGAATTTGGAGAAGTAATTCTACTTAACCACTGCATTGTTTTCATGCTAAGGGGAGCCTGTTGTTGGGCAGTGACAAGGGAAATGAGTGTTTATTTATATAGAAAGCACTACATGTGTTAAAAAAAGAGCAGAGCAAAAGATTTTACCCTCTATAGAAAGGGAGAAGGATGAAGTGAAACAAAGATGAAGATGAAACAGAAGTATGCGAGTGACTGGAGCTGGAAAATAATCTCAATTGTCCTTGTTCCTCCACTGGACCATACCTCTGCTGTTGACCTGGAGATGACTGGTGGGACCAAAGACAGTACTATTCTTTGTCGAAACTGCTGCCAGTAAGCACACGCAATCTGTACAAAGCTGAAATAAAGCTTTTAATTGAACTAGAGAGAGCAGCTACAGGGCAGGCTGTTTCTCTTGCTGTTTTGGTCAGAAAAGATGTCAGAAATGCAAGGTGAGAGAGAGTGCTGAGAGAACTGAAAAAGTTACAAAGTACACCGGTTCTTCTAAGAGCTTTGAACTATTCATGGCCTCTGTCCCACTTGATCCACCTGGGGGAAGATTAAGAGAACACCTTCTGGCCTGATTGCCCAAGGTGCTAAGTACCTGCCACTGCCATTGACTTTTGCTCCTATGTGTGCCTGGCTTTTTTGAGTATCAGGCTACGCTGGATGTACTAGAGCATCTCAGACTTCTCTGAAGAGCAGCCCCTTCTCAGCTGATTTCTGGGACGGCTGGAGATCAGCTTCCCCAGGGCAGGAAAGTGAGAACTCTCTACAGTTGTTCAGCGTGGGTGTAAATGCTCATTCCTCTGCCCTGTGGCAACTATACTAGGGGCAGCACTCCAAGGCATTTCGCTTTACCCTTGACATATCTTCATATAAATATTTGTAGCTAGTAATGACAGCAGCATCTCCTCTTCTTGGTATAAGTAGGCATCAGGCAAATAGAAAAATACTGCTTTTTCTAACATTTTGCAGCATTTTTTCATGATGCCCCAAAAGGTTACAATCCTCCATTTGAGAACGTTGTGCTAGACTGGCAAAACACCAGGGCTGAAATTAGGACTATGTCTACCATTAAATTGCTGGTACTTGGAGCATGTAAAGTAGAACTGTTTGCTTGCATTTCAAATAATCTGAAAGGAACTGGTTCATTAGTCACCCTTCAAATAATAAAGAAAATCATTTATTTTGTATTTGTTTGCTTTTCAGTGAGGAAAAATGACCTGCTCATTAGTTGTTTGTTCATTTACTGTCATATAATGTGGGTGAATTTTTAGGAAATTAGTCTGTATTTCAATCTACAAAAAAATTTGGCACATGCAAAATACAAGCAGTCAATTCTATCAAGGTAACAAGGTGCAAATTAATTTTAATCCATCTTTGTTCTAGTAATCATGGGGCCACTCAAAAGCCAAATGCTGGGGGTTTTGCTTAGAGAGGTGATCTGTGTGCATGTTATTCCATCATTTTAAGCAGAGGAGGGGCAGTTTTCTATTGTACATTAGCATATATATTAGATCCAATCTATGCACAAGTTCTGTATTAGCCTGCGTTGATTGCAACATGAAAGGGACTAGTAATATAGTGCTACAATTCCAGTGCAAATGCAGTTATACTAGTGTACCAGTGCTTCCTACTTATATAACTTGCCCACTTTCTCATACAAACTTTCCCAATATAAGCAACTTCTTGTGTTGCTAAGAGAGATGAAGACGTGGAGGTTCATTAGTAGTCAGGCTTTAGTATATGAAATATGAACAACCTACCACAAAGCAAGCTAGAGAGTGAATGTACGGAGTCAGGTCATTTGCACAATTATTCATTAGTAAATGCAAATTCCTGTTAAGTTGCTTGCCTTTGAGTGAAAACAGCATTTGCTACCCCAAAAAAACATTGTGGGAGAGGAGTCTGTCCAGGGCAGTTACTATAGATTAATTGCTTGTCTGTAAATTCATACACTGCAGCATGTTTTGTACATGCCCATGCCTCTACATTACAGTTTCTTTATTATGTTAATGTAATAAAATTAAAAGGGAGAAGGGAATCATTACCTAGCTGATATAGGTGGGCTTACCAGTATCTGAATTACCTGTTAGCATATCAAACCCATACTCGTCATTCATGGTACAGTGGAAAAATTATTATGAGGTCTGTGATCTAGAGTCTGATCCCAAAATAAAACATCTTTCAGAAGCAGGGTTAGTGGATATTCAATTGCATCAGAAAAGTAAACAAATGGAGTTGGCGTGCAGACACACAGGAGAGATTCTCTGCTTTTGCCAATTTTGCTCCTTAAAAAGCTGAACGAGACACAATTTTTTTGCTAAGGAAGTCAGCACTTTATTTATGTTATCTTAAACTTTCACCAGCTTTCCTGATATGGCTTCTTATATGAAAGAATTTGTTACTCCACAACAGTCATAACTAGAGAGTAATTAGCATCATTTTTTTTTCTATTCCTGTGTTGAGCTGGTTGGATCTGGAATAATAGATATAATGAGAGCAATCATGGGGCTGTATTTCAGTCTTGAGAGATCTGCTGACAGCAGAAAGTGCCAGGATGACAGCACTGCCGAGCTGCCGTGAACCGCCACCAAGCCCAGGGCATAAACAGGGTCTGGGCAATTCCTCCCCTGGGGCCCAGTGCTGCTCCCAGAGGTTTCCTTCAAGCCAGGCTCTTTCCACCAGCTGCAGGGGTGGGCTCTGGTGCCAGAAAGTGTAACTGCAGCTTCTCTTTTTGTTGCTTTTTAACTTCTCCGAGGAACAGTAGAGAAACAGTATTTCCTGGAAACCAAGACGACCAATAATGTAAATGTCATAGCTTGGAAACCAGATCATTTACTAACTCAGAATTTGATATATGATGGTGGCAAAAAAAAAAAAAAAAAAAAAGCTATGTGATTTAAAGAAAACAAACAAACAAACAAGCAAATAGTTGCTAGTCCAAAACATGGTTTTCTTTACAAGACTTAGATTTCCCTACTTTCTAATTTTTGGTCCTGTCCTTGAGCCAGAGTAGACAGTTTCACAAATGTTTATTTCAGGTCACAATGAGTAATGTAATAGTGCATAATAAGATGATACCTACATTTATACATGTAGACTTCTATCAGAAGTGCTCATTGGATTTAAATTGGGTGTGATTACATTTTTAGGTTAGATATATGTTCTAATTTTTCTTTCTTTCCACAACTGTACTTACCTATAGGAAAAAAAAAAACTCCGTACAGATATAGAGTTTTGAAGGTTTCAGCAGAAACTTGATGCCCTGATTGACCATCTCCAGGCACTTCCATTTTCATTTTTTTGTCAGCATTATATAAAGTCTGACTATTTACAGAACAGGGCCTTCCCATCCTTCCCTGGAATAACACTGCTCAGACTGCAACTGGGACTATAGAAAACATCTCAAAAAAATCAGAATACAGTCTAAAATATAGAAACATGTCTTCTTTTTTTTTTTTTTTCTTCTTTGATACAGTTAGGGTGATAATGACTTCAGCAAGTTAAGATTTTTAAGAAACATGATAACTGTTTTTGAACTACCACATGCTAAATTTATAGAAAAACACAGAGGAAAATAATAGATATTTTTTAGGTCTGAAATAGAAGTAGCAATTTCAAAGCAGTTCTAGACTGGAAATAACTGCTCTGAGTTTAATTTAATTATGCTACTCAATTAGACAATCTGAGAGAAAAATGTGGATGGCACCAGTCAGGAAAAAGGAGATGTTAGAAAAGGAAGAGATGATAAGGTCATTGGCTCCTGCGGGACAAAAAGAGAAATTAGTAATTATCACCTATGGAACACTGAGTTATCGGGAAACGGCTTGGGAAAAACTGCACAAAACCAATATCTCAATTGACTCTATGGCTTTTAGTATCTTTGGAGGTCATTAGACTTTGAAAGCTATATTTTGTGAATTCCTGCTACAACAGTGACATCAACAGTTCTACACAAAGTTTATACAAAGATCCATTCAAGGAGGTTAAGTTTAGATGACTTGATCTTATATCTAGCATCCATTGAAATCAATGGGAAGATTCTTAGTCACAAAAACCAGAGTGCTTCATTATGATGATGATGATGATTATTGTCACTATTATTGTTATTACTACTACCTACTATTACTATTATTATTATAGTGTAGTTTGTAAGCTAACAATGAGAGAAGAAGGGTCTTTCACTAAGATGGGGGCATCTATTTGGTTTGGAGACTTCACTAAGGTACTTGAAACCACTGAAGGCGATACAAATGCTCTCAGCGTGAATTTATTAAACAAAAAATGCCTTACAATTATGAATTCAAGCCCATGGTTACATTTGTTCACAAGTGTTCTCATTCTAGCTAAATAACACTGTTTAAAAATTATAAAGGAAAATGGTTTGCAAACTTTAAGTAGGTCACCTCCCACAGTATCTCTGTAAATTAACATGCATTTTTTTCAAATGGCAAACTGAGGCAGAAGGAGTCATTAAAACTTCTGATTCCACAGAGCTGCTGACTATTGCCACACTTTCTGTTCTAGGGGGATCTTCCCTGGGAAGGATTATAGTATTTTAGACTGCTTTCATACCTCTCCAGCACTGTAAACTATGAAAGGGACCAGAGCCCAAAGCACCAATGACATCTGAGGTCTTTTCCTTACATGAGACTCTAGTTACCCAAACCTAACACAAAGTGCTTCTCACAAATGCGTCTTGAAGAAAGGCAAATGCCACGTTGAGACATTCCCATATAACTGCTTTCCTCTCCTATCATGAGACAGCAGTTCATACAGGAATAATGGCAGCTGGAAGCCAACAAGGAGCACTTGAAACACAGCAAAACTGAGTCACTAAGGAAAGGCTGACTTTTCGCCAGAAGTTAGATTAAAATGTACTGAAAACAGTGGGAGTTATTTTAAAGTGATTGCTTTCACTACGAGACCGAACTTTCTCAAGTTCAACTTTATGTGGTGTTGTTTTCCTTTCATCAATTCACTCAGCTCCCAGGAAGTCACACAGATAAAACCAAAATTAGTCAAGTTACAGTTTTGTTGGTTAATCAGGGAATAATGTAAAACCCAGGAATGTAGGTGTCTAAAATCTTTTGAAGCTGAGGACTTCAGAAGTTAATTACCACAACACTTAGATGATCCTCGGCAAAATAAATCATCCAATAGAGACCTCTTTTCCCAGATTTTGCTGATACTTCACATTTTGCTGGAGGTTAACTTACACCTTTTTCACATAAATCCTCCGCTTTGTTTGTCACCACTGGCAACTCTCTCATCTCCTGTTGTCATCAGTGTCACAAAGTTGGTGCTTTTTTTTTTTAACTTTTCTCTTCATTTCTTTTCCCCTCAGTATTGCCATTAAATCCTGCTGTTATTTCTTATATATCTTAGAAATCCAGTAATTCCTCTCTGTCCCTACCAGCAAAACATGTGTTCCCACAACATTTTGCTTCTTTGCTGCAGCAGAAACACTTCACTTAATAGTGTTGTCATTAAACCCAGCTCATACTCATTCATCTCAGCAAAGGGATTTGATCCAAACTCCTCTTTGTCTTCTCTGCCTCCTTCTGCAACTCAGACCCTGCTGCCTTCCGTGCTTCTGCCTTTTCAGCTGATGTCCATTGCTTTCCTCCCCTCCCAAGGCAATCCTCCAGGGCTTCTCAGATTATTGGTTTCATGTTTCCCCAGTGTGGTCAGTTAGCTATATCCCCCATTACTTTTTGGGGTCTATCACCCTTTATGAAGGAAATAAAGTAGTTACAAAAGAAGAAAAAAGAGGAAACTGAGATTATGGAGAGGCAAAGTCAATGTGAAGGGGAGGACAGAAGTTTCATATACATATAAGAACATACACATATAAATATATAAAATATAAAAATATAAATAAATATACATAAATATATCCATGAGTCAGTGGGAGGGTTGTGCTCAGGTGTGTTTTGAACCCCACCACTGAACTGGATATATCCCTTTACTTCTTCCCTCTCCTATCCTTACCCTCTCCCTTCTGTTTGGACCACTGAAATTTGGAGTGCCTGTGCAATGACAGCAACAAAACACCTTTCCCTCATCACATTTACATGCCGCACTGTTGTATAGGAGGGTAATCATAAAAATAATATTTTCAGCCCCAGAAACGTGTCAGGGACTGATCTTTTTTGCAGATTTGCTACAGAGAAGCAGCTTTAACTGGCAAGTATTTCTCCTGTGCCCTCTGAGCATACTTTAGGAGCACAAAAATGCCACATACCCTGTTGACCGACATACTAGGTGAATTCCATGAAGTGAGACTCATTTTCAGTTTGTCTTATTGGGGAGAAGGGGAGGAAAGAAGAGACAAAAGGCAAAAACTTTACAAGAGGCAGAACTGTAAGATGCGATTCTTTGACTTCAGCACTTCTTCAGAGACCTTTTTTTATGACAGAGAAACCACTGTAAGTTGTTAAAATAGAGTGATAAATTCTGTTTCCCAATTTCTGTGAGTTTTACAATTCCCAATAATAATATATATCAGGTTTAGAGTACTTTTCATCTTCAAAATGTTGAATTAATTCTTATTATTTTCCTTTAGGAGCATTTTCTTCTTGCCTTTCCTTCATCTTCAAGAAAACTTTCTATTTCTCTACTTTTCATTAAGAGTCTTATCTAATTCCCATCAAAAAGTAAATGGAAAAATAGTGCTTGTGTCACAAATGAAGGAACAGGCACTTGGATTTCTGCTTCTCTTCTGGGATTTTTTTTACTTAATTCTTTCCTTTTTCTTTTGTGTTTCTGTCATCTCTGTTACCTTATCAGATTTTGAACTCCTTTGCTTAGCTTGYTTCAGTGCATCATTTGTTCTGCTCTCTAATCTGTTCATCCTGTTCCCCTTTATTTTCTTTAGGTATTTTATTAGTGCTACTTGTCTGAATCTGTCCTGTCTCACTTCTTCTTTTACTCATTCCTTTTTCCTCCCTCCCTCTATATTTCTTCCATTACAGCAGATATTATGGATTCTTGGCCACAGGTAGGAAAAGCGTAATTTTCTGGAGTTTTTTGCATGAATAGAGTCAGACACAGAAGGAATCTTCAGGCATATGAATAAATTTTTGCCTCCAAACTATGCTTATGAGTTATTTTAAAACTATTTTTCTGAAAATACAGACCTCTGTGAAACTCAGTGGTGCCAGAAATGAGCATCACATAAAAAAAAAAAAAGCTTAACCAACATCTCTGAAAAACGCTGGGGAGAAAATAAGTACAATGCCAGTGGTTTTGAGAGATACTGTGTTGTGTGGGCACTGTTCATTTGGCTGGTTGGATTTGTTTTCTTTACAAGGCCTGTTCTTACATTTTTGCTGTGGTGGCATTATTGCTTTGTGTTGGCAGTGTAAATTAAAACTGAATGCATTTCTCACATAACAAAATAAGGTAAAATCACTTGCAGCAATTCCCACATAAAATGCCATCAACTTTTGTGCTGAGATATGCACAGCCAAAGGAGTTTTTCCTGTTTTGCCTCCCACATTTTGAGGGCATATGCAGTCAGATGCTGATTTTGAACAACTGGAAGATGCTCAACTGCTGTACCAAAGGGCAGGATCAAGCCCTTGATATTTATCTCACATTTTCCATATTGCTGTTCTGAATGTCACAGGTAGTTAAATAGGATAACTGTGTGCCATGGTTTCAAAAGACACTACAAATTCCTAGCATTTCCCCAGGAAATGTACATTTTAAAGAAGAGCTCTTTTAGAAGTTGACATACCAAAGCATGTTTTTTTCTTTTTCTTCTGAATGTCTAAAAGCATCTGGGATTTTTCCTTTTTCTAGAGTAGCAGTTATGCTTCTTTCTCTCTTTCCTTTTTTTTTTTTTTTTTTCCCATAGGTCAACGAGATATTGCCTTAGTGCCTGGCACAACGGAGATCTGAGCAAAGTGTCCTCCTACAGGCTCCTTCAACCCTGTGGTCTGTGATGCTGTTTGACAGGAGGAAGAATAAGCCACGAATATAGGTAAAAGCCACTGAAGCGTAACAAGSTTCTTCCCAAAAGGCATGTATAGACAGTTTCAAGCTAGCTCTAATCAGGCTCCAAACAAAGAGGATGTAAGTTAGCACCATTCAGATGTGTACGTATGGGGCTGTGCCCCCACTCATTCAGTGGGGTCTGGAAATGGGGCTGGCTCACTGCCCACACTTTGGGCTGCAGCAAAGCTGGGTCCTCACTGCTGGCACTGAACTGTATAAATAAATACATCTATGTTTATCAAGTCCTATAGCTGCAGAAATTGGGGACAATGATTTATAATGTTCTATGTAAGAAGGGTTGGTCATTTTGACTGCACTAAGATGAATGGGGGAAATGGAGGGGTGCTAGGCCTATCTAGTAATTAGATATGAAACCACCAGAAACTCTCAGCCATGGATGGACACCTGTTAAACACTAGTTCCCAGTGACAGAACAAACTGGAAAAGTCCCATTTGTCTCCATTTTCTGACAGATGCAAGAGTGAAGAAAAAGAAGGGAGCAAAAAGTCATATTCRTAGGCAGCTCCACAGATTATGTTTTCCTGTTTGAAGAGTTTCTTCTCTCTTGAGAGTCATGAAGTATGCGTAACCAGTTTAGTTAAAAGCTAAATTAAATTGCTTATGGGAGGAATGAATAAAAATTCCAGACTTATCCAGGCAGTATCAGAAAAATTTATCTGAATAAACAGATAGGAATTTTAAGATATAACAACTTTCAAATTCGGTACTCAAAATACAGTGATCTAAAATTTTAGTAAATTAGTGTAAATCAAATTGATGTTATTTTAATTCTGAAATATAATACCCGTGCTGTTTTTAACTGCAACACTTTGAATTCACAACTGGAGTTGATTTTAAATTATTTTGCTGCACAAACAATGTAAGCAAGAGTTTCATGTGCTGTGTGAACTTTTTATGTTCTTTATGTTAGGGTGAATTTGCCTCTTTTGGGCCTTCTTACAGTTGGGTAAATTGTCTAATGAGACTAGGGAGTGTGGAAAGAGAAACATCAAAATAGAACTGAAGCTAAGAGGTAAGTGGTGTTTCGCCTGCCTTAGTTCTTTAGATACGCAATGTGTAGAGAATTGCAAAGGACTCACAAGTCCTGACTGTGGACTGTGAGATCCTGTTCTCATCTGCATTGCATCCTTTCACTTGCTTATGTACAGGTAACATCGAGTTCACCATTTCTCAGCAACTGCCTATTCAGTATCCAGTTCCTACCAGTCAGTGCAAAGCAAATGTGAAGTGTTAGCCTGTAGGGTACTTGGAGATCTACATGAAGTGTTAGGCTGTCACGTACTTGTAGATCTATGTGGCTTAGCATAAACTGTATACCAAGTCCCTGCACTACTGATATGGATACCATATGTTCATAAGAAACCACCTGGCTCACATGTAGCTTACTCTCTCAATAACTAACCAGAAATTGTCCCTCTGCAAGATGGGATGCAGCACAAAGACAGGGTCAAAGATGCTGAAGGTAGAAGATGGCACTCACAAATCAGTCTCTGAGGTATTAATATTCTCAGCATTTATTTATCTTAAAGTGCACACCCAAAATGAGTGGCAAGCTCTATGTTTCCTTCCAGGAAGATATCAGCTTTGTAGATTAGCTAGTAAAGGGTAGAACAGAGATAGATCAGCATTGTATCATCCATCTTGATCTGGTACACCCAGGGCTATGTTGCCAGCAGAGAAGAACTGTARTTTTTCCCCTGCTCTCCCTCGCCTTAGACTGAGAGTTTACATCTTCCCCTTTTTAGACCATTTTTTTCAGTATTATTCATWATCTCAGCTACTCTGATTGCTAATGAAGACAGCAGAGAGTACTGTATAGTAGAGGTATTGGAAGAAGTCCTCTATCTACTCACGAGTGGGACATTTCCTGCTTGGAAGAAGGAACTTCTGCATTTCTCCCCCATGCAAGAGCTCAGCAGGCCAAAGAAGTAAAAGGGTAGAACCTGCAATCCCTTGTGTAGCCATGAAAGGACCAAAGCAGTAAATACCTGTCATCTAGGATCCAAGTCATGCCAACTACTATCTAGCATAGCTCATATTGAGAGGCACAGAGGAGTTTACTATAACACCCTCCCACTCCATTTGCATTGAGTAGAGACGCGTAAGTTCAAAGGCAGATTTTTGTGTTTCTTACACTATTATGTGATTGTTTGTTTTTCCAAAAGCTGCTGAACTTGTTTAAATGCATTATGCCAYGGTCTCTAAAACCTATTTGCCTTTTTGCTTTGTTTTGGCAACTCAAAGGAATATAAAGAAGCACGAAGCATGCATGTGCCAAAATATCTAGCAGGTCATTTCTGTGAGAGTAGAGCTGAAAAGTATAACTTATGCTGATGGTGTGCTGCAGCCAGAACACTTAGAGTACCTAAAGTGCTCATCTCCTTTCATTTGCTACGGAATTGCAGATCGTATAACAGCAGAGGCTAGGTAGATACAGCGTGAAATTAGTGTCATTTATCTTTAAATGTCAGGATAATGTTACACTTGATGTCTACATTTTGACACATCRTGCTACACCACATCATTTTTTAACATTTCTTTAACCTGGGGTATTATGGTGTTTGGAGACCTGAAAGTGAATATGGATATAGAAAGAGAAGTCCTCTTCAGGAATACAGACACGAATGCAAAATGATGGTGGCTGTAATATAATCTCCCCATTCACTTCCTATGGACAGTTCCAGTCCAGCAGATTATGTCCAAACTTTTTTATTCCATTTCATCCTTCTTCTTCCTTACCCTTTACAGATCCCTTCTGCTTAGAATGACACACTAACAGCACAACTTGTATGATGAGCAACTTCTTTCCTCCCTGCTTTCTTTTTTAATACCATTTGATTTAATAATTCCATACTGGGTTCCTTTATCTACTTTACACCCTTCCATAATGAGCTAATTAAAGACATATGAGGTCTCTTTATGGCACAYGGAGGCTGTTCTTTTTGCATTACTTTTTTGTTTCTGCTGTGAGTCCACCTTTCTTTCCTCCCACAGTCTCCGCTTACTGGGTTGTGGGGTCGGGTTTTTTGAGATGGGGGGGCAGAGAAAGTTATTCTGAAGCTAGTTCCCGCTTGTCTTCTGGCACTGTACTACAAGGTTCCCCAAGTTCCCTAGGGTTTTTTTTGCCTTGTCAAATAAAGTACACCAACAGCATTTCATTGCTTGGTTCAGCTGCCTTGCTTACTAAGAAAGAGAAACCCTCTGCTGCTCTGCTGAGCATGAGTCTGCTGTATTTGATTTCTGGAGGAGCAGAAATGGGATTTCAGCCTCCTTTGCAGCAACAAGCCCCAGTACTGGTCATTTGTTCTTCCTGTGAAGGAGTACCATAAGTGCTGTAGCTTTCTGCCTATGCTATCTCTCGTTCATCTAACAAATCTCACTGGTCAACTCTGTAGGTACGGAGTGGCAGATGTTTGTGGCCAGACTCTTAACTTGAAGGCACRAGGGGTTTGTATTGTACTGTTATATGAACTCAGTTTTTCCCCTGTATTTGACTAGCATATTCTCCTAAGGTGAACTGAAAACCTTGGGAATCCAGTTTTTTTGGAGCAGAGCAGCTTCCTGGTGGGATGCAAGGAAATTTCAGATCTTTTCTGGGATATGAACAGTATGCTGGTGGGTGTCCTTCTTCTCAAGTTTCAGGCTGAAGAAAATATCCAAAATTTCTAAGTTCCAAATTTCAATCCACAGTCTGCTTGAGACCAAGCCATGATCTCCATCTGGGTCTTTAATTTTTCTGGGTCCTTTCTGGCTCTGGAGATATTAGAATAGATCAGGCAGCTCAGTTGTGCTAGGGTGGTTTGAAAATTATGTTAAACTCTGCCTAAGCAATATGCTTTTCCCTGATGAGTTTCTAAAAGGATGAAGTTGACAAAAGATGATACTAAATTAGTGTTTTCTATCTCCATTTTCCCTTTCTGTTTCCATCAGCTATGTGTGCTTCATACTTCTAAGAAGGCTAAAKTTGTAGGAGGGAGGAGGAGCTGAGGAGATTAGGTGGCAGTAGGAGAAATGGAAAAGCTARCAAGGGAGGACTAGGTCTTTAAATCATCCAGACAATGGGTGAGTGAGGGAAGGAGGCATATAAAATGGAATAAACACCCACAACTGACACTGAATTTAGGAAAGGCTCATACCTGGGCTAGTGGCAGAGCCCTGGGAATCCCCACTAGTGGAAGAGGCACATACCTGAAAGAAAGCCCTCAAACCCACCATGTTACCACGCAGTTCACGCTCCATCGTTATATGTTCATTTTACCTCTTCCATTAATTGTTTCAAATTGTATTTGTACAGTATTTGGTACAATAGATCTCAGATCAAAGCTACTACTGGAATGCACATGCTTAATTATAAATTTAAGTCTCAGAGGTACTTGACTCTAAGATGTTGACAGGGCTGTAGGGATTCTTGAGAGATCAAATCCACACAGGAATCATGGCCATAGATAGGCTATATGAATATTTTCCTGTTGCCTTGAGAAGTAGTAYGTACTCTTTGTCACTAGGAAATTACGTGTAGCAAGAGCTATACTTTAGGAAGCCTGGATAATTCAATAAAATTGTATATAATTCTTGCACACCCACTCAAGAAGATTCAAATTAGCAACAAACTATACCGGGAAAAAATGTAACACAATGCCACAGATATCAGATACACTTAGAAAATTATATTTAGGTCTAGAAAATTTCATTTTATTTCCTTCTTTATTATATTTAACTTAATTTTGTGTTAAGTTTTGGAGCCAATATTAGTCAACAGCTTATTAATGTGCTAGCTAATATCCCATACTTATCACTGGTTCAAATTGAAGACTGAACAAGCAGTTTCAAAGAGTAATTTCACTAAAAATATCTGTCTGCAAAGGTAATTGGTCAGTTTGCTCTTGAGATTGAGCTGTAAGTTGTCAATGCCTGGTTGTACAGTAATTATTATGGTAAGTAGAAATACAGAGATACTGTTCAGCACATAGCTATGGAGATGCAGTGGCTTCCAGAGAAGTCTCATGGTGGGACATGTAATTTTCCTTCTGCACACACACTGTCACTAAGAGAGGACAAGCAGGGAATTGGTAGCTATCTATTCCCCTCTTGAACAACTCATTCTCAGCAGATTTGTTAGCTTCCCTTCCTTCCACCTCCCCTTGAAAGCAAGAGGTCCCCCAATCAAACTTCCAAGTTGTTTCTTTGACCACAGCAACTTGGTAGAGCTATTCAGAAAAGAGCAGTTRTACTTGAACCAATGTTCTGGTTGGCTCTTAACTTGGGCACCGCAGAGTCTTGTCTTTGTATCAACATGAAGATATTTTCACCCACGCAYAGGTTTAGTGTGTGATGACCAAACTAATGAGCCTATACCCAGTCTCTTGTAGTATAGCTACATAAAATCATTTTCTGTTCCCTGCTTGCAACATTTTAGTTGTAGCTGGAACTGTCATTGATTGCAGCTGTCCTAAAAACATCTTCCCTATTCATTCCTGAGACAGCTATACAGATGTGTGTGTTCCGAATCCCCGGTGCATTTCATATCTTCTCTGCACACGTGGAGAAGGAACCTTTCTGCTCCAGCAGCCTGAGTATTATAACATCTTTATCTTTGTTGGTTCAATAGCAAGAATTGTATTATGTACTATATCAACCATTCTGAGATGAGATAAGACAAGAGATGGGAAAAGATGAAAAACAGTAGACCTTTACATCTGCTAATACTGGTTTCCCAGGTTACCTTAATCACATGTTATTACATATGGACAGCCAGCATGGTAGCCAGAGGAGAATTGCCTAAAACCAGTAATTTCATTGGGGAAAGAAATTTTGTTTTTAAAACAGTTCTTCTGTCACAGATCAAAACCAGGGGATCTTTAAAGCTCAGTAATAGAAAAGTGGCAGTAAAAATGGCATTGCAGGATACTACATTTATTCTCCCACCATGATTTCCGCTTTGCATTTTCTTATTTCACAAGTCAAAACAATGAGACAGAGTGTTTACTTGTATAAAGCAGTACATTAAAGTCTCTGTGAAAATTTCATAACCGTGTTTGCTATATTTGAGTGGTAAATGAGTTTAAGAGGACATATAAAATTGATAAAAGTTTTAAACTAGTATAACTTGATTAAATCTGGCATTTGTGTATGGGATTATGCTGAGAGGTAATGTAGTAAGAAAATCAATTTATGATCATGTGACTTGTACATTCCTATTGTTGATTTTTGTGCTGTTACTTAATTTAATCCCCATTTAGTTCTCAGACTGCAACAAACTACAGTACTCTTCTAGTTATGTTTATACACATTATTATGTCTCTGACATTATGTACAAATCATGTACAGGATTACCTACCTGTTAAAGTTTTCTTACCAAAAAAATGGGGCTGAATTAGTAACATAGACAGGAAACCTCCAATTGGATTCTGCAGCACCTTCAAGGATGCTGTTGCAGTGTTGTGGGAATCAGGACGGAGTGCCCATTAGGTTTTCTTTTTCTTGGGTTAATGCATTAAACCAAGCATATCAAAGGATGGAACCTGTCTATGCCTCACCCTCACCTAGAGACAGCTGAGCTAGTTATAAACACACCAGTATGAGTCGTAAAAATAGTGTATCTTCAGCAACACACACCTTGAGGAAACCCCAAAGTGTGCTCGGTATCTTACAGTGAGATTGTTTCTGGTACCTGAGCTAAACTAATACAAAGCTGACTACACTGAAACATAGACATAGCCTCTTAGTGCTTGTTGTTGTAATCATGCTTTCTGAACTTCAGAGGTGGCTTCTGAATGTTCTTGTGTTATGCTGGAGATTATTTAATGGCCTTTCTTTCTGGTCTTAAAATCAATGAAACATTAGAATTRCTGTTTGGGTAAAATAACCAACTCCAAGAAGCTGATTCTATTCTCACTTATACTATTGTATCGCTGTTGATATATTGATATAGGCACATATATAAAAATGTTGAAATATTTGATTGTTGATATATGTTGATATCCCTCTGTTTATATATTTTCTCTATATAAATATATATCTTTTATATAAATATTTAATATATATAAAAATAAATATTATATATATAAAAAAGACAGCCAGATACACATCAGTGTCAGTTCAGGTTAGATCTTTTGGAGACAATGCATTCCTTTCCTCACCCTTATTTCTAGAATACAGTATGCCCAATTTACTTACTGAAATGTTTGCTTCTGACATARAGTGATAACACAGTTGTTCTGTAAAATGATGGTTTAGAAGTCTGGTCTGAAATGCAGAAAATAATATAGCTCCAGATAACTACTTCCTTGCTGACTCTAAGGAGTCATTTCAATGAGTGACAGCTCTTTCAATTCTGCCCCCATCTCAAAAATTCCCCAGAGAACTGGCTGTAACTAAGARCATCATATAATAACTCCAGCAAGCAAAAAATATGAAGGAATGTCCTGAAGAGCTCCTCTTTTAAAAAACTAGTCCTCTATGAGATTCAGACCAGTAAACAAGGACCAAGGTTTCCGGGGTTTTGTTCCCTGGCAATGACAATTTAGGAAGAGAGAGGCATCTCCCTAGATTACTGTTTTCAAACACCTGTTCTCGAAAAATTTTATTTTAAGCATGTAAAGCATGGGTTCTTACTTGCTCAAAAAATTTGCATGGATGGYTGTCCACCCATGCATTGATATAATCACTGATGATGGTGAGGGGGACCTCTTTTTTTCTTGCCTTATTTGTGAAGATTTTGCATAAGTACCTGTGTTCTGACTTTTATAATCTCCTCCAGGATAGAAGGGCTTATCTTGTGAGGTGACATGTAATGTGGGTAAGCCACTGAACTGGGCCAGGAGACCACCAGAAGTGGAAAGGGGCTGCAGAAGCAGTGATCAGATAAGCAGAATGACAGAAATGAATAGTTATGTGGTCTCTGGATGCAAAGGGTTTCGGGGAGGATGCTCGGAGAGCCCAACAGGGAAGGTGCTCTGGGCAGGGGGACGAATGAGACTGTAAGGAGGGAGGGAGCACAGGGTGAGGGATCAAGGGCATTTGGGGTAGCCCACAGCATCTGTCCATCTTTGCCTACTCCTAGTGAGTGAGTCTTTCAAACAGGGACTCTAGTATTGGGTGAGCACATGTTATCTACCCACTAATCGCATACTAGCTAGTCCTTCTCCCCCAGTCTCCCAAAACCTTGACTGCTTTGCTTTTGTGATCTGCTGTGGGAAACAAGGCAGCACAGGGAAAGGCTCTGCAGCACACAGCTTGCAGCCAAGAACCTTGGCTCAGGATCCCSGTGCTGGCACGGCACTGCCCTGTCTTCCAGGCAGTATCGCCCCTGCAAAAGGCTGCAGCTCTACTGCTGGGCTGCAGCAGCCCAAGGGTGCACTCAGCTCCTGGTTATTTTCCTTCAGAGGTGATGTTTGGTCCATTTAAGCCACAGGTAGTATGTGAGGGCAACTGTGGTTGTGATCCCTGCTTTATGTGTGCATGGCACACTCATGTGCTGTGGGGATGAGTCCCAGCACCGTGCAGTCTCTGATTGGACTTTGAGGTGACACCTTGCAGTGGACATCAGGCAGGCCAGATATCTCTGAGTCCCTGCTAAAAGAGCCTGATGTCACTAGCTGCAAAGGGCAGAATTTGCAGGGTAGCCCAACCAAACCTGAGCTTTGCTGACCAGCTATCTCAGTTACAAAGAATACATGACCAATATGCGCATAACATAAAAATAACTCCCAGTAAATCCCCCACTTTACCTTAAAAAAAAAGAAAAAAAAAAAGAGGATTTTTTAATTGTTTTCCTGAGGCAGAAATGTTGAAATAACCCGTCAACTAGAAACCCTAAGTTTCACCTTAAAGGGACTTTGTGAAACCCAGCTTTTTTCCCCACAGCTATAAAGAAAGACATCAAGTTTGATTCATCTTCACATTAAGTTATGCTAGTATAATTGCATTTCTTCCAGTGGTTTTACATAAATGCAAATTAGGCCCACTCTATCTTGCATGCAAGTAATGAGATTTTTCAAGTTCTGTAAGGCATCTCTACCCCTTTAATGAGTTAATTCTCTTCTCTTACTAATTTAGCTATAAGTAGTAGGAATAAAGCAAGGTGAAATGTGATAAGTTATCATTTAGAGTCTCATGTTTCATTTTTCCACCTATGTTTATAACTCCTGAGGTTCATCTTAAGGATCAGAGAATACAAAGTAAAGCYCAGGCGAGTTTTACTGTCTTTCACATCAGAGTGGCAAAGACTACCATTTTTTCAATGCTTTTGCTATAAATACCAATTCCTCTCTTCTCAGCAAAGACCCATTTTCACTCAAAAGGTTTTTGTCAGCCTCAACAAAACCGCTGTAATGATTTCATTTGCAATGAAACCTAAGAAACAAGCATATGTCACATCGTTTGGAGTATTACTGGCAAAATTTTGTTCAGCTCTACTGCAAGCCAAGCAAGTAACTAACAACYGAAGGACTTGACTGTAGTGTGCATGAGATGGTGTTAGCCGCAGAACCCCTTCTGAGATGAGTTTTGCTGGATCCTTCATTTTTGTTTTATTTCCCCTTTGTTAGTAATGTGGTGACTGAACCAGCCCTTTCATAAAACCCACTAATCTGWCTTCTACAGGTACAAACCCAAGTATCCTGGGAAGATTCGAGATAAGTCTGGAGAATTTCATCCTACATACTATCCCCAAGTTCAGAAATCCTGCTATGCGGAGTTGACATTCCTCTTTTTCACAGGGTGTTAGGTCCCTGAGCCTAGGGCTCACTTCAGCTGCTGCCATGTGTTGGCAGTAATATCACCTTCTTTCATGTTGTGTCCTGAAATGAAAACTCAAAATTTGTTATTCAGTTTCYCTTGCAATCATGTGAGCCATGCTACACATTTAATAACAAGTGTGTGTATTTAAAGTGAATATAACTTACAATTTTCAGATAGGCTTTCCACAATCCACTGCTAGAGGAGCTCAAGCCTTCATGTGTTACAGCTGAGTTTAAAAAGAAGTGGATAATCTTATGAGCAATGTTTGCAGTTATGCATGATAAGCTGGATAATCAAACTTTATGTGACAGAGGATAAAGTAAATGACATTGGGTTCAAGTAAGAATTTATAAGCCATGGACAGTATTGCAAAACATGACCAGGTACATTATATTACTTTAAATGTTGCCTTTTGCTGAAATATCAGTCCATGCTCATTGGCAGAGCTTGAAACAGCATTCATCTGACCAAGCTCGACATTCTGCTCTGMGAACCGAGCTCTCAGCCAGCTTGAATTACACCCTACTTTGGATAAATTCCAGTGTCAGGGTCTAACAAYGACAATAAAGGTATTTAGGAAACGACACATAAGAGCAAATTGTTGCAAGGCACATGACTCCTTTAATTCATAGGCATTGTTAGTGTGGGCAACATCATTAAATATCTTATCACAGTCAAAAACGTTCCCTGCAAGCAGATGGTCAACAATTGCATGATTTCATTTAGGTTTTGATTTACATACTGGTCTAAAAAGATTTTAGTTTATTTCACTTTACATGAAAATGAAGACGACAGTTTGTTAGCTGCATTCTTGTATAGACAATCCCATATGCTGAATTATCTCAGTAGGATATGTTTTATTAATGCACACGTTTTGCTTTGAAAATATTTTAATTTGCATTTGTGGCAAGAGGTTTCAGTCTTTTTTCTGCACTCTTCCTTTGCCTACCCCCATCATCCTTTGGTAGGAGACGAAAGGATGTTTAGTTTGGTGCTGACTTAAATGAGTGTTTCTGAACCGAGTTTACTGTCAGGGCCCTGAGCGCACTAATTGGTCTTGATGACCCTGGCCAGCCTCACCAGTGGCCTCCTCTCATGCGCCCTTGTCCTGTTTGCCCAGGAGCTGCCTCTAAGCTCAGGCCTTTCCCTGGTCCTGGCCTGAGCTATGTCACTGCCAACCATGTACCCAGCCCAGTCCCTTGCCTGCCCCTGCCTCACCTGCCCTGGTCACCATCCCTGGCCCAACTCTGCTYGCCACCTCTGGTGGGGTGGGGACACTGCAGGAGGTCCCTGCCCCACTACCCCACCACTGCCTGCCCCAGCCGTGCTGCACCCTGATAGTCCCTTAGACATCAACATTTTTAACAGCTAAAACTTTCCATGAAAAAGTTACAGGTGTGATGAACATTTGTCAAAAAAGCCTTCAGGCAACTCCAGCGTGGCTGACGACTGGCTCTCACTCATTCATGTAAAAGACTGGGGCTGGAACTGACCCCTCTTTCTGGTCTCAAATGCCGATTTGAACCCAGATCATCCACATCCAGGGGTTATTTTGTGTATCGGGATATGGAATGAGTAGGTGACAGCTCCTCTCAAACCCAAGAAATAATTAAGTATTTAGGCAGCATGGAAAAGTGCCAAAGGGACTCTACAGCCTTCCTGCACAGGTGGACCTTTCATCTGTCCTTTAGTGACAGGGGATCTAGATGAACACAAAATCCCAGACATTCCTCTCCAACCCCAGAAACAGGACTGGCGTGATGTCTCAGTGAGAGCTAATATTGTCTGATAGTACCAAGGAATGCCCCTCTGGCTGGCAGAAGGTTACAGATTTCATCTCAACTTGGGATGCTGGCTTCCAAGTGGGAGGAGGTGCCCTCATTTTGAGAGCTTATGCTTGGTCTTTCTGTAGAATCAGACACCCTCTGCCTCCACACAGCGACAAGCACATGATGTCCTGAAGCAGTTCCTAAAGGGGATATCAAGAAATGTTTCTCCTCAGAAATTTGGACAAAGCCTTCTCATTTCCAAAACTAAAGTAAGGAAGAGAAGGCATTCCTGGCCTTTACCTGATAATACTGAAGCTGAGAAGCATATCTGCAATTCAAATGTTAGAGTAAGATGGCCAGTTGTCCTGTTTGATGTGACGATCTCTTTTTTTTGCAGTCAGGTGTCCTGTTGTTTTGATGAGTGAAATACAGGATGCCATTTGTCTTGCATTGTGGCTTTAAGCTAAATATTTTAAATTGTCCATTTCATAATGCAGAT
Source organism: Phoebastria nigripes (assembly GCA_035582835.1). NCBI lineage: Eukaryota > Metazoa > Chordata > Aves > Procellariiformes > Diomedeidae > Phoebastria > Phoebastria nigripes. The sequence goes on from JAYKAV010000555.1 coordinate 937,275, forward strand.
GTGAGGTGTTCCTGATTACCATGAAGAAGCCTGCTGAATGATTTTACTTTAACGTTAGAAAAAAATGAGCTGGCAATTATCTTGATTATCTTGGCATGATACCAAAATCTACAGATTTAAAAGGCAGGATGATTGGGTTTTATGCTGTATTCAGACTGGGAGTGTTGTAATGAAGGTTTTGCTTTGTTTCATTTGCTCTTTCTTCTGCAGCTCTTTGTAAGTGGTTTTGAGGGAGTGGGTCTTACTCCTGGTTGTATGTTTGTCAGTTTATTATCACTTTTTCAGTACAACACAGATAAACCCTAATGTGATAATTTACTGAAATCTTAATTGCTGAACTTTTGTTTTGGTAGTTTTAGACTTAAATGAAATAGGAATATTTTGGTTTTAATAGGGAAGTCACTCGGATATAATGCAACATAAATAAACTCAGCAGTCACCATATAATTAATTTTATTCAAAAAAATGTGAYTGGGATAAGCAGAGTCTGGATTGTTTGCTCTTGGTTCCCTTARAGAAAAAAAAAGTCAGCAGCTGGTATACCCTGGAGGGTGAATGAACTTGCTCAGGAGAGAAACGGTTCTAGATGCTGCAGAGTGTGGCAGGAGAATAAAATTCTCAGCAAGGAGCAAACAAACCAGGTCGCAAGGTCAAATTTCTCTAGGCACGAGAGAAAGCTTGTGTATGTAGAGCCTCTTGAAACTCAGCAAGACAATGAGCTGACTGAAAATAAGACTAAAAGCAAGGACACAATGGATAGAGGTAGAATCATGTTTAAGACATTTCTCACTACTTTTTCTTACCAGTTAGTTTTAGTTTTCTCTGTTCRGAAAGCTAATCATTCTAGTTTAAGCATAAAGGAAAACACCATATTTTACTAGAACATAAAATAGCTCTCTGGAAGGGAAAGATCTGCATGGATTCACCTCAAAACTCTGGCATACTTTAGGTCTTAACACACAATAAAGAACAGATTTTGCCTGTATCGGAAGTGTGATGAAAGACCTCAGTTTAAAACTGGAAGTGCAGACATAAGCATACTAATTCTGTATGCTATGCAAGAAGTTTGGGATGATTTGGGTTATGAAATACACTCCACTCCCAGATGTTTCTTCAACTCATGTTTAGATATTTTTGCATCAGCTTACCTACCCAGGTGCTATACTCCTGGAAGAGAAGTATGTTTGTTTGGTGTTTTTTACTTTTCAGATTTAAACTGTGAGAATGCAGAAGATATGCTACAGAAATTTGGAAAGAAAGCTATTTGACAGATTTTACTGCTGTCTTTTAAGATGAAAATCTCAACCCAGTTTTCCACAGGTCAGGAAGAAAGAACACCACAGGCATATTGGCAAAACTAAACAAGAATTTAAAAATTAATATCCTGGTATAGATCATTTTATCAGAACTGCCAGGAGAACTAAGATAACTTCTCCTTTCAGTCCAACGGCCCTCTCCCTGCTCTGGACTTGGTCAGTCCGTTGCAGGTGGAAGCTGCTCCCCCCTGGCTGGGGCATGCTATGGGCAGGGTGGCCTGCCGCATGCCCAGCCGACCACCTGCAGCCTGAATTGCTATGCATGTAGCAACATTTGAACTAGCAGCATGGAGTTGTGTGGCTTGTCTCACAAAGACTCAGAATCTCAGCTCAGAGGTGGTTGTAAGGGTAATTCTTCTAAGGAAAAATTACTATAATGGGTGTGCTGGTTTGCCTGCCCTGCTTGCTGTCAGACCATAAATGAATATGCTGTCTCATAATTCTGTCATTCACATCCTTTGTGGAATCCAGCCACAAACATCATGCAAAATCCGTGATCAGCATGGATGTATTACTTGGGAGATCACGTAACTAGTTTTGCTGTCAAGTAGAAGTAGCTTCTGACTGAATTATAACATGGGAACTATTTCTCAGTCCACTCCCTGCCATGATGCCATGCCAGTTACCACCTTCAGGACACCCATAGGTAGGGTAAAAATTGTTTTGAAACTCATAGTGTATAACAAAATACAGGAGAAGGTATTCCTTAGGAATCTCAGCATACAAGCTATTTTCACTGTAGTCATATGTCTATATGAGGTCTAACCTGAGGCATGCTTTGAGCAGGGTGTTTGGATTAGACGACCTGCAGAGGTCCCTTCCAACTTGAATGCACTCTGTGATTTTGTGAGGCGCGGACTGGTGTCATCGGCATTCAGTCAAGGCTGAGCTGTACCGCGCTGTCCTGGCATCAGTCATCGGTGATGGGATCTCTGCCATTCACTAGCTGACTCTTCAGTCACCGTGTCCAGTGCTGCTCTCATTTCTCTTCCAAAAATACTTCTGAGAGCTCACTGACCTTCTGAGGGACCTCACAGATTGGTTTACTTAGTTTCAGTTTGACATTGGGTCAAAGAAATGTTGCCTGACAAGATCAGAAAACCTGTGTGGCAGTTGCCACTGGTATCAAAGCTTGTTCATTCTGTTTTATGAATAGTTCCTCTTGTGCAGCTGTAACTGGTCTTCCTGAGCAGCACGAGCCTGCAAGGCTGTCGAATATGAATCAGAGGAATTTCTGTTGAGCCCTGTGCTTCCGCTCTATTTCATCATTTCCCACATTTACAAACAAATAGGAACATGGGTGATAACAGGCCTTCATTGTTTTTCTTCTGCAAGTATCCCACAGTTTCCTTGGCCTGGAGGTCCTGCAGTATGCAGCACGGTTGTTCATTTCATAATAAAGAGTCATGGCTGGATTCACATGTTTAGGACATCATAAGATCCACGCAAGGCATTCTTTTGGCCATTGATGTCCGTTTGCATCTGGAATCCTTAGGCAAAAATATCGACCATTATCCAGAGATTTCACTGCTAAATGAAATTGCCTATGCTAGAAAGGCCCACTTTGAACTGCATAAACCTGCTCAAAATCATTTCCTTAGAGACAATCATACCTCAGGAGGCCCACACTTCCAAAGGAGACAAAGACTCTATACTCCTAGGTGTATTTGTCAAGATGGCCAACTGATGCTTCTTCCTGCTATACCTACTCAGCCAGCCATGCTGCTCCACTCCTGCCTCAGTGGCTGGAGAGTTGAGTGCAGACAAAACTGTACATGCAATAGGCCATTTCAAATAGCAGTATGGGTTCTATCACTGGGTACAGTCCCCATCCCCAGGTGGAAGTGTCTGCAGAAATTATAATAGTCTATTAAGTCTGTAACCCAGGATACAATACCAGTCTCCATCTTCAACCAGGGCTGGGATAAGTTTTTCAGCTGTTGTAAGATACACCAACTGAGAGACACTGTCTAGAAGTTGTGGTCCAGTAGGATGTAACCTCATCAAGCCCATCCTTTTGTTGTGTCAAACCTTCAATGCAAACAGGTCCGTGGTGGGCTGGGTTTCTAACCTCCCACCGCTGAAACCATTGCTGGGAGGTTGCTAGCTGTAGCTGAGCAGTACACATAGACGGGCCAAGTTTGAGCCAGTCTTCTGGGTGGCTCCCATCAGCTGCAAGGATGTGCAGCAATAGGTACTTCTTCCCCAAACCCCACAGCTCCTTTAACCGCTATAAACCAGGTCCCCCTGTGGCTTGAAAAATACAAAAAGGGATGGTTATGTCTGCAACCAAGAGCCAATAAACATGTTGATGTAAATGATATTTTCCCCCCTCACAGGATAGGTGTCCAAGATTTTTGAGTTGTTCAACAGTCCTGCTGTGGCTGTACTTTATCTTTTTGAAGTGGATTGAAGACGCTTTTCACAATAATCACAAAAATAGAAGACAATAATATTTTGGCTTGTGAAGTGGGAGAAGAGTTTGATCTTTCTAATTACAAGATTTAAAAGCAGGGATAATAGAAAATTTTAGACAACAATGATCGACTTTTTGCCAATGGGGCTTGAATTTCTGCAGCAACATTCAAAGAAAAGCAATTCCTCTTCTGTGAATACTTCTGAATTAATTTTTAAAAAATCACTGTTTGGCAAAAAGTGAAAGATTTTATGAATTGCATTAATGAAGTTAACAATAATGTCCTTAAGCATATAGAAGAAGCTAACCTTTTTTATTAGTTCCCCAATATTTAAAATAGAAAAGGAGTGCCAGGTGAAGGTTGAAAATAAATATAAAGATAGTATCGATGCAGATAAAAGATGAAGAGATGAATTCAAATATTTGGATACACAGCATGTACCTTGTAAAAACATGAAAGCATAAACTGAATTTTCATTGGCATGACTAAGAACTACTGCATAATCAAAAAGGTTGCTTTCACCTATAAATTCTTTATGAAGAGATGAAAAGAACTGCTTTAGTATTGGAATTATTAATATCGTTATCATAAACCAATATTTTCTGAGATTTTTTTCTACTGAATATTTTATTCTGCTTTTTCAAAATCTTAGAAGATTTTATGAAGAGATACACTGTTCAAAGGAACATGAGAACTGAGAAGGCTCAGGCTCTCGGTCCTACAGCTGCAGAATATTTAGGTAATTGTAACATTCAGTAAGCAATTCATTAATGTACCTATAAAATTTAAGCAAAGTGCTTCTCAAGATATACCACCTGGCACCACTACTCATATTGTTTCCAACAGTTACAGCTTTATGTATAGATATCTCGACTCTAACTAAGCAAAGGTAATTAGTTTACTTAGCTTAAAATATTTGAAATATTAACTCTATTTATTCACTATACTTCATCAAGTTTGGCCAGGGAGGAAATGAAGATGTGGGGAGCTAAACATTTAGGAAGTCCTGGTGTGAACCAGCTGGAAACACTAGTTGTGCTCTGCAGAAGATAATATTATCTAATGCTGAACATTTCRAATTTTTAGGCATGTAATTTTTTTTTTTTTTTTGCTCATAGAGAATTTGGAACAATCAAAAGGTGAGTGCACTTCATTTTTTAATCAGCATGTTTCCTTGTGCCTTTTTTCTGATCCAGGAATATTTTTCACTCCAAGTTTTTCTTTTTTTTTAATTTTTCCCAAAGCAACACAGTCCTGCATCTTCATCAGCTCTAGCCATGAAAACCTCTTTTGTTGAGTTGTTTTGCTGTATGTGTTTAGAATGATTATTATTTGGCTCATTAATTTCTCTTTAGAAAGAAAACCATGAATATGAGACCTCTGTAAAGTATCTGCATATTAAACTATAAAACCTGCTGTAAGATAACAAGATGCATACATAATACACAGACACACACACCCCCCAGCAAGATACAGCTTTTACTGTAGTTACATCGAATTTAATTTTATGTATGCTAAATAACACCTGTATTAACAAGTAAGAATCAACACTTAGCCAATCTATGAAAGCCAAGTAACCATCACTGCACAATAAAAGTGAAACACCCCAAATTGGTGGGAACCTAATACTTATTTTCATAGAAACAAAAAGTGCTTGGGAAATAGTTAATTAGAAGTAATTTATGGAAGATAAACACTTTAGGGTGCAGTTTCTTTTCAGCTAGGGAATTCAACATGAAGTGTTTAGCAGACCCCTCACAAATTGAGGAAATGCCGAACTGGGTTTGTGTCTTTGGGACCTGACACTGGGGGTATCTAAACAGGAGAGAACTCTTAGGGGCTGCTAGAGGCAAGCGGTGCTCAATTTTCATCTGAAAGAGCCACAGACAATTTTCTATTGAGAACCCTGTACACAGGGACTCCATAACGTTTCCAGAGCTTCCATGCAAAGTCCACTCATCCTGGTATTCATCCCTGCCTACGTCTGAGGTGTACCAGAGTAGAGAGCAACCAAAAATGAGCTGCAGCCAGCAGAGCAATCCACGTGATATGCAGCAAGCCCTGCTTTGTCCTGGGAACTACTCAGAGACACAATGTAGGGAAGACCCAGAATAATTGCTTTGGCAATGGCAGAGGCAGCTCCTTCCTAGATTTTATCTTTCCAAAGGCCCTTTATTCCTTTCTCCTTTATGACTACCTGTCTGGGCATGTCGTACAATCAAGAGCAATCACAAGGCCCCCAGGAAAAATTAAAGACAGAGAATGAGATGTCATGAGATGCCAGCAGAGCAGTTTGTCAAGCCTGCAGATGTTTTTTGAGGAGCTCTTGGGAAAGGTACTCAAGCAGGAAAAGAAGGTTATGAGCTGGATGAACTAAGCAGCAAAATCCACTCTAAAATGCCATTCCTTTACTATAAATATCCACCAGCATCCATGCTCTCGATGCTTTTATCTTATTTCTGTGTGGTATTTATGATTGCTAGCCTGCTTAGATCACCCTGTCACCATAAGAAGCAATTCTGAAAGGAAGGCTAAGACAAAGCAAATCTATATGACTGTCCCACAGGGTATTCTTCTGATCCACTGTGAACAGAGCCTCATGGTCCTTGAGCAGCACAGAGCTACCAGCGTCCATTCTGGATTCCCTCCTGCAAGCCACAAGTCTCCTGTCAGGGTGCAGCATGGCCGGGGCAGGTAGCAGTGGGGGCCATGGGACAGACCAGGGCAGTGACCTTGCCCGGCAGCTTGTCCCTCTGTGAGGAGCAGAGCTGGGCCAGGGATAGTGACAGGGCACACCAAAAACTACTCCCATGTGTCACTGCATACAGGAGTGAGTTCGACCCAGGATTTCTCAAAACCACTTTGGGAGTGAACGTAAACGACCGTATACTGGTCAGAGAGTAGAAATGCATTGGGAAGGAAAAAATGAAGCAGCAAGAAAGCCACTCTCAGTAACTCTGAGTATTCTGCTCACTGCCCTCTCCCTGCGTTAATGGCCTTGCAGCAGCGAGGGGACAGTCTGTCGCGGGACAGCGGGGAGGAGGCTCTCACGCTAAGCTGTATGCTGCAAACAGCAGAGCCAAGTGAGCTGCAGAGCAGGATTGCCCAAATGCATTGCTAGGTGCTGGGGTGATAGACGGCTGAGATAGGCTTGCATGTGGTGATTTATAAATGGAACAGAGAAAGCCTTGTGATAAAAAGCCTGTTGCAAGGTGGAGAAACACACGAAAAGGCTGCTGTCAATATTATGGTAGAGGAGTGATTCACCTAGCAATCGTTCAGATATACTGTTGCTGCTTTCGTCTCCTAAGAAAGTTTTCTGTATTTCCTATTAGAACTAAGTGCTTATGAATAGAAATGTGTTGCCTATTAAAAGGCACCCGATTATTACAGTTTAGTGAATTCAGAAATGTTATGTGGAAGGATCAAGCAAGTTATGTAGTTATGTTTATGATTTTAATAAGTATCTCAGCTATTTAAGCCCAACTCGTAGTGCTGTCTACCATATCTCATAGCAGGCTTCTGGTAACATGGTTTTGCTGAAAGCCTTCTACGACGTCCAGAGAGGTCCTGATGCCATGGTCTAGTGAGCTGTATCTCCACTATATGTGGAAGGTAGAGGACTATAGACAACTGGACTTTCTCAACACAGGGATCAGAGAGCGTGTTCAGACCTCAGACACTAACACGTGGCTTCACAATAGCAGAAAGTTCAGTAAATGCCACTGGTCAAGTCATGGCACTGGGTCTCATCCCTCCTGCCTAAAATATGGAAAGGAAGCAGAAGTTACAGACACTGAATTAAGGGCAGAGATTTAGTTTTGGCACAGAGTAGCCTCATTAAGTATATTTCACTCATGTTTCTGAGATTGTTAATCTGTTTTAAAGTGCTGTGAAATTTGAAGCCACACATAAAAATAAAATTCTACTGAAAACATGTCCATTAACGCAGACCGCAATGACATCTCTAAAGCTTTTGCATCATTTCAGCAGTACTGTTTATCACATACATATACTTAGACAATTTATTTTGCAACCATAGATAGTTAAGGGATAATAAACCAGGAGTCATCTTTATAAGGTAACAATCCAGTTGCAGATCCCAAGTGCAGCATCCACAAGGACACGGGTCAGTTACTATCAGTATAATATTAGATGAATGTGAAATGGAATTAATTTCACCTTTCCTTGCTTCTCCCATTGTGCATGGCACTTCCTCATGCGGAGTTCAGATGCAGAGCTGAGAAGCTCAGAAAATACCCGAGGGTCAAAGAGTACTGTGTCAGCTTCAGAACAGAAGGGGTGATATTGCTAATGTTTAATGTTTTCTAAATTGGAGATGCAAAAAGAGCTCCACATGTGTAGGCACTGAACAGAGAAGAGGGGGAGATAAAAGAACTGATTAAATTTTGGCAGAATAGCAATAAACTTAAAAATGAAGGAAACTTAGGAACTGACTTTGAGGATCTGAACACAGCTGGTGACCAGAATGCCATGCCTCAAAGAAAGACTGTGAAGCAAGCCACACTGCATCTAAAAGGTTGTACAGAAGGACTGGAATACTTTCTCGGTTTCTATGGAAAATCTTTTTCTATTGCAAAAAGCAGTGAAGCAGTGCGTTTGATAGGCTAGATTAAGTAATAGCAACCCAAGAGTTGTAATTAGCATCTGTTGATGGTGCTCCCTGGAGACAGTAACCATTTAAGAGTTTAACCAACGAGTAGAGGCTTTTAAGGTGCTTCAGAAGATCTGTTGGAAACAAAGGAAATGCTGGATCAGCAATCTCTGCGATTGCCTGACCTTCCCCATGGCTCTGCTTCCCACATGTCCAGCTGACACTCCCAGGGGTGTATTCCCATCCAGACCTGAGCCTTTCAAGTAGAAAAGGGTGCCGCATAATAATGTGGCTCTCAGGACTTTCTGGCAGCATGGATTCAGAATAAATACCATTTTATTAATCACCTGGGGGTATTTATGATGGTAAATGTTGCAGGTATCCATGGTCTTTAGAATGAAAATTCAGGTTCAGCGCCAGCTATTCCAAGGCAATTACAGAAAATGTGCATCTTTATCTTCTGTACTTAGCTTCATCTCTGTAGATGGCAAGAGCTATCACCTTAAAATAGAGAAGATACCACTATTAGGAGAATAGGAGGGCAGAATGTTTTGTTACTGTTATAACATGGATGGAGTCATCCATTCTTTAGTCGGACTGAAAATGAAGGAATAATTTAGAAATTTCCAGAGTGATTACTCTGTGTGTCATTAGTCTGCCCAACACACATAGTTCAGAGCCAAAGGCAGAAGACAAGAAGCTCGCTAGCTTCAGGAGATGAGAAGAAAAGAGGTCATGGGCTGATGACTGCAATACTTCAGCACTCAGCCAAGACAACCCAACAAGGTGACTATGGACACCTTGAGATTCAACACCRTCAATGGAGATTCTGAAATCTCAGAGGTAGGCTCCCAGAAATGCTAACCGGGTGCATAACTCCTTTCTGTGTCTCAAAATCTCCCGTTGCTGCTTCATTATTTTCCATCTTTTGTTATTTGTTCTTTCCACAGCTTCACTCCCCAATTTTCTTTTGGTCATGAATCTACCATAGCTTTCCATCTGAGTTTCTCTTTCCTGTCTACAGTGGGTTTTTGCTTTAGAAAATAATGCATCTGTTGCCCCAGTAAAAGTTACATAATCCTCCATTTAGCCATACAGTTTTGCTCTCTCTTTTATGTTTTCCTGCTCATCGGTATGCACACCATCTGTGCCTCTACTACAACGTTCTTACATGGCCTCCAGGCTTAGTTAGTGGTTTTAAAGTTTTATTACTTTGCCCTTCAGTCTCATGTTAATCATTTTGCTCACTGTTTTAAAAATCTGCCCTTTCAAACCTTGCTGTTAGCATGTCAACCACAGAGAAATTCAGCCCCCTCGCCCCGGTATGATATCAAACCTCATTGTATGGCGATGGCTGGTATTCAATGGAAATACTGTAACAACAAGAACTAAACCCAGCTGTTATATTCTGCAGAATACAAATTTATTAATTACAAAGAACAGGATAGCTTGCCAAGAACACAGGGTAAGAGCTATATGAGTGAGCATAAACAAAGAAATGCTTTTTAAACAAACTCGGTCACTTTTTCTAATTTAATGATTGAGAGATCTCAGACAGTGCCTACAGCTAATGTATGTGATGGCAGCTGTAAATACATTCTCACAGTTGTGCTAAAGCCCCTCAGTCTCTAATAATGTGTATTGTGAATCCTGCAAATCGACCCTCAAATTTAAATCCTGCCCAATTCAGCTAGGGAGATTTTGAGACTGGGAACTCATGCAGACAGATCACAAGGAACACTAGGACTCAGAAGGGCTGGCCAATACTATTTCCTCAAAAACAGAAATGTTCTGCAGCAAAGCTGGGTCACTTTCAGGCTGCAAGAGGAATGAAGGTTTTCTGATTAAGGCACTGAGCAGCGAGATGAAAGCATAAATGCCAGCTCTGCCAGAGGTTGCATGTATATCCCTGGGCAAGTCACATCACCTTTCTGTGATTCGTGTCTGCAGCTACAAAAAGTGAATCATTATTTTTCCTTCCTCAAGCATTTCTGAGAGTGAGAGCTCCTTCGGAGTTGGACTTTTTCCAGCCGTATATTTGTAGGGGACCTAACACAACAGCGTTTTATCTAACTGAGACTTCCAGATGTTACCGTGGAATAGATCATTAAGGCTTCTACTCAATGCAGTATGAAAAAGAAAAACTGTAAATGATCTTTTTAATTTTTCTTCTGTAACGTAAGCTGGGAATAATGCACACTGGAATATCTGGATTTATAAATTTGCTGTTATAAAGGTGCAAATGAGAGCACAGTCATGACTTAATCATTCTGAAGGAGTTTACTATCTAAATATGATTTTGTGTATTGCTGTTTCCAAGTTTGTGGAACATGAAAAAGAAAACAAGATATACTTCACTCTGAGACTGATGAACACATTAACATTTATTGTGGAAATATCAACAAACTTTGCAAGAATACAGACTGCTTCTTTTGTACCCTATCTGTATTCTTGAGGGAGAGTACAGTGGAGGACTTCCCTAAAAAGTTATTCTCAATGACAACTGAGTTACTTTGCAATGCCTTATTTCATATTAAATGTGATTAAATTTTATTGTCTCCTACAAAATCCTCTTCATTGTTTTCATTTAAAGGACAACTAAGCTCTTTCCATGTAAAAGAAAAAAAAGGAAAAAATATAATTAAACAGAATTTTATGCCATTTTCATCCAATTCCATCTGTTCAATTTACATTATCACAGTTCCCATGTATTACTAGTTCTTTTCCATCAGAAATAATGAAAACCTAAATTGAAGCAGTTGTTATTGATACAAATGGCATTTGCCAACCCAAGGCCTTCAGCAAGGAGTATTTTAAACTCAAATTTAGTTACTTATCAGAACTACAGCAGCTGACTAGAAGGTAAATAAATATATGCATAAAAATTTGGAACAAACCAATTCCAATGTGGCTTTACTGACAGCACTGAAAAGACAGCACAATCCTAAATTTTCAAATATCCAAACACCAATTAAGTCGAGGTTGTATTTCCAAATAGGACGAATTTTGGAAAAATTGTGGCACGATCAACAGCAAATTAATTTTAAAATCATTACCAAATACAAAATTTTAGAAATATGTTTGAAATACACATGGGCCAATGCCATAGAAATTAAACAATGAAACACTCTTAAATATGTTGCCAGATCACAATGACAGAAGGAATTAACAGTAATAATTAGAGAAGTTTTGAGAACATTATCCAGCAAGACCTGCTTCCTTTCTTTTTCTTAATCCAGAAATTACTATCTGTTCTCTTGTTTAAAATTGTTTACATTAATTATGAATCTATGAAAAAAAAAATTAAAAAATTTCTCATGTATTGAGTTTATGAAGCAGTTATCCAAATGAGTCATTTTTAACAGAGGGGAGGCCAAGTATTCTCAGCATTTCTTGGTGAAACATGCACCATGTTCAGATCCTCTCCAGTATGGATTTTTCCTTCAGACTCTTCCATGACGTATGCTATCTTAGACTTACATATAGAGGCATACGTGGAGAATTTTTTTTAGAACAGTGGGATGACATAGTGATTTTGTTCTAGCCATACCTCCCATTTCAGTAGCCCTACTGAAACCTGACTTTAGTGTGGATTAAAATTCCACTTATGCTATTTGCTGAATATTGGAATTCTTGTTCCTCTTTTTAAGCTTTTCTGTTTCAGACTATCAGGCAAATGGCATGCTCTTGGGGCATTATTGTGACTTAAATTTCTGAGTCAAATCAGAAGGTTTTCCAATGGGCATGATGAAATACATTATTTTTTTAATGGCATATGTGCAAGGAGAGTCAGACTGATGGTTATAGATAGAATTATCTGTTCTTGAAAGTAAATCTGGATCTGGTCAGATCCAGAATCAGCATCAGCTATTGTGGAATAACAGCCTGTATAGCTCAGCTCTGCATTATGAGCAGCTCTCCCAAGATCCTAAATAACAGCAATCCATTTGCTGAGCTCTGTCTGAATTATAGTTGCTTTCAAATGGACAATAATATTTGTTGATTTTTCATTTCTCTCAACTGTGTTTTCTGAAATGACTGCAAGCTGCCAGCATGGTACGCTGCCATTGAATTAGATGAAATGGTCTCCCTGCTTTTCTAAGGACCTACGTCTGGGAAAATTTCAGTCTGGTCTCCCACCCACGCATTCTCATCCTGTTTCCCTCGTCCACACAGCATATGCTTCAGGTCAGGCCAGCTCCAGTGAGCAACCAAACAGGCACGTCTCCTGAATGAATTGCTTCAGCAGGAGTGAAATGGTTAGCATGCTATAACGCCATGCATAGCATTTGCAAATACTATAGTCTAGATTTCAATTAAGAAATCACATATTGTCACATACAGTTGGCACCTTCCAAGGATTGGGCAGTGTAACTAATGCAGTATTAAATGGTCCTGAGATTAAAGCTACATTTTATTTTCTAATCAGGATATACAAATACTTTGAGTTGCAAGACTGACCATGTAATTGCATCGCTCTATAAGAGGTGCTTATTTAAGTGATGTTGTTTAGGTCATGACTCCACTGAAGGAAAGACAACGTGGGAGTCTCCTTATGCATTAGCTCTCAAAAAAAAAAAAAAAACCAAAACCCAAAATACCCAAACCAAAAGCCACTTCCATTGCAAAGATTTTTATGAAAACACAACCTATTTTTATCAAAATGCAAATTCATAAAACTCAGTCTGACTTTAGTATGTCTTGCTGGTTCTGTTTCTCCAAAATATAAACCACAGTCATTCTTCTGATCAAAGCTATGCAGTGAAGCATCCTGAAGCCTGTCACTAGAAGCAACAGTTTGGGGTAAAGCTGTGATTCATTCTTCATATCATTCTTGTTCTTGGAATACAAGAAAAAGAAATCCCTGAAGTCTCTTTCACAAACTTCACTGTGATTTACACAGAAGAAGAATTTAGCAAGTGCTCTTTGCAATGGCATGGTGGCATTTCTGAACTCTCCTAGATGACAGGCCAGATCTCCTGCTCTGGCTGAGCTCTGTCATGCTCCAGCAACCAGGATACTGTCAGTATACCATGACTCCTCTCTTGCAGTACAAACCAAGATTATAAGTGGAAGAGATGTGCACCCACCTGTCTTTCCTCCCCTATCATAAAGACATAATCCAGCATGCACTGGAACCTGGGAACACAAAGTAGATGTAACCAGCAGTTTCTCCAAATGTCCTCCTGAGCATCGTCCCTTGTCTTATATTTAGGTGAAGAGAATGTCCTGATGTTAGTGTCCAGCAATAACACCAAAGGGCTCCAATTTGCTGCAGCCTTCCTCTTCAAACCTTCCCAAGTTCACTCTGGATTATATGAAACAGCTCAAGAAGCATTAGAGACAATCGCCTGGTCTCCGGAGCCTGTCTGCACTGGTATGGGTCCTGTCTAAGCTGATGATGATTAGACACCTTGTTGGCTAGAGTTCTGGTGTGGTTTTAAAACACAGCTACCAGTTTTGAAATATAAAGCAGTTTTCTGAAATTGCCTGCCCAAGGACAAAATAAAGTCATACAAAATAAGATTATCAAAGCTTTACTTTTACCTAACATTTATTTTTTAATAAAGACTTCTCTGACATGTGACTTTTCTCAAATTGAAGCAGCATGAAAGACACTCTCGACATAAATGAGGGCTGCTGTAGGTGCAGTTCTCTTTACTGGCATCAGCTGACTTTTGTCACCTGTGAATTTGCTCTCTTCCTGTTGAATGCCATCTGTAGCCTTCTTAATTCAGAAACTTCTGTTCTTTCCAAGACTATTTGTGTAACTCAGAATAATTACAAATCCAGCAATGTTCATGAGATTAAATTAGTTTTTGAATGATTCTGCCAGGACACCAAACAAAAACTTTGTATTAAATGATATATTTACTTTTAAGAAGGTTGATTATTCAGACTACTTATTAGATTCATTAACATAAGTTAATTATGCTGACACAGAACACAGTGATTCAGTACTCGTAAAAGTGACTAATTAGGTACATAATACCTTGATAAACCTTCAAAACACTTTCTTAAAATGGCTGCTACAAAATGAGATTCTGTGTTCACTTTTCCTTTATTTAACAGGTTTTATTTTGGCTGTGTATGGTGGGCTTCCTGACTATAAGAAGACAGGAATAAATTAGAGAAAATGGCAAGAAAGGTAGTGAAAAACAAGAAATAGTTTAGCAGGCATGATCTACCAAGTGACAGGAAAGGAACGTAACCTGTACAGCTGAGAGAAAGATGGCAAGGAGCAGATATGATAACTGTGTCTAACTACTTCAGGACAAGTAACATAAAATATGGGGAGGAATTACTTCAAGTGATTAGGAGTAATATAATAATTATTATATCAAATATAAAAATCAGGAAATCAGAAAGGCAAAAGCCAAGCTAGAA
>JAYKAV010000555.1:953484-1040367 GCA_035582835.1 Phoebastria nigripes
CTGAAAGAGTGGTTAAACATTGGAACAGGCTGCCCAGGGAAGTGGTGGAGTCACCATCCCCGGAAGTATTTAAAAGACGTGCAGATGAGGCACTTAGGGACATGGTTTAGTGGGGCTTGGTGGTGTTGGGTTGACGRTTGGACTTGATGATCTTAGAGGTCTTTTCCAACCTTAATGATTCTATGATTCTATGATTCTATGAATAAGGAGCTGAAACTTGAAGAAAGAAAATTAATTTAGGTTAGACGTAAGGAATAAAAATGCTAAAAGAAGGACAATTAGACAATGGAAAGATTTGCCAAGAGGAGTAATTGGGGGACTACCATCAGGAATACTCCAGAGTAGACTAGATAAAACATGCACAGGTTTAATACCGAGAGCAAATCCTGACCTCGTGCAGAGTGATAAACTAGATAACTCCTGGTAACCTTTCCTAAGCTATTATTTCAGTGATTGTCATGAAAAAGATGAGGTGCGGATGAACGTGGTTTAGTTGAGCTCTGATTTAGCAAGTTTTAGAGAGTGATTTCCAGAGCTGAATTCTTCCCAGCGAGCCTCAATAGGGAAAAGAAGACTCACAAAGCTAAGCATGTAAACTTGACAGAGAATGCCAGACAGAAATGAGAAGAAACAAAATTCAAAAGAAGCAAATATATCTTCCATAGCCATATGCTCCAGTCATAGTCACTGCCTTAATCATCCTGCAGACACGGCTTCATGCACAGACACCTGTTCTGATCTTTGAGAGCACATACTGCGACATGTATGTGTAGCCCAGAATACGGGCTTCCAGAACAACAGCCCAACAGCTTCACAAGTGTAACAAAGCCCTGAGCAACACTTGCAAGTATGCATTAATTACTGAATGTGTACTTAGCTAAGGCAAGCTGAAATTCCATCTAATTTTTATTTTTTTAGCCAAAATCACCCTGGCACTGAGCAGAATGTATTAAGTGCTTTTCTGGGGTGTGGAATATACAGTAGCTCTATTATGAGCCCATGATAATTCATGAGCAGTTCTACCCCTCATCTTAATCTGTGATCTAATTTGGGATCTCATTTTCTTCCACCCTTATCCCATCTCCCCCTACATTATCCTCCAAATAAAACACGCTCACAGAATACCAGAATAGAAATAGAAGTCTATAAATCTTTCAGAAGCATTTATAGAGCTGCTCTGCACTGTGGCATGCATTCAACTGACAGCTGCTGCATGCCTTTGTGTTCTCATTCATTAGACATTGCTGTCTGGAATAACACCGGCATAGTGGAATTCTTTATATCCTAATTATCCTCCTGCACTTTCACTTGATTCACAAGGTAGATACTTTGTAGGTGTATTAGGAAGAATGTCCGAGGTACTGCTCTGGTTAACCAGCAAAATGTCAAATGTTCTGCAGAACCTTCTCACAATGTAAAAAAAAAAAAAAAATTGAGCAGTAAGTTGGGGGGAGTCAGTTTGTTTAGGGAAGGAATTAATAATAGGCATTCAGAGACACAATTAGGGTAAGTGAAATAATGGCCTTTCTCTGACCCTCAATAGTTAAAGAATTTCAGGTATTTTCTAAAAAGGAAAAAAGGAGCAAGACCAACTGGGCAGCATAAAAGGGCTGTGGTTCGAAGACAACGCAAGTTGGGAGAAGAAAATAGCTTTGTTAGCTTAACAGTGCTGATCTGTCACCTATTCCACAAGTTTCAAAAGTATTCATGAAAATGTTATAGTTTTGAGAAGACCACCTCCATATAAACTTAAATGCTTTGCTTTACCTAAATACCAAGGAGGTCACTATGTCATTCCTGGTAGCAAATGAGAGGCATAAGTCATCCAAAAAAGGTCAGCTTCCAAAGAATCAGAGATGTCTGTGTTGGACAGCAGTAGCTGGTGCACTGCATTTTTAATTTCTCTAATTTCCTAATTAAAAATCCTCCTTAGACAAAATGTCAGTTAATGATATTAAAATAAGACAGAATTTCTCAAGTCATGATTTATTAAAATATCCACAAGTCATTCCATCTGATTTTTATACCTGCAGGTCTACTCAGGATCTTAGCAACAATATATGTTGTGTTTATTAGCAAATCTCTAACACATCATTTACATTTTCAGTCTTAAAGAGTTGTGACTTCTGCAGCAAAACAAGTAAAAGAGTTGTTGCTCTTTGCTGCATGCTAATGGGCACCATTTCCTGCATTGCATATCTTCAGGACCTTCTGGCCTTGAGACTGTATCTATATCCTTGGGGAAGATAAAATAAAGATGACACAGGGTATATAATTATGGCAGTGGACTCTCAAATGGAGGCATTGCAGTGATATAGTCCCTCAGTACATTATGCAAAGATTAAAGCTGATCCTTGTTATAGTCTTTAAAGTAAAAATACAACCTGACTCTCTTCTCTCAAAGTCTGCCATTTGCCTCAGTAAGGCTTGATTTAGGTGCTTGGACTAAATTTTATTTTAGCAGAAAGGTTTGTAAGCTGTGGCAGGGAAGGATGAGGCTGAGCTGCACTTTGTAAGTCAGCCATTCCTAAGAAATATGAGGTTAACTCTGTTGAACTTTGTATATGTCATTATGTATACACTTAGGTACATGCATTCCTGGACCAATTTTATACAAGAGGAGGTGCTGGAGTACTAACAGTGGCCACTTCTTTCTCACAGTCCAAATCTAAGCTAGATGCACTTTTTATCTCACTTGCCACAAACATTACCATTTTCCCATCTTTCAATACTTACAGATTAGGATGTCACTCCATTACACCATCCAGGCTGGAAAGCAAAGGTCAGTAGCAATGTAAAAGCCAAGACTCTCATTTAATATGGTGGGTGAACTATATAGACTCACAGCAGCCCAGGGCACTTTACTCTCACAACTGTGATTTAACAGAGAAATGGCAGAAAGGAGATGAGAATTACACATTGAGTGGAAAAGGATTTAAGTCAGGTATGTGGTTAACTGCTTACAGCTGAGTGACAGAGTAGGGAAGGCACCGGCCACATCAAACTGTTGAGTCCGTACCAATCCCGTAAGGATACCTGTAATGTCTTTTTTCAGCCACAGAAAGAGTAGGGCTCAAAGGGGGATGTGCAGACCAGGGAATGACCAAAGTGTGTCATTCAGAGGACATGGCACGTGCATGACCAATCACGTGAAGTTAGTTAGACTGCATGCTGAGCAAATTACTGAGTAAAATACTTTATTAAGAAATACATGACCAATACTTGAGAGGAGGTGATAGCTAAGCACTGAATGCATGTCAGGGTTAAATTGAAATAATCAGGTATGCTTCTAGAGGCAAGCAGGATCTTTGCATCCAAGTGACTGGTTCAGCTGTACAAACTGGCTCTTTTTTGATCACTGGAATGATAACCTTCCTACTCACCATGCTTCCTCCAATAAAACAAGCTTGAGTGACACACGCAGTGCTGAGTAAAACTTTGCGGATGGGCATGACTGAACAGGCATGATCTATAGTTTCAGCTGGAATAGAGTTAATCTTCTTCCTAGTAGTTGGTTTAGTGTTGTGGTTTGGATCTAGTTTGAGAAGAATGTTGATAACACACTGATGTTTTAGTTGTTGCTAAGTAGTGCTTACACTAGTCAAGGACTTTTCAGCTTCCCATGCTCTGCCAGGTGCACAAGAAGCTGGGAGGGAGCATAGCCAGGACAGCTGACCCAGCTGGCCAGTGGGGTATTCCATACCATATGACATCATGTTCAGTATATAAACTAGGAGGTGTGGTCTGGGAAGTAGCGATCGCTGCTTGGGGATGGGATGGGCATCGGTCGGTGGGTGGTGAGCAATTGCATTGCACATCCGTCATTTTGTATATTCTACCATTATTATTATTATTATTATTATTTTCCCTTCCTTTTCTGTTCTATTAAACTGTCTTTATCTCAATCCACGAATTTTAGGATTTTTTCTTCTGATTCTCTCTGCCATCCCACTGAGGCGGGGGGGAGTGAGCGAGCAGCTATGTGGTGTTTGGCTGCCTGACGGGTTAAACCACAGCATATGTAATGGCTATGCCTACATTATCAGCTTGCTTAGCCCTACAAGAGCAGATCTATTGAGCAAAAGAGCAAAAACAGCTGGATGGTGTCCACAAAGGATGTTCTTTGCAGTTTTACTTCAGGCTAGCTCTACTCCAGCCCTGTGGAATAAACACCCTGTAACGGCTGGAGCACATGAGGCGCACTCCTGGAGCACATGTTCCTGTTTAATTTCACCCCAGAGGAACCCAGTTCATGTGATAAGACAGCTCTGTGATATAAACAAAAGCACACTGGGTGAGGATGGTCACAAGATTCAAGTCAAAAGCACATTCCCAAACCAAAATTGAATCCAGTGAGAAGCACCCAGTAGTGGTTTGAGATGCCTGTAGAGGTAATAGCAGCCACTGGAATTCTCCAGCAGTTTCCCAGCACTATTCCCGCAAACTCCCTTAAGACATTCTGGCAAAACATTAGCCCCTCTATATATTATGTATTTTTGTTCTGTTCCTTTGTATTGTGGTGACAAGAGATCCAACTAAGATTCATGACCCCATTGTATAAGGCCTTTTGCAATACTAATTCAATACACTAATTATATATGTGTATATACACACATACACATTACAGATCACTGCACCAATGTACTTCTGGGTGAATTCAGCTCACCAAACTTAACTCCTACAAATTCAGGTAGCTAGTCTTGGAGAGCCATCTAGTCTTTCCATAGCAGTGGAGAGGAAAAGAAGCACCGCCAGAAATCTGTTCAGTCCATTCTCAAATGTGTGTCTAAGACAGGTATATCAAAACACCCTCCAGAAATGCTTTTTTCTCTCATTAACCATAGAGGATAATGATCACTGTCTTGACTATATAAGTTTTCAAAGCTCCTGCCTTTCARTTTTCTTGTTTCTAGAAGTATGTGGTATTTCAGTTCAGTGAAAACTGGTTTATCATTATTAAAAAAGTATCACTCTTATAGTTGACTGCCACATGGGATTTACCATCACATAGGCTTAACATTGTGTCAGAGCCTGAAAATATATTGACTGTACTAAAAAGTCTAGGTGCTTCTTTTTTACTGTAGAAATAGAGAATATATTATTAAAAATGAAGCTACCTATTCTTCTTTCTTTTACCAGAATACTAAATCCACCAGGCTTTATAACAACTGAACTGGCTTCTCTTAAAATATACTGTTTCTGCAGTGAAAATAGTCTATCTTCAGAATGTTAATATGTGCGTTAGTTGTAGATTATGTTAGCATTCCCCCTTATGTGGTTGTCAAACCCTCTGGCCAAAAGCACTGAGACATCAAAGGTCGTTTGGGCCAATGATTACTTTTGTCAGCTGGGTAGTTTCTTTCACTTGGCTAATTAATCATGCTCTGCATATTTCTCAGCCTCAGTCTGTCTCAGAGAAACAGTATGTGTCGTTATTGGTACTGGGTTTATTAAAGGCATAGCAAAGAAAGCAATTTGCAGATAATACAGAAATACAACTACAAAGGACAATATCACAATATTGGACATTGTATAGATGATAGAAATGTTTTGCTTTTCTTGGAACTCAGATATTACCTAGTGGGGCATACAGAAGGACAGGTAGATAAATACGGAAATCAGGTAGTTTAAATCCTACAGCCTTGTCAGATTGTAATTTGATAGGTAATAATTTTGCAAAATTCCCCTCTTAGTTGGTATGCTGTAGAGTTGGCTTTCATACCATAATTTAAGATAGGAAAGTGAGATATTTTGAAACATGGAAGACTGAAAGACCTAAGATACTGAGGACATAACTACAAGCAGAATGTCTAAAATTGTGACAGCATTTTGAAGATATACATATTCTTGTGAGAAAATATAAATTTTCATTTTTAGGCAGATTTTATATAGGCATACATCAAAATGCCCATTTGCACTTAAAAGTTGTATATTGTTTCTTTTGTAATAGTAGTTAGTCTAAGCTTAGCTTAGCATTCTTCTACTACTGTGAAGGCAAAAACTAGCGGACAATAAAACCAAATAAATAAATACAAATAAATACAAAAAGCAACTCCTGTCAAAAGCTTGCAAGTTAGATCTATAAGTTCAAAAGGAGCCTAAAGGAACAAGGTGCCTAACATCTAACCGTGGCTAGTAAGCTCAGTTTTTAATGACTTGACTTTTCTTTCCTTTATCAGTGGGGGCCTTTATTTTAGAAGAACAGCATAAGCTGTAAATAGAAGAATGTTTGTATTTTGGCAAACAAAGATTGGAAAGATTAAAGGATATCCTTAAGTTTGTATTTGTGGGAGCTCCAAAAACTTAATTTCCTGTGCTCCTTTCCAGTTCTTTACCTACAAAGTCTTCTCTCCATGGGACAGCACCACTAGCTTTAGAGCTGTGCTTAGAAATACATCTTCCAAATCCAAAGAAAATGTTAAAGGATATGCAGGTAAATATAATCAATATATAATAATTTAATTAACAAACATAGGGGACGTAGAAACTTCTACTGTTAAACTTGTCCAGTGTTTCCTATGAGAAGGCCCTTTTTCAGGTGCTTGTAATATTCTTTCTAAATTTCTTTTATTCCCAGCTAGGGCAAACACATTATTTAGCAAATGTTAAAAAATACGGAAATATTTTATTTGAAATGCTGTGGCTATGCTGTGGTTTCATATTTGGCAATATCAGGAGTGGCTTTTGTGATTTGTATGAGCCTTCTCCTGAAAATATGCTGACATCTGGACTAGCATAAGCTTTTGAAAATATGAAGAATTACTAAGGTTGTTCAGCTGGAAATAACTTCGTCCCCTCTCGGGAGAGGCATGAGGAGACAGTGAGTGCACCGTCTCTGCAGGAAGAGAAGCAGCTTGCAGCTGGTATGAGGGCTATGAGGATTTGAGGACATCTTTCCTGCAGGGACTGTTCCCAGGTATGCTGGAGGAAACTTGGATAATGAAACTAAATGTGGAAAACTTACCCTCTCATCTTTCTCTCAAACTTTGTGAGAGTGATCTAAAACCCTGCACTTTCTTGCTCTAAGCCTTCTCTTGCCTGGCAAGTACTGTGGCAAAGTCAAACGCAGAAGGGTCTCATGCAGGAAGGAGGGAGCAGCACAAGGCTGGACCAAGGAAGGGTGCCACAGGATGTGGGACTGTGGGGAGCCCACGGCAGCAGGGGGAAGGTGAGCACTGCTTGGAGGAGGAGGCTGAGGCATCTCAGGAGACAGGACTGGAGGAGGGAAATTTTGAGGAAGGCAGGGGAGAGGTGATGATACTAGAGAAAAACAAGCAGAGGAACACATACCCAGCAGAACATATGCCCAGAGCTTGGAACAGAAAACAGGACTCCAGTTTTAGGTTTCTCTGCTATCAGCTGATAACTGTGAAACCCGCTGTAAAATATCTTGCCTCTAGCTGAGTGTTGCTCTGCCAAGGAGAGGATAACTCTTCTATCTGAAATTCTGTCAGCTCAGAGGGCCTAGGTCTCTGAAGCAGACATACAGACTGCAATAGCTGGATGATTATTCTTCTCTTTTGTTTCTTTTTATAAAATGGCAATTTCAACTCAAGAAACTAAAAAATCCAAAAGATCATTAATGATTGGCTTAGAATTGGGTACCATGTATGATTTTAATTTGCCTACTGCTAGTTGTGGATGTTGCAGATATGGTTATCTTTATTTACATGTTGCACACTACTTCTTTTTTTCCACAGGAATCCAACTTCACTAACATCAATAGATGATTCTTTAACTGAATCAACTATTTTATAGATGTATTTATGTATTTATTTACATGTGCTGTGTGTGCATCTGTATGTATATATTATATATTTATCTCCACTGTTTAACAGTGGCCTTGTGTCTTGTTTACTGCACATTATTAAATCCCTGCTATGAAAATATAGCATTATTAATTTCCTCACAGGGTTTTCTACAGCTATCTGCATTATAGTATCTCAGTGCTTGACAGTTGTTGTGTTCATATCATCGCAGTGGTGGCTGAGATGAGAAGCAACCAAACCCCATTCTACAGAAAGCTCTGGACTTCAACATAGAACGATTTATGTCAAAAAATTGCCAATAATTTTCATTATGTCATTTGACAGCCTTTGACTTGCTAGTATTGACAATCTATTTCTATATAGTGTGTAATGCATTCGCAGCAGTTGCAAAGATATAAATCCAGAGCCAAGTTGAATTGGTGGTTTGCTTCTGCAAGGCGGCAGAGCCAAGCCAGGGCTGCTATGCCACAGAGACAGAAGAAGCCAGAGGAAGAGGCAGAGCCATGAGGGTGGTCTCAGAGGAGGCCTGAAAGAAAAACTTTTTCCTTTCTGGAAGCGTCAGATTTGAACGGATCCTGGAGAACCAGGTTTGCTGCTCCTGCTGCAACCAGAGGTAGGGCAGGAGAGATGGAAAGAACAACTGATACTTCCAAGAGGAGTTTTACTTCTTCACAGCCACACTCACTGCCCTACATCCCCCAAACTTTCTCACAGTCACAGTAGAAGTCAGCTTGTCTTTGCAGGGCCTCGACCAAGGCAGAGTAGTCAGTGGGGCATGGCCACTTTGCAGTTCTCTTTGTTCCCTATTCCTACTTGCTGACCCACTCTACTGCCTTTTCTCTGTGTGCTTGAAGCCAACCCTAGATACACCATTGACAAAACAATGTACGTAGTTCTGTGCGAGTCGTAGTTTGTCGAGCCCTCTGTCAACTTTCTTTTGCTCAGTATTAAAACCTACTTGTTTTAAAAGGCAATTAGCACTTACCTTTGTTAGTGCATCAGTAAGTTAAGCTATTCTCTTCCTTATAATATTAGGTGATACAACAGTTGTTGCCAACTTTAAAAGACAACAGTAATTGTCAATCAGCTTTCATTACCTGAAGTGCTTACTTTTCAGCCCTGCTAAATATTTTCCTTTTCCTTCTGGCTTAAAAAGCTTGGTTTGGAACATCATATAAATTGGTTTGTTGTTTTTCTGTTTTTAAATAATCCAGTTAAAAGCCGTTTTGCCCAGAGATAAATGCTGTTCAAAACCGCAGGGGTGGCTATAAAAAAAGCTGTCAGAGGTACAAAGAAAACTGTTCATCTGTCATATATAAAGGCATGAAATGGAAAAGTCGAGAGAGAGTAGTAAGGAAGGGTCAAGGAAACTTCAGAGGAGTCAGATTAGAATGAGCCAGAGGGAAATGAGGTGGGGTGGGGGAGACTAGGACAGCTTTTCAAAGGAGAATGCATAGAGAATGTCTTCATATGTCTAACAGACATATTTTTGTTCAGATTAGTATCTCCCTGTTATATGCATGGGGCACTGGCTTTTTCCAAGAGTGCCTCAAGCACAGAATATTACATTTTTTTTCTTCCCAAAGTAACACATTTAGAACAGTGAATTCTGTAGAGACAATAGAACAAAGAATCATCATCTAAAACTCATTTTAGCGTATTTGAGTTTAAATCAGCAAGACTCACAGTTGGGGTAGATAGCAAAATAACACTTCTATCATCCTGGTGAATTTACGCAGAGATAATTCAAATAGAAACATTAAAGAAAATGGTAAGCTTGTTTGTTCATGGCGAGGAGCGGGGAGAGGGGAAATGGCAGCCATCATCAAGCAAACACAAGGAAAAAGGAAATCAAGCAGGGAGAAGAAAAAGTGTAGCAGGAGTTTGAGGAGAAAAGGCAAAGGATAGAAATATCCAGCAACTCCTCAGGAATATCTTAGATTCAATCTGCTTTCAGCTTTAGTTTGCTAGTTAACTTCAACGATAGCTGCGGCTGGCTAAGGTCTGGGCAAACTATTAGAGTTTCTGTCTTCAACAGGAGACATGCCCCCCAGTTTGCCAGTGGTTTACAATTTACTGGATATGAAAGAAATGTGACGAGCAAGAATTTGGGGTTCCCCTTCTTCTTCTGAGTACCTGAAGGAGCAGAAGCGGCGATGGATTTGCCTGGATGTGGCAAACTCCTTGTGATAAGCATCATGGTAAAGTGGCTACAGCCTCAGTACTGAGTACTGGGTATATGGGGACCAAAAAGAGCACGTATCTGTCCAGTTATGCCTCCTTATAAAATGGGTTATCTATCACTGCCTTATTAGGAGCCCTTAAATGTGACTATTCATATCAACCCCTTGAGATCTGGATGTGGTATAGAAATCCCTTGCTGGTATCCAGCCCCGTGCATGTTCACTTAAGGCAGGCAGACTGTGCAGTTTTGTCTGTGCAGCATTAGAAGCTGTATTTGCAGCAGCAAGCTTCAGTCCTGTTTTTTAAGCTATGCTCAAGACAGATGACCTGCAGAGCCTGCTGTAGAGCTGAGTGTATGCCTAGTGCAAATTGAATGCTGCAAGATTTTTACAGCAAGTCTCTAAAGAGTCCTGCTAAGCATGTAAGAACACGGTTTTTGAAAGGCTTTATAAGCTGGTCAAATCAGTGTAAATAATCAAGCAGAAGTAATGGCCACCTTTATGTCCTCAAGATTAGTCCTCTGTGAAAACTGAAATCCACTGTCTAAAAAACAGACACAATAGGGCTCTTTGAAGAAACAACTGGAGATGCTGTAACTTAGGCAAACCATCTCTTTATCTAACCTTAGTCTTGAAAACATTATGAAATGTTAACTGCAAGCATTACTGCTATCTCTGCTTATGATTGATAAATAAAAGGAGAGCATGTAACCACCAAATTACTACAGTATGCTGCTTCCCTTGCCACAGTCTGGTGCTAGATTTTACCCAGCATTGTTTACTGAGGTGCCACGCTGCAGAGAATAGAGAAGGAAACTCCTCCTTCTCCAATTTAACTTGCTAGCTTTGTATCTTCAGTGAAAGCCTGATCAA
The DNA here is from genome assembly GCA_035582835.1 of Phoebastria nigripes. Lineage (NCBI taxonomy): Eukaryota > Metazoa > Chordata > Aves > Procellariiformes > Diomedeidae > Phoebastria > Phoebastria nigripes. The sequence continues at coordinate 964,310 of JAYKAV010000555.1, forward strand.
ACATAAGCTGCTGCTTGAAGTAGGACACATTTGTTTACTTTTCTTTCTTTTTTTGTGTGTGTGTAAATTTATTCCTTCATTAATTCATCTGTTTGCTCATCAATTGAAAGATTATTTTTATTTTTCTTAAAGAAACACGCAAGTCTTCATGTTACTGAAAGGTCTGTAAGTTTTTAAAGTGGGTTCCTGCAAGCCTTTTTTTTTTGGGAACAAAGGAATTCCACACTAAATTGGACAGAAAGGAAGGGCTTTAGTCCATTGAACCTGGAAGAGCAATTTTATTAAAACTGTATGAGCAGTCTGATGCAAAAGGCAAGTGAAACATGGCCCATACCGATCTTTAAAGGTTTAACGGGATTTTCCTTTCTAATATCACATTGAAGGAGAGCTCATTTTTCTGTTTGTGGCTCAGGATGCACAAAGTAAACACATCCCTAGGAGAAAAAACAATGTCTTCAGTACAAACTGTGAGTCATGGCTCACTTGACAAGAGAACTAGTGAGGGAGCAGTGCCATCTACAGTCTATGTTTCTGTATCCCTGAACAGGGCTAGTTACCGTGGTCGTCTCCTTCAGGCACAGTCATGTATAACTAAGTGTCTCTCAGCAGTCTGCAGCATGTATCTGAATACCTGTTGGGGATGCGCAGAATAAATTTTGTATTTTCCATTATTTTTTCTGGCTATGGGCTCTTTCTAGCATGCCCAATAATCTGAGGGTTTCTTTGAAGAAGGAAGAGTATTTTATTTTGCATTTTTGAATTGAAATCTCTGAAGGGCTGCCCAGTGCTCTGAGAGCAAGAGTTTTCAGTGTCGAAAGGAAAAGAATTCTTTCCATAACACAAATTTAAAAAAAAAAAAAAAATCTTCAGTGGTGAGGAGACGTCAAATCAGTAACATGTATCCATGATTTCCTACCAGGAGAAAAAAATGTCCCTGGTAGATACCAAAGCAATGATTATGAAGAATATTTAAATAAACAAAAAACACAACTGATTTGTGGAACTCACTGCCAGAGGTTACTGTGGAGCCAGGGTTATATGGGTTCAGAAAGGAGTTAGACCACTGCACAGATGGAGCAGCTGGTCCTTAAACGCTATTAAAAGTAGTCTGTATGCAATTTTTTTCAAGGAAATCCCTAAATTTCTGATCTCCTTTGTGAGTTCTTGTGCACTGTTGCTTGTATTTGTTCTCTAGACATCTGTATTTGCTGCTAATAGGGACATGATAACTAAGCACAGTGGACTTTCTCCTGACTCAGTGCATCCATTACACTTTATTTGTAGAAAAAGCCAAGCATGCTTGCAGGAACTAATCCTAATACAATACTAAAATCTTGAGTGCAAAGGAATAAAAAAAGACAAATATAAAGGTCTAGTAAACCTTAATTAATGTTAAGCAAAATAATGGGCTATGCATGGAACTTTCTTCACTGTAACATTTGCAGAAAGAAACAGTTTATCTTGCTAGATGTTTCCTCAAAAAAACCCAAAAGATAGGCATGCAGGCTTGGAGGCTGAGAAAACTGCTGCAACAGAAGATATTACAACATGAGTAAAGAGATTTTGTCACTCTGAATTTATATTGCATAGTGATAAATGGAACTGATAAAAGTGATTGCATCAATAAGTCTATTACCTCTTTTTTGGGGAACCCGAATAGATGTCTTCCTACATTTACCCCAACTCTTTAAAGTTGTGAGGAGCCTGTAATTGGCTTTATAAGAGACAGAAATGTAGAAACCCCCTCTCATCAAAAGTTGTTGGGTAGGATTTATCTATTTTCTTTCATTTCATTTTATGCCTAAAAGCAAATTCTCATTGTTACTCATGAAATACATCAGCACAACTAATCATAAAAGTGACTTTATATTTTTTTCTTATTCAGTTCAGGATTCTTCCATATTCTGTGCTGACATGGGTGTACTGTCCACCGCCAGTGTTTTCCACTTTCTTTTGCTTCTTACTATCACATTTTCCTTTGGCCTTTAGAATGGCAGCAGCCCTGAAGTGGTTAGTGAACATCAGATAAGCTGCATGAGATTTGCTTGGTACCAGTCTGAAGCTATTCCTTTTTCTGCATTCAAAGGAATGAGAGACCTGATAGCTTCCATTTAAAACGTGTTCATTTAAAGGCTATCACATTCCCTCTGGAGTTCTCACATGACTTCCCCTCTTCTCAGGTATAGGGAGACTTCCAATGTTAATCTCAGTTCTCTTAATCAAAAGAATGCAAATTTTACTGCCTTATCTCACTTTGACATCAGCAGGACTGACTACTACTTACGGACAAGGGTTATGCTAAGCTTGTTCTTCCAGGGTAGAAATATTTTATAGCTTTACGCTGTTTGTAAGATGCCATCCTATTTCCCTTCCTCATTATCATCATCACTGATAATGTTCATGTTTGACTCAACATTATCATTAGATCACACAGTAGTAGTACTGAATGACCATTTTTATTGCAAAGACTATATATATCCTTTTCCCTAACCGTTTTGTCCCTGCTAGAAACTTTAGGAACAAATTGAAATTTAACGCAGGGTATGTTTTCTATTGTGAACTACATATATCTGGTCTGGAAGTGGTAATCAATAAAGATGATGTGCCACATTTTTTGCTATATATGGGCTTGTTCAATTCTTGATGCATGTTTCTGGTTACTTAAAAAAATAACACTGCTTTTCGAGGAAGATGTTCTGCCTCTACTCTGTTTAGTACCATTTCTGCATTTTCTGCTGCTGTCCTTAATATTGCTCACATATTCCCTAGCTGCTATGAATGGGAGCATAGCAACCATTCTGGATGGGAATGAAGACAGCTAAAACACGGAGATATGCAAGAGAATCAACTATTCAGAAATCAGACTGTGGGGGCAGAAGTAGATGATTAATAGTCTACTGAATTTGACCAAAGTAAAGCTCCATGTTTTTCTTCAGTATTACTTAGACCCTTCCATGTTCATAGCACCATTTGTACTACTATAAGTAGTCCGTATTATGCAAAGGTAAATCCCTAATATTAGAACTGACAGTAAATAACTTGTGTAAACTCAACTTTTTATTGATGAATCAGGGATGTGTTTCAGTGTACTGCGGGAATAAAAATCTGAGATATAAACAGGAGCTGTGAATGGATCTTCCATTATCTTCAAGCTGACAAATATGCCAGCCACTTTCAAATGTGATAAAAGCTACTTTATGGAAGAAGTCTTTACTTATGTAGTCATCTCATCCATGGTGGGACACACTGACTCTCACCCAAAGTATTATTTGGAAATACACAATCCAAAAACTCAAATTTTAAAGTAACGTTATTAGAAGAAGTGCCCTACCACCTAGTCCACCTAAAAATATGCATGTTTTGAAAAGTCAGGTTTCAGAGCAATAGATAACACAGAGTTGCACAAATGGCAGGGTTGTTTTTTTTTTTCTTTTTGGCTTAAACCAGGACAAAAACCAAACCCTATTTCAAAGTTCTGATGGGTTTGTACTGGAACTGAAACTAAAACAGTTGCAGTCACAACTGAATCCAAACTGGAATGGGGCAAAGGTGTTTCCTATGTGAGTCCCAGAGCTCAGATGCTGAAGAACAGGAATTTAATCCCAAGATGAGTTTATAAATTCACTGATGTTCTGATCATTTTGCTCTGGTCATTCTCATCTGTCTAATATCTTTCCTTTCACTGGTCCTTTTTTTTTTTTTTTTCTATCAAATTAATTATAATACCATTTTGGTTTATGTAAAATTTGCATGAGTGAACTATGAGACACTAAACTATAGAAGAAGAGAAAATTAATGGGAAAAAAATCATAGAAAATTTACAGTTTATATTCTTCCTGCTGCACTTTTCAGACAAGCTAACACTAGCCAAAATTACCCTACCCGTAAATATTTCATTTTACACTCTCTATCAGGCTAGAGATAACTTTATTGAATCTGCCTCAGAAAACATGAAAATTTAGAAGTTGATTCTGCCCCTTTTGAGCCTTTGCAGCACAAGGTGTCATTCAGGGAAGCTTGGCTTGAAAGAAAACCCAAGCGTATGGAAGCTGCCTACAGTCAACTGAAAAAGCCTTGCACAGCCTTCTCTTGAGCCTCCCTGGGAACGAGTGGAAGAGTGGGGGAAGAGTGAGAAGAATCACACCAAGTGTTGTAGGACAATTTAAGCTGTTTTGAGGCCTGATTTCTGTCCTGAAATACTTGCTTGGTGCTGCAATTTAATCAGATGCTTTGTCAGAACAAGAAGCAGAACATGAAATCCATGAATTTTATATAATCTTTTATGCTGGTAGATCCAATATGGCTTTTTTTCAATAAAATATTTAGAAAAATGCACTTTTACATTGCCATAAACCTTTATTTTTAGTCTTTCTGTCACTCCTCTTAATCTGGGCATGTTTATCAGCATCATTCCTCCTGGGCTGCCTCTGTAGGGATATAATTTATTCTAATCGCATAGTGTCTATTAATCTATAATGCTGTTGAGTCAGTTGAACATTTGATAGTTTAACCTTGAAATAAATGGTAGTTGAATATCTTTTCACCACACCCAAACATGTTCCTGACTAGTCATCAATTTTTATTTCCATTCCCCTGTCATTATTATAATTCCATTTTTACAGCAGAAAATCTCCCTCTTTAAAATATTGTTCATTATCCAGCAATAAATGACACCACCATCATGCTTAATATACACTAGTTTTGTGGGGGTGTTTGCAGTTTCTGTGTGGGTGAATACATGTTCTTTCTAAAATTTTATCTCAAAGTTAAGCTGAAAATCTGCACTTTAGTTCCAGGCAGGAATGCAGCTGCATTCCTAAGGGAAATAGGGAACCTAACAGCTGGCCCTGCTGGAGCAAAAGCAAAACAGCTATTTGGCTTCAGCAACATCAGGATTTTGCCCTCCTTGCACTGGAAACATAAAGATATGAAGGACTGAACAAACAACTATTTGTATTTTACAAGGCATACTGTGCATTCTGGGTTATACAAGTTGATGTTATTCGTCAGTAATTACCTACACCTAGTAGGAACTAGGTGCCGCTTTTAGGAACAACACCTAGTATGAACTGCTAGGAACCACAACTAGTACAAACATTTTTAGCAACACATTCAGAAACACATGATGACTATCCTTACCATCCTTTCTTCTCATATGGATGCAGTGGTGCCTCATGTAACCCAACCCTGTACTAATAGAGCTCAGGAAAGGAGGCTGTTCAAAAAGTAGTTTTTAGGTGCCACCTGAGCAATGGATAATTATTCCCTGGCATCTCTTGAAAGCTGAGACTACGGGGGGTAAAGAGTGCAGTTTCACAACCTGATTGTGGTTCACAGGCTAGAAGCTGGGCCACTCTGAATCAGAAAGTAGTGTGAACCCTTGCCAGCCATGAAGAGGTTTTGAATGCACTAAGGAGATGTGCATAAGGAATTGACTGAAGATGAAATTAAGAAGGCACAGGGTCATAGAGAAAGCACTTCCCCTTATTATTACATATCCTTATTATTACATACCTTTATTGTTAAATTACGTAGCCTTACACAGCAATCTTTCTGGATAGCTTAGTAGGCTATAATTTATATCTTTTTCAATCTACAATAAATTTACATTGCTGATATCTTTCCTTTTTTTTTCCTTTTTTTTTTTTGTAATTTACTATGTGAAAAGACTTACCAATAAATCTTGTAAGCCTGCATAAGAGGTCAACCAGCAAATAGAAGTCTTGTTATGACAATGATATATACAGTGCAGGCTGTTTATTTTTTTTTCCAAAAGATTAGGTATTTGACAGTAATTTGCCGAAGTATAGTGGACCTATAAAACTGAAAAGCTAGAAGGTCTATGGTTGCCAAAAGATGGGAATTCATTAAATACATGGAGTAATAGGTAATGAAAAACTTTTGTGCACTACAGTCTATAAAAACAATACAATCATAATTAACCGATAGTGAAATATTCAGGAACAAAAGTTCAAAGTTCCGATGATGGCAGAAATGTTAATTTTCTTTACAATTCTGTTGTTACTGGGGAAAAAACGTAAGCTTGCTATGACAAGATTCAGTTTTATTTAGCTCCCTTGTTTATCATAATATTTCTTCAACTATGCTACCAAATTTTTAGACTCATCTGTGTAGATCCCCAGGATCATGGCTACAATTGATGAAACCAGGTTTTTAAGTTACTTAATTATAGTAAATTATATATATATATAATTTTTTTAATTATAGAGTTTTAATTAATTAGAATGGAGTAAATTGTTTTGCTAAGTCTTTTAAATAGTCTTTTAAGATTCTTGCAGAAACAAGAAAACAAATCCAATTTTATTATGTATTTGAGTAGATACTATATTTAAGTAGGTATTTTTAGGCTATATTTGATAATATTGTTCAGTAGGCAAGGACTTTGAATGAAAAACTCTTTATTTGAATGAAAGTTTCATATACTAAAGCAAGAGACTTACTATACTGTTAAATTTTAAGTACAAAAAAGTTGTTTAAAATAATCTAGATTTTATTACCGCACAGTCATAATAGCACCTAGAAGCAAAGTGACATAATCATCTCAAATTTTTCAATTTGTCAAACTTAGATTGTCTCTGCCCCAGTAACATCCCTTTTATTAGTTTTCCCTGCAGGTATCACTGAATGTTTCAGTCTGGCTTTGTATTCTGACAGGGATTTTCCCAGCGTGCTTTTCTCATTGGTGTCTTTTAAATCCAGCAGCCAGCAAGGTGATTGCCCTGTGTGGTTGCTGTAGGTTGGGTTGCTTCTCTTTCCTTCAAAACGGTAAGCTATTTTTAAGTTTCTGTTACATTTGGGCATTTTCCCTCACTGCTCTGAAGTGCTTGCTCACTGTGTTCTGAAAATGTTCCTGATTGATATGTGCAAATTCTGTTTTTTTAAAAAGTAAAAATTATAGCCTTGGAAAGTAGATATGGAAACAATATTATCTCAGGAGACGGAAAGCTCACTAGTATAAACAGGATGGCTTTGAGGTAAAGTAATAGAAGTATTGAGCTACCCTAACAAAATGATAAGGAAGACAATAAAATAACTTGTAATAATTTGCAATAACTGTTTCTTAGAAAACCTGGACAAAATTATGAGAATGATTAATCAAAAAAAAAAAAAATATTGAGGATTTAGGAAGCTAATACAAAGCAAAAATTGTCCTGCTTACCCTACAAAATAGATTAAAGGCAGTACTGAGCATAAAATCTGGAGTTACCTGTGAGGAGTCAAATATTTTACTGATGCTTGACAAATAATAGCACCTGAACACTATTGTAYATACTAAATAACATTCTTAAGTCTTAAGATTGGGAAGTCAAAGAGATGTTTTGTATCCTTCTGAGCATACAGAACTTCAAGGCCAGGTTGGATGGGGCTTTGAGCAGSCTGGTCTAGTGGAAGATGTCCCTGCCCGTGGCACGGGGCTTGGAACTAGATGATCTTTAAGGTCCCTTCCAACCCAAACCATTCTATGATTCTATGATTCGTTTTTAGATGGCTTACTAAGAGTTAGTAAGCTTACTAAGAGTTTTGCTCTTATTTATTGCTGTAGTAAGCCATCTAAAAACGTTGAGAAAGGTGAACAGGAGATGAGGTGATGGATAAACAATCCATTTAAATAATACCATTTACCGCCGCTGTTGTTCCCATGTGTCTGCAAAATTCTCATTTCCATATGCTAATGAGCATTTCTTGTCAGTCCCCAGTAAATTTCTTGTTTCAGGATATATTTGTTTATTTGTTTGTTTGTTTATCTCAAAATTGTATTTACAGGGCCTTCAAGTACAGTCAAAAGTTGATACTGCAAATCCTCCCACTTCTTGCCCTCATTCCAATATTTTAGCAGAGTCCCATTGACTCTTTCACCTGTTGAGTTTTCAAAGCAGTGCCTAAGGTACAAAACCTGCTTTTTACCAGTTTCACATTTCACATCTGCCACACCGAAGCAGAAGAAAATATGTTTAATTGYGCTTCCCAAAAGCAGTGATCTGTTCTCTCCCCTGCCACCTTCTTAATGCATTTTTATTTTCTTTACTACAAGTGCAGCAAAGATCATTGTACTTTCTCAGTAGGCTACAGATAGCTTACAAGAAAATTAGYGTCTTAAATGTGGCTTAGTGGTATATTAGTGTCTGAAATCTGACAAGAGGCCAAGACAATGGCATTTAGATCTGGGACTTGAGAGCACAGCGTCTCATAAGCAGGGAGGCTTTGATAATGATAATAAATGGATGCCAAACAAGAATGAGTCCTCAGACAATATAGACAGAGGTTTCAAAGGCATCCTCCAACTACCTCCTCTAACCCCTTCCCATGCATGCACGCTAAAGTACCCTGCTCCTCAGCAGGTTGTCTGCAGGGAGGTGCCATTTGACAGATCCTTGCCAGAACTATGTAGTAAAATTGTGTTATAAAGTCGAGTTATTCTACCCTTCAGGTAAACTTAAAACAGCAAACACCTGTATACAGTCAGCTCATTTCTACATTTTGTGGGACCCAGCTGGCTGTGTAAGGTAGCTCCTTTATTCAGAGCAAGACATGAATCAAAATTTCAGATGTGGGTGTACAAAATGCATGGCTTCAGTTTCCCAAAGCAGGAAATAAGTTTTGTTCCAGTTTTACTCGCAGAGTAAGTGTTCAGTGACATTATCCTGAATCACTGTTTCACAGAGCTAAAATATATGTGATGCTCCAGTCAATCAAAGCCAAATTTACACTGCAGCTAAAACAGAGGTCTCAGACCTTAAAGAGAGCGAGTGGACAGGACCTGGCACGTCCTCAGCAATTAAGAGAGGCACATGGGATGTGTTGCAGCTATACTCCTGTGAGGGGCCAGACCTCCTCATCACAGTGAAGCAGCACGTGGTCAGGGCTGAAAAGGCCAAAACCAGAAGCTCAGCTATTTGACTATTCCTGCCAGTTACTATTTATATGGTATTAGAGTCCAAACTGAGTCCGGAATAAAAAGTAACTGCAAGAGTATCATATAAATGTAAATATATGCAAACACATAACTTTATATAAATTTATTTTAATACAGCCATATTTATATAAATGCATTACATATTTTTATTTATAGAAAGTAAATATAAGTATACAAATATAAATGCTCATCTTGTAATAACTGATTGAAATTTCAGAGCTATGTTTTCCACATACTTTAAAAAACAATACTGCATAGGACACTCATCTAATGAACTGTATTTGAGGTATTTCCCTGTATTAGAAGCAGCCATGACAGAACTATTTCATGTCAGGCTTGATAATTTGGGCAATTTACGACAGGATACAGAATTAAAACTGAAGTATTCCTAATTCAGCTATGGAGTTTGATTCACTATAACTTTCATGCCTTTTGTGGTTCCCATTTGCATTAACATTATTGGAATAAAAAGGAACATTTCAAGATTTTCTCTCACAACAGAAAATTCAGACACCTTATTCCTTTACGAACTAAAAATACAAGTTTTATTTAAAAAACGGAAAGTATTATATTTTAAAAAAAAATTTACGAGCTCTTTGGTTTGCTTATTTTTCTGAAATAGACTGTGATGCACATTGCCTAATATTTCAACTGGAAAGGAAAAGGCACACTTCCATGAAATTTAGTGTTTCACTGAAGTAAGGGAAACAGCAGTCATGAAATACTGCGTGAGAAAACAAAATAAAAAGTTAAACTCCCTCGTGACAGATTACACTGCTGGAGGAGAAGCCATGTTCTTATTGGTTTAAAACCTGACAGCAAAATACCACAAATTTCCTCTGAGGGTAGTAATTGTGTTTAACAASATGCTCCTCATTTCTTCTGTATCTTTTGATGGCAGCAGCATATCTTCTTTCACTTACAGGAATATGTCTAATATTCTAAGAGAAGTATATGCAATACAGGGAACTACTGGTTTTATGCATAACTATCAAAACAAAACAGTTTTCAAAAGGATTATCGTTTTTTTTTTCAACTCTCCTAAGACCTTTAGCCTCCGTGTGCCATACAGAAGTCATTTTCCGTTGGTCTGGGAGCCTGTGTGACCTTCAGCGGACCTCCTGGGGAAGGAATCACTGTGACTCAGCCACTCTGGCCATCATGGGGTGACCTGCAGGTGACCACTGACCTGGTCGACATCTGTGCTTGCCCTGTAACCACCAGAACTGGTGGTGCTCAATTACCGAAAGCTGCATTCCCTTCCCTCCTTTCCCMAAGACATCTCAGCTTTCCAGGTTACATACCTTATTTATGTATTTTCTGTAGCCAATAGTTATCTCTTTTAATTTCTTATGGCAATCCTGCAAATGCAGGTGTCATCTCTTTATGCAGACTTTGTAATTGCATTTCCCTGTGGAYGTGTAGGTTTGTTAGTTGGAAGCGTCAGCTTCCATCCATCAGGCTAAGGAGATAACAAAATGGAGGAGATCATACCTACACTAAAGGAGCAAATTTGCAAGTGCTTTGACCCAGCCTGTTTATAAAGCCAGATGGACCATAACATCATGAAGATTATTCAACGTATCAACCTCAAGGACTGCTCAGTGCACGCACTCTGAGAAGGCAATAGGAAAAGAGAGGGGCAAAGAGTGTCTTCCCTTTCTCACAAAATGGGCATAACAAAGATCAAAGGATCTTTCATTGTCCTTTTCCCTGGTATAGCATCAAAATCAGACCTGAGAGTAGGAAATAATCTCTACGACCAATGAGTACGTGAAACGTTGGCTTTTCCAAAATTGATTTAGTAAAGCATTAACCTAACCAATTATCACCAGGTTTGGTTTTGTTTAGTTTTCTCCACCAGCTCTCTAGGATTATTGTTGGGGGTGGCTGACAAGAGTGTGTCAGGAGAGAATGAAGGCTCCAGGACTGCAGCAAAACCTGCTTGTGGTAGAAGCTAAGACACAGCAGGGTCAAAGACCAAGCCTACACTAGAAGTAGAGCAGCACAGGAGGACCTGTAGAGTGAAACACTGTGCTGAAGACCTATTATTCACACTGCAGACCTTAAAGATATTTTACTTTGAACTAACTCTAGCCTAGTGCCATGAACTGGATGCCTGCAAGCAGCTGGAGCTCACCTCCTGGCTTAGTTTCATCTGAAGGGAATCCAGCTCCTGCTCTTTGAGACCTGTCCACGGTGTGAGCCAAGGCATGGTAAGTGGGAATGACTGGAAAATTCACTTCAAAAGTGCACTCCCAATCCAAATGATACTGCTAATGTTGACCACTCTTATGCTGTATGAAGGCACAGGGACACTTAGATAAAGTCTTTTTTTGAAAATAGGACTGCATATCCAGCACCATATGGAGAGAAATAAGAGATTTTTAGGTGCAAAGCAAAATTACTTGTTTCTTGCAATATCACTTCGAAAACTGCAGATATTTTCAACTAGTCTGAGGATGGATTGGGGGCGGACTTTGTTTGGGTAGGGTATGTCTATATATATGAATTTCACATATCTAATTTAATTCTCCTTTAGGCCTAAAAAATCCAGGAGCTCTGAGTGAAATATTTATGTCATCTGTCTGTGTGTTGCCTGGCTCAAGTCAATTCTATTGGTTCCCAACTTTCCCATAACCTCCCATCTTTAAAAAAAAATATTGAGAACATAACCTAAGAAGGAGCTCCTGTTTTTTTTTTCCATTGTTGTTTTTTAAATTAATTTAAAAAAACTTGGAATAAAAGAAAACAATATACCTGCATAATCACAAAATTTACAACACTGTAGTCATTATCTTCTTGTATTTAATTTTGAAGGAAATAAATTTTACACAGGTTACAATGCTGAAGGGGAAAAGATTATGTGCATGTAACAACAACTTCTATTTCTGTTGTGAAGTAATATACCTTAAACAGCAGTAAACATTCTAATGAAATAGCAGCGGAAGCAGTAGAGCATAAAATTAATATGCATCAAATGACAAAAAGGAGATGATCAGTTGATAGGCTGTTCCATAAAGTTTGCATGCATAATTCAAATGACGTTTAGCAATTCATGGATCTCAGTTATACCCCTTTTTTATTACCAAGTCACAAAGTATATTTGTTCAAGTAATAATATTACTTTTTTTCATGGCAAAGTTTAAACAATTCAGATGTCAAGTATTTGATCCACCCACGAGTGCTTTACAAATGGGGACAGGGCTGGGGGGAAATGAATATAGCGAAGATTTTACTGAATACAAAGACAACAGAGCAACTTTTCACTTTTTTTTTTGCAATATAACTTCAGGTCCTGGAGAGAGACTTATACTAAAACTGAGAAGTATTCCAGTTTTCAAGTTGATTACTTGAACATTATTGAGACATAAATGCCTGCAATTTAAGTTGTGAAAAACAATACCATACAGATTGCCTATAGAGAAAGAGTTGGAAAGGGTTGAGATATAGAGCAGTTTGTATATGGTATAGAAAGAGTTTATATTCAGTAATCGAGAAAGAGTCTGACATATTCTGCTGTTTGCATTTGATATCCAGATAGGAACAAAATGTTTTCCTTAATATACAAAATCTTGAGCTTTAGTCCTTTCAGCCTAAGAATTATAATACAGGCACAAAGTGATTCTGGACCTTCAGTCTTCAAGAACAGTCAGCAATGAAAATGGCATGGAAGTGTAATGGTGACAAAGACATCAAGAAACTGATATGTTCCTATTATATATCTGAGAATATGGATGGATTCCTAAAAGAGGGTCATGAATGTAGTAAAGGAAGAGGCATACAGCAGGTTATTACACAGCCATGCAGTTCTCTGCTAGTTGGTGTAAGGAAAGCACTGAAATTAGATATTTAGAGAATTTAGATTTCACTAACAATTTTTTTTTTTTATAAATCAACTGGGTAATTAAATGGAAAATAGCACAGTCAGATGGACTATGAAGAGACAGTATAAAGATGGCTATTATTATTTAAGTATTAGTGTGCCATTGGAAACATTATCATCACAGGTTTTAAACTAAATAATTTCTCTTGCTGTGGGACTTTGAGGAGTCTCTTCCAAGATCAGAATGCCTGAGAGAGGCCAAGGTAAGGTGTTACATTGACTAACTGGAGAATCATTAGCCAAGAAGGAATATCCAATAGGAAATACTTTTCAAATGTGTCCAACATTTCACCTGCCATTAGTGAAAGAGAAGTCTAATGATAAAGCTGTACAAAATACGGAAATTCTGTTTCACAGAGAATTTCAAAATTGTCTTTGTTTTGAATTGGAACGAAACACAGCATTTTTTTACACAATCTGCAAAAGAGCTTATTGAGGGAGGAGGGGAAGAACGCTGTCAACCAAACCTACTTCTTGCTACTTCATATCGGTGCTTATCAAAGTTAAAATATAAAGTTAAAGACAAAACTAGACAAGCAATTTGAAAACAAAAATGGATCTCTTGTTTCAGTGATATTGAGAAGGAAGTTTGACTATCAAAAAAAATTCATGGATTTCTTCTCAAATAAAATTGCTGTCAAATGCACACAATTTTTGAAACTTTAATATTGATAGAACTGCACATTTCTCAGAGGATTTAGCTCTTCTGACTGAGAAGACTGAGAAGTTCCATCTTAAGAAAGGTAGCCGCTAGGGCCCATATATTAGGAAAAAAACAAAAGTATCAGTTGAGTCACATGCCTGTGCTACCTATAGATGCAGAAGGCTTCATGCAGCTGGATTGCTGAATGGGCCCCCTAGAGACATTTTGCTCTGTGTAGCCCTGAAAAATACACTAGATATACATCATATTTTTGAATCTATTCTCCCTCTCTAGAGGCAGGGTATGATTTACATAGTGCTCCAAGTTATGAGTCAGAAAATGTATTAAACTTATTTGGAATTCTTTTTGGACACTTTTAGTCACTCGGGATGAAATCCTAGATATGCTGAATTTGCTGGGAGGCTCGATCATGATTTTTAAGTAGTCATGATTTCTTTGACCCATTAGTGTCTATTTCAGCATTGCAAACTTGCATTTAACCTTCTTAGTCATTCAGATTCTCCCCTGACTAGAAGAGAATGATTTAATATTGTGAGGATAAAAGTGGAGATCCCAAAGCGTTATATATTTTTTTCTTTGATTATGTGCTCTCATTTTCTTGCAATTTTATCCCTTTGTCCTCTCCTATTTCATTTTCTTGCTAAGCATCCATTGTAATAAAGTGTCACGTTCAATGGAGTTGCAGTGAGCAATTTAAATAATAGCAGGTGTMGATGTGTAGGAATTTTGATTGTAATGCGCTACTGTGAAGAACTCATGCATTTATAGTGCAGTATATTTCTGAAACCATTATGGCAATAAGCCAATCATCTTGAATGCACCAGGGGTACTGCTGCAAATGTATAGAGTTGATGGAATTCATTTCAGTCGCTTATTCTTGAGGTAGGATTAGAGGAAATTTTGATCAGTTCATGCATCTCCAATTTGGCCTGCAGCTTTGAGCTCTGGCTACAGCAGAGCTCTCAAGCTGAGCACAGATGGGGCTGGATAGTATCTGGGTGAGAAGCTTCCAAAAAAATCTAAATGCTGCAATGTGTAGGTGTTGGTAACTCACTAAGCAGTATGCTTCCCTCAGGTCTGCTCCTTACATCCATGCCTTTCACCATGGTAGCACCATGGTACCTTGCTAGAGGTATTTCCTTTGAAGATAAAAGATAAGATCAAGTTCCTTATCAGTTAAAAATCCTATTATATGTTCTCCAGTATTAGCACTGATATTGTGTCTAGCTTCCAGCTCAAGCAATTCCATTATATTCTGTCTGCTTTTTCCCATTTCATTTTTAAAAGGAGCAAATTAGAACTGCTTTCAATATAAAACATCTGACTGCATTTTGCAGGGAATTAGTTTAGGCTATCTGTATTAGGAGAAAGGGGTTTTTTTTCTGGGTACTAGTCATGACCAACTGCAAAAGCTCACTTTTATACATATCTGTTGAGAAACTCTTAAGTTTAGGACTGTTACTTTGTTATTACAATCTCTATAATCTCTTCAAATTATCCCAAGTCTTGCAGTTCAAGCCAAGCTTTATTTTTCAAACTATGACTTCAGGTTTGCTAGAGGACCTCAATTACAAGTTCAAGCTGCACTGCAGCTGGGAATACTTTCAGCGTGTTATGTAGGTAAATATAATATGACTTACAGCTTACTATTCTGTGAAGCATTTGCACACCCACTAGACACAACGTTGAACAAGAACTAATATGGACTGCTCTGGGGCAGAGTAGAAAAGGACATTTTTCAGGTGCTTGACAGCACATCTTACCCATTGGTTTTAACATTACTTTGCAATCTGGGATAGGTGTCTTTCAGATCCACTTCCAACACATTTGCTGCTTAGGAAACTGTTAAGCTCTTCAAACATGAAGTTTTTACTGAGTTCTCTCACACCACAACTGTGCATAGAAGCTGGAAAGTGAGTTTGGTGCTCCGAAGCTATGCTGAAATACTGCTGGTGGTGGGGGGTGGGCGATGTGGCACCATGGCTGTGTGAAATGTCGGTCATGCCGTGGGCCAAGTTCTGCTCAAGTTACTTCCCCTGCCTGTAGAAAAATCAGTGGAGTTGTATGAATGTATACTAACTAAGGGTCTCAGCCTGAATTTGCTAACCTACTGACATTGCTTTGAAATTACACAGTGGATCACTGAATTTTTTCTGCTTCACATTGTTTGCAGGTAAAATGAGTTGGACAAAGTATAATGGAGGAGGTAAGAATGAGACTGTGAAGTTACATGGAGGAACATTACTTTTATGAAGTGCTTAGGAATCAAAAGCTGCCTTTGCACACATTGACACACCATCATCACAGCTCCTCAGTAACTCGCCCCCAAAACTAACAAATGTAGACAGGATGGTAACTGATGTAATTTTGGTCATTAAAATATCTATGATCTACCAAAATTTATTCAAGAGATGTTGTCATCCTGCACTCTTTCAAAGAAATATAGAAAAAATTATTTTCTGTAGTGATGGGAGTGCATTTTGAAAGACAGGAGATAAAGCAGCCTAACAAATGTTTCAAATTATATCTGTAATAGAATGGTCATAGCTATCATATATCACTAAAACAAAAGCACACAGGATATCAAATTTGTCTCAGAAGGCAGGTGTTTAGGATGGGCTATCTCTTTTATTCTCTTGCAGCTGAGCTATTTTTTCAGTCTTCCTGAATTTTTAGTCACTGTAGTTACAAGACAAACTTAATGTGTTAGGTGATCTGATAAAAGCTCATCTGCACACCCGCAAAGGGGCTCAGAGAGACAATGGAGGCGGGGAGCCCAAATAATACCCTGCCCAGCCACTGCCAGGAGCCATCAGCCCATGGAAGCCTAGAGGGGCACAGGGGCACAATAGCAGGCAGGGGGGAACCCAAATTGAAGACTCAAAGGGAAGGGCACCCTGTCCCGGCCCCTCCCAGGGCTGCCCCAGCAGAGCCTCAGCCCCAGTGTCCAGGTGTGAAACCCATCACCATGAGTCATTGGGAGCAGCTCTCTGGATCACCTTTTGGACTAAGGGCGGTTTGCTGTCTAGGGGTGGGACACATTATGGGATGCAGGGGAAGAACGTTTTAGGATTGCACAGGATTTACTATGGGATGTTTAAGGGAGGAATCAAAGGTGAGAAAGGGAGGGATTGAGGCAATTTGGGGAGGAACAAATGGAGGGATAAGGGAGTAAAAGGGTCCATTTGCACATAAGCAAGGGCTGGTCAGTGCAGTTATCTGGCCCTGCCCTACACTTGATCGTCACAGTCTGCCTGTCTACTTATTACAGTCCACCTTCAACTGCTTTCCAGTAAGGGGCTCCTTACCCTCTGTGTGTGTCTGTCTTTCTATCTGTCTGGGGATCTGTGGTGCCAGCAACCGGAGTGGGGCTGCAGCCTTGGGAGCTCCTATGTGCAGGTGCCATCAGCTGGGGAGACTGAGAAAGCCTAGCTGCTGGGTGGATCCACCTTGTGCGTATGTATATATACTCCCACTGACAGTCCTCTGTCCTGCCCAGCCAGAGAGGGGAGCAGGATGAGGCCGTTGGTGCTGCCTGTGTTTTGTGAATGACCTGAGCATCCATCTGTGACCTGCACGGCCAGCCATCTGTCTGTATATGTATACGTGTGGTGCATGCATGTGCTCTGTGTGCGGGTGCCTGCTGGGAATACATTTTCAACCTCACTACTGGTTGGAGCTGGGGACATAGAGTGGCAGCAGCCTTGCCTCCCTCGAGCTGTCAGATCCGGCATGATATACTTTATCATGATATATTTGGAATTTCCAATTCCGAATTCCTCTAACAGAACAAACAACAATTTTTAACAAGTCTGAGCAGCTCTGCTGCTTATCTTCCTGAATGCAGTCCTTTCCATTGACAGGACAGATTTATTTCACTTGTCAGAAGTAATGCCTGCCCCAAGAGTCCACTGGTCACCATGAGACCCTCAATCAGTGCTGGCAACCATAATGTGCAGATTTTAAATTCCCCACCAAAACTATTCAAATACAACAATACATCTTAATACATCCTGCCATTTAAGTGTTAGATTATGACAGGTCAGGCAGAGCTCAGTTACAAATGGAAGAAGGTTCTTCTAGGTACAAAGACTGCCTTGTATGTCTACCTTTCAAAACTCCGTGTGTAAGCAGTGATTGCTCTTCTAAATGAATAACTAGGCACATTAATGAGGACTTGCTTAGATACACAAAATTTGTGCGATAGCATTTGCATATGATAGTATTGGAAAGTGTTGTTCAACAGGAATCATTGTGTTATATCAATATTCATATGTAAAATATTTTGAGGGAGAAAACTATTTAAACTAAGAAAAAAAAATACATCAATAGAGATCAAAAAAAAGAATCAGGTTTCAAGGAAAACTGAAGGATGTCACAGAACATAGTAGCTAAAAATGCAGGCTTTCATGAAGCAGCACTGTAAGATATAGAAGATGATTAATATTCACTGTGCAGATTACTGGAAAAATCCATAGATGTTTAAAAACCTTAATTGGCTATTCCAGTCTCAAGAGAGAGGGAAAATAAGCCTGTTATTGAAAAGTACATGAGCAAGAAAGCAAGCTTTTGATAATGTCAGCATGGATCCCAATCGCTCTTTCACGAGCATAAGGTGAATATTGATTAGTGTAATTTCCTTGCCTTTTGGGCTGTGCTTTTTTACATTTCTGTAAGGAAGTTCTGAAACAGGCTTCAGTCGGGGTTTTTTTTTTTGTCATTTCTTAGGATGCATACAAACAGTATCTGCTTTCTTCCCCAGCAATAGCAATGATATGTTACTACTGCCTTAGTTTTAACCAGTTTAATGTGCAGAAAAGCACGGTGTTGCACAATGTCAGCAATTCTTCAGAGCAAAATGTTGATGGAAATGGCAGGCTGCTGTTAGAGGCAGTGATGGGGTTGTGGGAAGCCCAGACTCTCTGTGAAAGGAGTCAGTGAGGGTCTCTGGGAAAATATGGAGCAGCAACATCTGTGTTTCACTGAGCTCTCACGAGAGAAAGCGTTCTGGATGCTTTTTATTACAGGCTTTTGATGAAACTGAGATGGCACCACTGAACGTTTCCAAGATTAGAAATGTTAACATTTCCTTCACCACGTTTGGGAGCTGCTTTTGACAGAGTATGGCATAGCAGACTCAGAGAGACCTGCTGTGTTGCAGATTTTGCCAGGCTCTACAGCAGCCATCATATGCTCCTTCAATCTTTCTGCTTTCTTTTTATTTTATTTCGTTTTTCCTCTTCTCTAGCAAAATTTCTGACGTATAAAAGCCTGTGTTATTTGTGAAGAAAAAGGTCTGCAGCAATGATAGTGTTTAACTTTTGATACAAAGCATTCTTCTTTGGGCATGTTGCAAATGAGATTAGCCGTTTTCCTTTCATATTCTCTGCATGCTAATTCCAGCCGAACTGCTACATTACACAAGCACTTGGTTCCTTTTCTCCTTTTCTTTCCCTTCTATTGTTTAAGACAGTTTAAAGAAGTAAATTAAAATCCACTGTTAAGTGGAACCTGTTTCTCTCAGGAAAACATAATAATGGTCATTGAGACAATGGCACATGCTGATATTGTAATGAACTGATGTCATGCACTTGCATTTCATAGACTCAAGGCAATTAGACACTGAAAATTACCCATCCACCGAGTTTACCCACCCACACTGACAGTTTAAGAACAGTCCCTCTAGGGTATTTCTAAGTGTTTTGACCAGTCTAGCTTTTAAATTTCACAAGTGTCAAGACCACTTTGAAAAAAGAAAATCCAAGAGATACTTCAAATATATCTCCCTTCAACATCAAATACGACAACCATGAGGTTAGAAAAGATTTACCAAAATGCAATGTATATCTATGCAGAATGTTTAGAACTGCAGCTGGAAAATATGTTTTAACCCTGGTTATTGACTATCAGAAAGTGCTAGACTGATACCAAAGAAGTGAGTATAAAACATTATCTATAACGGATTCACTGTGCTGTTTCAAAAATTATGACAACATAGTGTAAATGAATTGTAGAGGAATATAATTCATAAGTTTTTTTTTTTTTTCCATTCCAATAGAAAATCTAGAAGTTGTAGTTCAGGAATGATGTTGGCCAAATGGGTGTCCAGAGGAGGTAAGAGGTCTAGGATACATGGGTGGTTGAAAGAATCCAGGCAAGTAGCTTTCCACAAAATTATGTTTAAGATTAATAGACTTCAAATATACAAGGATCTTCTGCCATAAAGTTTATCCGTGTGGTTGGTGAATAAGTTAAGAAAACGGGGGGTTATGTTACAATACAGAAGGGTCAGCTTAGATGCCTGGACAACTTTTGAATTTTAAGGGTAGTGACACAGAAATAGACCGAATGCAGGTGTCTTACAGGCCCCATCACTGAAACTTTTAAAGACAGGTTAGACAAGCTCTTGTCAGGTATGACATGGTATATAATTCATGCTGTCAGGACAGGAGGATGGATTAGAAGATCACCTGAAATCCCTTCCAGCCATATGACTATTCAGAAGAACAGAATATACACCCACTATAATTTATAACCTGTTTCAGCTTTACTGCTTCTCTTCATTTTTTTTTCTTGTCACCTTTACTGTTCTGAAATAAAATAACGGATAGAAAAAGGGTTTCTTTGTTGAATTACCCTTCTGTGGTTTATATTAAGGAAACATTGAGAGCATACCAAGTCCAAGCATACTGAATTTTTTGGGAGCCAGGCAAAACTTTAAGTGCCTACTTCATGCTATCAGTAACTGCTTTACACTTATAAAGGCTCCAGATCTGTCCCATAAATACAGTAGCAAATACTTTCAAATGTTTGTCCCAACATGTGAGAAAGTGACAAAAAGGGAAAGATACGGACAACAGAATCATGTATTGTTCAATACTGAAAAGAGCAGCCATCTGCCCCTTCCACGATGCATCCTGAGTAAGCGGTGCAGGCTGCAGCATGCTCCAAGGGTCTAGTTTCCTGGTTGTCCAGCTCAACAACCTAACTGGAAGGAGTCACAACTTACTCTCAGCCCACACATCTGATGTCCTTCCTACAAAAACCAAAGCATTGTGAGGTAGGGAGGAGGACAGAGAGAACTGAGAGAGGAAACTGCTGGC
Source organism: Phoebastria nigripes (assembly GCA_035582835.1). Classification (NCBI taxonomy): domain Eukaryota; kingdom Metazoa; phylum Chordata; class Aves; order Procellariiformes; family Diomedeidae; genus Phoebastria; species Phoebastria nigripes. Next base: position 984,898 of record JAYKAV010000555.1, read on the forward strand.
ACACACACTGTGGTTTCACCCCAGAGCAGAGCAGGGCTGTAGTCAGGGTGGACATCCGGGTACAGGAGCCCAGAAACATTCCCAGCTCTTCTGACTGAGCTGGAGTCTTAATGTCTGAGCTGTTTCTGAGCAGAGTTTCTAGATAGAATAACTAGTTCCAACTGATTCCCGTTAAGTGTCTTAAAGTTCAGCTGTATGATCCACTTACTTTAATTTAAAGAGTTACTGCATGTTAACTGGACTGTGATAGTTTGTCCATAGCAAATGCCAGTGAAAGTTTTCTATTTGCAACTCAGGTATCACAGAAGGGATAGAAAGAAGCTGTTGCAAATCAGCTTAAAAGTGACGACTTCTTGAGCTTTGGGACTTCTTTATCAGAGCCCACTCAGCCATCATTCTTACATCGTTCAATTTCTGTGCAGTTTAGCTTGTCTGGAAATTAGATAGAAATAACTTATACAGTACAGGTCATAAATGCTTCCTCACTCATTTCACCTTGTTTGGTAACAGCTGATGCTCCCAGCTCAGATCAGATCAGATCCCACCTGCAACAGGATTTTGCTCTCTTTACCTTATTTGAGAGTCAACTGATAGAGAAGGAGGGTTTCCACCTAATCTTTCCAGATGTTAGAAATGCAACACTGCTCCTCAGCTTCCCACAAGTCCTCCCTAAAGATCACCTCCAGCTCTGGTTCATCAGGACACTAGTGTCCTTGACAAAGGAGCAGCACACTGGATGACTGCTGTCTGCTAAGTTGCAACCTTTTGAACAGAGAGTCATATCTGTTCCTGTGGGTTCCTGACCTGGTAAAGATAGGATGGGAAAAGGAAAAAAAGAAAGGAAAAAAAAAGCATTCTCACTCCAGTACTGATCAATTGATCATTTGGTCACTCAGTCCTAACTGCTTATTTCAGTTTCAAAAATAAGAAAAAGATCTGTCAACTGAGACAAAATAAACTTTATTCTCTCTTTCTTTGAGAAATGAATTAATTTTCTCTAGCTAATTCTTATTTAAAGTTGGCAGATATTAGTTGCGTACTTAAAACCTGGAACAGTAGGCCTGCTAGCTCCTGGCATGAACATGGTTACATGCATGAAAGTTTCCTTTCTAAATACCTCTCTCTCCTACTCTTGCAGGCTTTACTGACTTTTTTGCTATTTCTCTTATCCCAGCCCCACTAGAAAAAGAWGATGTGAATTGTCCTGCTATATTTTGCCGTGTATGTGTATGTGTGTATGGACACATGTATATGTGAGAAGCTGGACTACAGTCTGAGCTGAAAGAAGGTGGCTGATGCTTTTCCAGAAGTGAGGGTGACTCCAAAGGCTCCAAGTTTCACTTTGCCAAACTTCAGCATATAACCTGAATCTAGCCGTGCTCTGCCAAGTACGAATCAATGACTCCACCCTAAAATAAGTATGCTGGGATCAAACGCCATCTGGAGGTCTTTGTGCCTCTCCATTCACCCCAGATGGAGCCTAGATGTCCCGACTAGACTGGATGTCAAATTTTCGGGCAGCTCAGTTTAAGGAAGGTGAAATTCATCCTATGTGACAAAATAGTGAGTGGTAATATAAAATGAAAGGACAGATTCTTTTTTCTGAACCTGAAACTAGTGTAATTTTCCGTATATAAAATAAGTAAATAACATAAGTATACACAGAAGAAAAGGTGTCTGTATATCATGTGTGCTTGTATAAACACTTGTGTGGTTATTTACCTACATCTAGACACGGTGTGAATATCTAGAAGAAGCTGGGCCAATTTGATTGCTGACATAAGCAGTGAAATGGCTACAGATTTATGTCAGCAACATGAACGATTTGTGGATTTGCACACAGTGCCACCTAACAAGTTATAGCCCTGTGTCCTCACAGTGCTTGTTGATTTAAGGACTTTTTTTTCAAAGTTCCTCTGCCAGTCTCTAGTGGTTTCAGCTATTGAATCTTACTTGTGTACATTTCAGATTTAAAATACTAGACTTCCATAATTTAAAATAAATGTTAAGAATGCTAAGGCAATATGTGCATGCAGATCTCAAGCTGCATCTCAAAATTTCAAAATGTCTTGATATAATATTTGCTTACACTGTTTGGGACTTTTTTTCGATGAAGGAAAAACAGATCACCAACTGGCTTTCTGACATTTTATTTTAATTTATTTTATTTTAATTTTTGCCATATATTGCAATGCCCACAAGTTCTGTCTTTGAAGAGAAATGAAAATGACTGACAGTGTAATAAATTCAAGCCAGTATATGAGGCCACTTCAAAACAAGAAAAAATTAAGTTGCAGAACCACACCTTTGGGAGCAAAATTACTGCTTATTAGGCATTAACAGCATTCATAGTCTACCCACAACAGCAAACTGCTGCAAAGTTTAAAATAAACTATTAGAAAGATTACCCAAACAAAGGTTATATATTAAAGTTGGAAAAGTAAGATTATAAATAAATGCCATGCTTTTTCTTATCTAAAAGAAACACTCATAACCATATTAACAAAAAATGCAAGTTGGTTTCTAAATTATCCTTTCTCAGATCTCTTCAGAGAAAAGGATATCGCACGGCAGTAACCTCTGCCGAATGGTGCTTTGTGATTAGAAGCCAGTGTCTGGACTGCTGGTGTCACAGTCCTGACCACAAGCAATGGGCATCTACGCTGAGGTGGGTGGGAATGGCTTTTCATACAGCACTGCTTCTATCTAGCTGAGCCAGTCATTGTGGGGATTGCAGGATTAAATTGCCTGGGAGGCTGCTCTCAGTGAAAATGTCTCTAACATCCTGGAGGGCTGAAATAAAAACATGCTCATGAGAAGATTCATGCCCAGAATGCCAGGGATAGAGAAAATGCTTAAAAATCCTCAGAAGTCATGTTAATATCTGAACTGGAAAGTAGTCTTCACTGGTACGTTTAAGCGCATGAGGAGAAATGTTGCGCTGCATCTAACAGTGCAGAGCTCACAGCACARCGCAGCACTACTCAGCAGAAGACGGGGCTGGAGGCAGGCTTTTACCTCTGCAGGAGTCCCAGATAGCTGACCAACAGATGTCTCATCCATTACCCCTTTGGGCACCTGAAGCTGCAGAARGGTCTTGACCCCCGCTCCTTCTGGTAAAGGCTACATTATCACGGGAGCATCCTTCTCCTATGCCCAGCCTTCCCTTCTCCCCTGCCTGCCTGAGGCCTCCAGAAGGCTGTCTTAACCCTGCTGCCAGGGATATCCAGAGAGATCACCTCTTGTGTCACAGTGGCGGGCATGGCAGTCTACTCCATGTAGAGATCCATCCAATTCAGAGTTCACCCACCCTGCACAGAACAGAGTTGGGGCAGAAAAGGATCTAGCCCAGTACTTCTCCTACCCAGTGGAAAACTGTGCTGTAGAGCACCCAGGCTCAAATGTCTGGGACAACAGAGTAGTTTTGCTTACTTCTGCGAGCACCATATGCTCACAAAGGCTGAGCAGCTTGCTCTTCGCACCTGCACAGCTGCCACTATGGCCCCTTCTTCAGTGGAGGAGAGAACAAGCCATCCAGTCCCGTCAGGTTGGTGAGGATGCCTGTGTCCTCCTCTGTGTCAGCTTCTGGGGCAGGTTCTTCCCTGCTCTGCAATATTTTCTGGACTTGACACAGAGTACTCCCACAGGCACCCTTTTGCTCAAGCTCTGGCTTGTCTTGTGAGTTAGAATCTCTCTCCATCTGCTTCCAGTCAGCTCTTGGCACATTGTGTCCCCACACTAAAATCAGACCCTTCCCCACTCTCTTCCAGAACCATACTAGTCTCTTCTCTCCCATTCCTGCGTGGATCTCCAAGTCTTCAGCTTGGTTCCTCCTATAGGTCTTTTTTTAATTTCTTGCTTTGTCATTCCTGTTCCTCTGACCTATGAAGAGACACTTTTTTTGCTAGTTCTCTGCAGGAAGCCTTTGGTTTTCCCATTCAGATTTCCTACTTACTGTTCCCAGGTGCTTCCATTTGAATAGACAGCAGCCAAATGACTAACAGTATTGCTGGTCCAAGAGAAATATGATAGAGTACAGTGAGCTCAAGGTGGATTCATTGTGCACAGAAGCAGTATTTTTCATGACAACTTCAGAAAATTGAGCAGAATACAGAATTTGTTCAGAGGGTGATATTCAAACCTGGAGATGTAAGCAGGTCCACCTGAGTCATGAAAACTTTTATATTTAGTGGCACAATAGATCCAAACTGTCTCAAGGTGACTGTTCAGCTGAAAATCCTCGCCTGTGACCAAGGTTCAGCTATTACAATTCATTGTTAGGAGTACTGCCAACAAGTCTCTTCTGTCACTCAGCAGGAAAGTCTGAACACTAGTGTGTGTATTAACAAACTCTCAGTGGCGATTAAGTTGTTTTAATCTGAGGCTGTCGAATTTTTTTTAGTCCTTACCCAAGATTCATCTTCTGCCACTAACCTCTATTTAAATATTTTATCATCACGCTTTGTGCTTTTGTGAAGAGATTTGTCAGGCATCCTTGAAAGCTAACTATTGTAAACTCATATGCTGTTCACAGAGGAAGAGGGAAACATATACATATATTTATGGTACAGAGATGTTAGATAAGCTCAGAAGCTATCGTAAACTCACAGAACATTTATACATACACAGTAAATATTTTCCATATGTATATGTTTATATTTGCTACATACGTTTACATGCATGTGTGTGTACAAAGCATCCACTTAACATAAAGACTAAGCCTGCTCTATTATGGTCTGAACTGGTCTGAAGTCTGAACTGGTAGTGAAGAGCACTTTACTTACGTACTTTTTCTTCTTCGGAATTTTTGAGGAGCTCCTCAGGGCACACAACCCCACCCAGAGTTACATGAGCACCAGAAGAGTGTGCATTTAAGCTACACCATTGCTTTTCAGGATGGAGGTTGTTTCTTGCTTTGTTTTGTTTGCTCAGTGACAGTATCCTAGTCCATGATGAGATTCTTATTGCCATGGCAATACAGATCTCTGTGATAATACTTATGGACGAACTTGTCCCCCTAGAAATGTCTGGCTACCTCTCCAAAGGTAGGGTAGGTACAAGACAACAAGAATCCCCCCCTGCTCCTTACCTGAGTGTAGGAGCTGTGATTATCCTTTGCGCAAGGTGGCAGCAAAAGAAAGCTCTTCAAACTTGTTCCTCTCTCCTCTGCACACCTCCTATTAAGGAGAGTAACTGTCTCAACTTTATTAATTGTGGTTTAAAAAACACCCCTTATTGCTAGTGGTTAATATATATGTGAATGATACATAGAGTTACTGATATCTTTTACTTTGGGAACACTGTCACACTTCTCTCTCCATTTTTTACCAATATTCCTCAGGGGAAAGGCTAGAAAACTGCACACAGACAAAGGAAAACCATGAAACAAATCCCCCTTAAATCATTGATTTTCCCTTTTAAAAGAGGATTTTTTTCAAAAAAAACCAACTGCTTTGGGAGAAAGGATCAAGTCCAAAAAAAAAAAAAAAAAAAAAAAAAAAAAAAAAAAAAAGAATGTGTAAGCCCGATGCTTAATTAAGACATCTTCATGCTAGCTGACAAATTCTGATGGAGGTACCAGTAGTACACCATGGTTCAGCATAATAATTTTGTATTTCTATAGGAGTAAGTAGTCTGAAGAATCTGGCTTTAGAAATCCTAGCTAGCAATTACCTAGATGAATAGCAAAGAAAAGTGTGGAGTGCACACCAGTAGTTCTCCTGACCCTATTCAGCATTTGCTATCTGGATATTTTTAGAGGTGTTTTTGTTTGCTTGTTGTTTTGGGGGATAGTTACTTTGTTCTCCTGGAGCCCAACATGTGTTGAATGGAATGTTTTACCGCAAGTATTAGAGTTGGCCAAGCTACTTTAAGTCTCAAAATATTCTTAACGCATTTTCCCCATATGGAAGAAAACCTTAGGTGAATATTTTCTTTAATATTCTTTATAGACTTCAACTCTGTTAAATTCAATAGTAGTAGTTCGCTGACTGCAGTAAGCCTTTGATAGAGCCAGTATTTGAACTATGAGCAGAATTGATTACAGTATCCTATTTTAATATTACTGAAATATGCAAAGTAAATGGCTTCATTCCCCCTTCTGTATGCCAACTATGTTTAAAATGTAAACCTAGACTACCGCTTATTTTGAAAAAGCAGGGATTACTCGCCTTGAAAGTACAATATAGTAAGTGTGATCTTTATTCAGAGACATGGTAAAAGAATAGCCAGTTGACTTTGGATATGAAAATTCTCCACAACCTTAAAGCTTGTTTTGATGACTGTAATCTTATTCCAAAAACACTGTGTTTAATAAAAATTAATTTCAGAACTTGAAGAATATTTTATTATGGAATACAAAAATACTATCTATGTAAAAACAATAAGTTAGTTTATTTACAGTACTTTACACTATTCTGCTCTAGGGCTTCCTTTGCATTGGATTTATTTTCATTATTTTACACGCCTTTATAATTTTGCACAAAGCATTTCCAAAAGCATGTCATCCATGTTCACTGCTCCAATGATGGGCCTAAAGAATAGTTCGGCAATCACATTAGCATTAATAGATCTTAACAAGGATAGAACAACATTCAGCTTGGCAAATCTGGCTTCATCACCTCTGTGAATGAGTCTGACGTGTTCATTTAGAGCTTGTTGTGCTTCCCTCTGCAGTCCTTCAATGTACTGTGTACACTGCAGTCCAGGTAGATCTGAAAAGAAAAATAAATTATTTTGTTTACATAGGTTTTGTCTGTAAAACAACATTCTTCTTACACAACAACGACTAACAGCTTACAGATTGTATTTATCACTCAAGAAATGAAGCAAATGAAATTGCTAGAGGACTTCTTGTATGCAGAATCAACATGCCAAATTTTATAGGGCAGTTCAAAATCTTATCATGTTGGTGTTCTGGACATTCAATACTCTTCTTCACTACACAACCTTGAAATACGACGTTTGCCAACATTCACTTAAGTGTTAAATAAATTAGCTGATAAAACAAAAACTTTGATTGAAGAATGCTCTCCAAAACACCGTTAGAGTGCAATCTGTAAACAGTGGGGAAGACAATAAAAATAACTTGGTAACTTGTTCACTGCTACAAAATGCATTATTCACATTCAAGGCATCTTTGACAACTGTTTCTGAGTAGCTCMAATTACAAGTGGCAAGAAGCATTAACTCCAGCGTATGACACAAAGTTTCCTGGTGAACCATAGTAAGGAGACTGAAGGACAGAGAGTGCAGAATTTCCCCTTTTCAGTCTAACTAACAGTTTGACAGTGGGAGCGCAGGAAGAGCCATATCCCACTTTCACACGGTAGTGGCATATTTAGGAAGTGCCGTATCCAACCTGCCAGCTACCTTTCAGGTAAGTCACCGACATGATAAATCAATCACTTGGTTGAGCTGCATCTATGGAAGTCTCCACAAAGATGGCAAAAAACCCCCATCAYAAATGCTACACACAAAGCCGAAACAGCACTTTGTTCCTGGAAGCCCTGAGCCTTGTCTTGCTTTCTGTCCACGGCGTGCAAACCTCCCGGGGAGAGCAGGCTTAGACCCGCCACCCTCCGACGGCCGGGAGGGTCCCCCCGCTCCAGCCGCCTCCCTCTGAGGAACCGTCGCCGCCGCCGCCGCCAGGCGCCCCGCCCGGAAACGAAGCTAACTTTCCCTAAGAGACTGCCTCGGGTGTGTTGTATTCGTCAAAACCTCTGTGGAAGGCGCCAGCACCCGGGACCCCCGATCTAGCCGGTAACGGCAGGCGGGGCGGCCGTTAACGGCTCCCTGCCTGCCAGCCGGGGCACCGAGGGGAGGACAGTGGGGTGAAAGCTTGCTCCACACCCCCCTCCTCCACCACCTCTTTCTCCCTGAGGAAAAGCCCCGGGTCCGCCCCGCTTCGCTGGGTATACAGGCGGGCTCTCCCCGTTAGCCCGCTCCCCGCCCGCCCCCCGGCTCCCCGTGAGAGAGACCCCCGCCGCCCCGCCCGGTCACTCACCCGGGTTGAAGAGCACCGTCCCCTTGAGGTAAGCGTACTCTTTGGTGCTGATATCCAGGCTCCAGCACTTGGCCAGGAAGCCCTTGATAGCCTGAATCTCGCCGGCCGAGGGCAGGTGCGGGCCGCCGCCGCCGCCGGGGCCGTGGTGCGGCCGACCCAGCGCCGGTCCCCGCGGCGGGGTCTGCTCGCCCTGCCGCCGGGTGGTGAGGATCCTCTGCAGCATGCTGGGCTCCGCGCTCTCCACCGTCTCGAAGTGCACCCGGTCCTGCGCCAGCCCCAGCACCAGCAGGGGCGCCCAGCAGCTGCGGACCAGCAGGAGCTGCTCGTCCAGGGGCAGCTCCTGGAAGCAGGGCACGTTCTGGACGAAGCGCAGCGTCTTCACCAGCACGGCCGAGGCCGCCTTGCATGCCACCTGCGGGCTCCTCAGGGCCACCCGCCGCCGCGACCCGCACGGGCAGCCGCGGGACGCCTGCCCCCGCCTCGGCCCCTGCCCGGCCGGCGACGCCGCCCGCTCCTCGTTCCTGAGGATGTTGTAGAGGATGCTGCTGTGCCGCCTGCTGTCCGCGCAGCAGCGGCAGCGCTCCACGCACGCCATGGCACCCAGGGGCACGGCAGYCAGGGGCCGCGCCGGCCGGGCTGAGCTGCCTGGGAGGCTCGGCGGGGCGGCGGCGGTCCCTGTCGCCTCGGCCCGCCGGGCGACGCGTACTGCTCGCCCTCTGCCCGGCTCTTAACTTATAGCCGGCGGTAGTGTGTGTGCGTGTGTGTGTGTGTGTGTGTGTAGCCGCAGGCGCTGTACCAGCGGTTCAAAGGGGCAGACACTCTTTACTGGCTGGAAAAGAGAGAGAGAGGAGGGGAAAAAAAAAATAGAAAAAAAGAAAACCTTCCTCCTCCTTTCCTGACACAGCGATGCCTAGAGGGAGCCAGCGAGCCGGCCGCCCCTGCCTGTAGGCTGCGGCGTGATGAGCGGCCAAACGCCCCCCTCCTCCCCCCTCGCCCAGTGCGGGGCGGCGGGACGCCCCTTGTCTCCCCCTCTTTCCGGGCCCCCGGCCCGGTTTCTATTATCCCGGACCTGTTTGAGCGGGGCAGGGCGGGACGAGGAAGGCAGCTCACGCCGCTCTCTCGTTTTGCCCCCGCCATGCGCCGCCGCCGCCCCCTGAGACCCGCGCGGGGCCTCGTCGCAAAATGGCCGGCCCCGCTGCCCTGCCGATGTGTAGCCGAGAGGTCTGAGGCAGGAGAGAGAAAAGGTGTATTGGGGGGGAGGGCGGAACTGGTCCAAAGAATAAAATTCCCGCTGCAGGGGAAAAAGGAGATGCCACTGATGATACCAAGGGCTTTTGCGTATGCCAGTCCTAAGGAGTGATGCGCCTTGTGCCTAATACCTTCATGGTGCTGTGCGGGGAGGGAGAAGCAGACATGATCCTGCCCAAACTAGGGTGGCTCTGTGAGGCTGGGGTGCAAGCAAGGCTCTGTCAGGGTGCCCTGGGCCTGGCGCCCCTGCAGCATCTATGTGGATCCCCTATGAAACCATCCCCCATGAATAATTCCCTTCTTCTGCTTTGCAGTGCATGGCCCATCTTTCTGATCTCACATTGTTCCATCCATCAGTTTAAAACGTTTCCATTTTCCTTTCAGGCTCCGCTTGTCCTGAAGTGAATCTTTCCTCCTACACTTAGATACCCACTTTTCTGAGACCCATCTCCTCCGAGTGGCATATGGACTCCAAAGCAAGGAAATTATCCTTCCAGGCCTTGATGTTTACACAGGAGGGATAGGGGAATAGTGATTGTCCAAATGTGATTTTACACTTGAGTGAAAAATAAGCACATTTACTTTTTCAGTTGGGCTAAATAAAAGTGGGTGCAGCAGAGAGAAGTACTTAATTGCTACAGAAAGTAAAGTTACATCTGTCTGCCGCGTATGGGCTAAACCAGAATCATTTTATGTTTCATGTCATTTGGAAGAACGTCGGCACAGATTTAGAGAAAGTAGCTAGTTGCAAGCAACCTTCTGTACCTGCTCCATCAGTATCTGCTACCAAGGGATGTCTGAATCACCCCTGGAAAGCCGCATTTTCTTTCAATAAAAGTATGCATGTTTTTTAAGCAAATACCATTGAGTGCTTTGGATTTCTTAGAAACAAAATAACTTCAGGCTGGATGTCAGCAATTTCTTTTCCCTGTGAAGTCCGTCCTACCCTCTCAGCTTACATAGGTATAGAGTCATATAGTAATTTCTCTCTAACTATTTCTTCACAATTGGACTCAGAAGGGATATTCTTTACAAGTGGCACAAAACGCACTTTTATATAAAGCTATATAAAGCAGTGGTGCATTATCTGCCTCAAGTAAACTTTGTTTTCCAAATGCAGGTTGTCAAAATCTAGATTATTATACCTTTGGTTTTACCTATGAAATGCATTTTTTCCCACAGACCCAAATGTGATAAAGCCCTTTACTGGCTTTGCAGTAGTGGAGAACTGTTACATTGCACCAATGAACTGATGTCTACAGTTTGCAGACAGGTCAGTTGGGTCCCTGGAGTAGAAAACAATGCCATTTCACTGAACATCCTTTAAGAAAAAAAAATGCCTAGAATTCCAAAACAAATTTAATAATATCAAATGTTACTAAATTTTTCATTTGAATAGTATCACTGGTAATGGGAAAACACTCATTTATTTGTCTAGAACATTTCCTTGCCATTCTAGATTGTTTCCTGTTATATTCATCAGTGTTTTCTCAACATTGTTGTGTTAGGATTTCAGAGGGTTTCTTTTTGCCTTTTTAGTCTTCTTCCTTCTTAGTTTTTTGGGGGTTTGTTTTATTTTTTTGGAGGGGGTCCACTAACTTCAGAGATAAATCTTGCCAAGTTGTAGAAAATGAGCATCCCTAAGCTTTTAGTTGGCTTCAGTAGCACTTCTCCCATTGTCTATGTATTACTAGACTGACTGTGGAATCTGTGTTTTTTATGAGTTTGTAACTTGGAAGGTATCTATGGGAAAGCATGGTACAGTTGAGACTCGGATCATTGCCTTTGCCTTTTCAACCTTGGACTCCAACTGTAGGAATGTTCTGCTTCTTATGGGAGGATGCTGCTTACGCAGGGCCATAGACAAAGGCAATATTTAACTTTTATACCAGGTCTACAATAGACATTTTTCCTGATGTAGCAATATTGGTTGCAGGTGTTTAATTTCTCAAGGCATTTCTCTTTCAACCAAGTCTCAAATGTAGATGCAATTCTACTGTCATATAATGATTTTGCTGACACAGTTCATTTTCTAAACCAACTTATACAGAAAGTCTTTGCCTTTAATAACTATGTCAGAATGGGTATCCCATACTGAAACTGAAACTTGACTTACTATGCAGTGCCAGAAATTACATTACTGTAGTTATAAGTGTACCTCCTTCTCTCATAAGTGCATGTAAGCACTCATTTCTCTCTTTCTAACTCTTAATGTATCTTAATGTATCCTAATGTACATGGCATTTTATTAAGGGTAGATCATCTCTTTCCCAGCTAAAACATCAAGAATGTCCTAGAAATATTTATTAGTGTTTTTCACATTGATATTTAACAATTTGAACAGTCTTTATTTTCAAGTCTGAGTTCTGCCTGTGCATAGCATTTAAGCTAAATTAAAGGCAACAAAGCTTTCTAGTTAAAACAAAAAAGAAAACGAAATCCCTCACAGACAGGTAATTGTGTTTTGATGGAAAATGCATGAAAACTCTTAGCAAAAAGTGGGTGTGTCCAGTTTCTGCTGAAAGATCTAACGTTACACGAGTATTACCAAGCTCCTTGTGGTACAGTCATTAATAGATTTACATGCTTCCAGACAAAGGATTACTTGTTTGTGGCTTTTTTGGTTGTTTTTGTTTTGGGTTTTTTGGTAGGTTCTTGGTTTTTGCTTTGGTTTTTTTGTTTGTTTGTTTGTTTGTTTGTTTTAACTCAGACAAAAGCCTTGGATATGAAGGTGATACAGTGCAGTCTTGGCAGTCTTAACTCTTTCATGTTGCTCTTCAGTGTCTCTGTATCACTCATCTGGTAGCACATTTGGTTCTTGGCCAGAGGGCAAGACTTCAGTTTCAGAACACGACCAAACAAGCATTTGGTTTTATGCCGTCAGTGCTTTAGTGCACAGTTAGCTTGAAAGAGCGCTTTTTTCCAGTGAGGAATTGGATCCTGATATCCTCTAAATACCTACTATACCTCCCAGTATGAGTGCTGAAAAATAAAATTTGATCTTAAGATCAGATCTAAAACTAAGGCTCAGTTTGGTGATTAGCACAAGAGAAGTTAACTTCTTCTCTGGAAAAAAAAGGGGTGAGTGTGGGAATATTGTTATGAGGGTATGATTAGCAAGATGTCTTTTGTATAAGAGAAATACTCCATTAAAACAAGGTTTTAGCTGAAGTATATTGTTGTGTTTCACGCGTTTCTCATTGTGACTGTCCATTTGTTAAATTGACCACTGTTCATAGTTCCCCTATTTTACTGGGGTGTTTACTTGAAAATAAGTGGGCATTAAGCGAAAAGTATCACCATGAGCAGTGTTCTACCTATATGCTGTACCATGTATTCCTGATGGCACTGTTGCCTCCTTCCTTGATGGGCAATGGGTTCCTTGGGAGGATCATATTGACAGCCTGATTGATGCTGCCTGAACCAAAGACGGTTGATATGTACCCAGTCAAGGGATGCTGACCTGAATTTACAGAGCATTTGCAGCTGCCCTAAGGCTGTGATTTGACTGTGTTACTGTATCCCACCACCAGCTCGCCTAGCAGTATGTGTTTGTTCTGGATCAGGATGAGCATATGGTGACATTTTTATGGAATTAGCCAGAGTATATGAAAAAGAGTTTATACCAGATTTAGACCTTTATGCCAGCTGCTTGAAAGTAGGTGATATCTAATCTGGTACGAAGTCTAATGATGCAAAATCAACCCTTCAACATATCTTAAACAAATCTGAACCTGCAAAAGGGATTTTTTTGTAATTTATTTTATTTTATTTTATTTGTCATATCAGTGCTTTGTATCATGTGGCCATGGCATTTTGGATACAGAGGTAGGAATCCTGAATTTAAATTTACTGTTGCTGGACCATGCACTTCACTGTCATATTTCCACTGGCAGATAGCCAATTTAAGGAGGCCTTCACACATCACAGACCTTTTTTTCTTGCACCCATATGCTAATTCACCATAGCTAATGCAACTACGTTTTGGGGAAGGCAAAATTAGGGGAAGAGAAGCAACACTGTAAGCTTTTTCCAGTTAAAGGCAGTCAGGTCCTTCCCATTGAAAAAGATTGATCAATCTTTGGGCTCTAATAGATCAGTGTTAACAGGGGTCCTTTGGACCTCTGCTGTAAAGAAGAACTGTGGGTTCCAGCAATCTAAAACTGTACATTGAAGTATGCTGTTGGGGGTTGGACATCTCAGTGTTTAAATGTAAGTAATCATTTCTTCTTTTGTCCAAAGTGAGTTCATTCGGCTCCCAAACATCTGCCAGTGTGGCATGCTTAAGGGTGCAGTCCCGTAAGTCCGGCTAAGCCAATGTAGTAGCCCATTGGAGCTGAAAGAGGTGACTCCCACATATGCACTTGCTGCCACTGCTTTCCTTGTGCCAGGTCTGGCACTCACCTGACTCCCGGGTGAGCCAAATCCTTTTACTAAGCCGGCAGCATTTTTATAACAGTTATTACAAGAAAGGTATCAGAGAAATGAGATACCTTCAAACGTGCTCTCCTTATTTATTTTCCCCAGTGATGCTTTTGAAGTTTCTGCCCAACCTGACAAGCTGTAACACTCATGTGATATGGCAGAATTCTGCTTGGCTGAATCAGCAAAAAACTAACCATCAAGAAAAAACATGTAGTTTTCTGCCAATTTACTGAACTGAACTCATTCAGCTAGGGATCAGATGAGTGCCAGAGCAGGTGGAAAGGAGTGGCCTGACCTCCCTTCCAGGAGTGGGAGGAGAAAGGGGAAAGAGCAGGACAACTGCTGCAAGCCATTATTCCACTCAGCCACCGTGTGGAACTGCTCCCTCGGGGGTAAAACCCTAAAGCTTGAGAGCAGAAAAACTAGGGGTAGGAGAGAGAGGGCTTGTAGCAATCTTTGGTTTTAAATTAATCTTTTAAATACCATCTGAAATTGATCTGTACTCTTGCTAATGACACTTGGATAAGGGAATTGTGTTATAAAATATTAGTGTAGAAACAACTTTCAATTACTGAGCTTATTACATTTATTTGCCTTGAGGAACACATTGCTGATACAGAACAACAGATGAATAACAGGCAAAAAGCTGGCAAATTAAGCTCTTTAATACACTGTTCAAGGTTGTGGCATAAAGAATAAAACACATTCTAGCACTACTGTGGTAATAGGACACTATGTATCTATTACACCAATTCTTAAGTTTAAATTTCTGTATAAATACATATGTTACTGCAGCTGATTGTCTGAGACTGACAAGTTCACAAATACACTTACATTTGTGAGTAATATCATACGATATGCTGCTAAGAAAAAATTTACATTCAAATGGGCTTATAAGTTAGCATGCATTTTATTTGAAAATCAATGTGAGGACTTTTAAAATCCATACATCTTTCCATAGGTTTTAATGTAGATATATTTCACCCAAGTTGGATATTTAAAAATACCATCCTTCTGGTGAATCAGTAATATCATTTCTCATTAAATCAGGTTCATGTCATGGTATTAGAAAATGTATTACTTTCCTTTTTACTATTCTTCATACATGAGTTTGACAGATGCATAAATGATTTATAGGTTCACCCTAAAATCTAAAATCCATATTTCAAATATTATGATCTTTGAATAACTTCTGCAGTTCTTTGGCTACGTTCTTTGCTTCAGTCATAATCCACCAGGTTTCTAAATCTGTACACATTCTGTAGCTAACAGGAAAATCATTTGGCATTCTGTTCTGCTGGCAGATGAGATAGACTACATCTTCAGTTTTGTCAAAATAATCAGGTTAGCTTACCCTCTTTAAAGAAAGGATTTTGCTAACCTAGATCATTTCAACAAAAATGGATTAGGGAGTGACCCAGCAGTTATGCTGGTACATCTAGTGTACTTGCAGTCATTGATAGCCCAAAGTACAGTGAGAAGTGCTAACATCTTAATCTCTCTCAGCTGCAGCCAGACATCTTTGGCTAGTCTGAGATTCAGAGAATTTAAGGCTGGCTGGAACCATCAGCTCCCCTTGTTGGACTTCCTAAAGGCACTGTTAAACACTGAGCTTTTTCTGACTGAAGTGCAACTTCTGCTCATCTCTATGCTCTGCAGGAAACCATTCAATCTCGATTCGGAAACTCAGTCCAAGAGATAAAAGCCCACCACTCCACTGGTTGTTTATCCAGCTTTTTATCACTCTTACTATATAAAATTAACACTGTGCTATTACCTTCCAGATTCAGCTTGTAACTTCTAGGCTCCTGATACACCTTTCCCTAGTAATTTAAGAACACAGGAATTGTCCCTGTCAATAGTAGCTCCTTTTTTAATAAGTAAAACAGATCTTAGCTTATAGACAGAGCTTGCAAACTAGCACTTTGAACGCTTTTTTTCTCTTAAGACCTATTCCATTGATATCCTTTGTGGCCATTGCAACACTTTTGCCGATTTCTAACACCCTTTGAAGTGTGGACATCAGAACTGCACAGGTATTCCAATTATACTGTTCTTACCAGTGCTATACAGAGATATAGTCATTCCCCAGCTCACATTCATTACTCTAGGCCTCATATATTAAAGGATCCTATTAGCCTTTTTGAATCATTATTGCACTGGGAATTCATGTTAGATTGCTTGTCTGCTGCAAATTATTGACTCCCTAAATAATTTTCTGATCTCCTTCTTTCCACAACAGAGCTGTTTATTAACAGAGGTAGGATGCCTTTCTTATTTCAATTTTTCATTTGGCTGCATTATAATGTATTTCATATAAACAGGTCCAGCAATCCAAAAGGAGAGCTTTTTTGGCCTGGGATTACTTCTCCTCATCACCATTGATCATCATCATCCAAGAATTCCTAGGGATCCTTTGAGTTAGAGATGGAAATATTTTTCTCAATAAGTGTGGTTTGTCCATTTGATTTTTGACTTTGTTAAGTCCTTTATTAGTACTGCATAGTGCTGATGTTTTAAATGCTATGTCACTCAGGAAAATGCCTTACCAGAAATCTAAAGAATGTTGTATCCGAGTGGTTACTTTTGGCTGGACCTAGACAGAGTGGTATATTATAGTGTACTCCACGATCCCTTTGTTCACGTTGTCCAGATCAGGAACTTGACCACAACACCCTGTACTTTTCTTTTAATCCATGCACTCAGGGTGCCATGGCCCTAAGTGAGGTGCAGAGGTTCTGCAACATCTTTCCCCCCACCCTTAGGGTATAGCTGCTGTGCTCAAAGCCAGCTCTGATACGTGCAGTTGTGTAACCGTAGATCAGAACTATGTGAGACAGAGCTGTGAGAAGCCTTGTTGGGGGCCTCCCCCACTTTGTTCAGGAGTTGCTTTTATGCTCAGACCCTTGCTCCTTGTCTGAGCTATGTTGTAGATATGCCTGTGCCTGGCCCTGTACCTTGCTGGTCCTGACTTTGACCCCTCTGCCTTGACTTCCTGGCCTGACCTTGGACCTGGTACAGACTTGCCTGCTGATCGCTGGACTATGGCTGACCCTGGTCATCATCACTGGATCTGCTCTGCTCTACTGGTTGGGGTACTGTGGGAATGCACACCTTGTTGATGAGGAAACAGCCCCTGTCATTGTGATTCTCAGCCTCTGTTTCACCTTCCCTTGCAGAGAAGGCCTCTCCTGCTGCTTCCTGAAACGAGGCTACTTCCCATGGACACCAAGGTGCAGGAATAAGAAGGGAAGAGGAAGAAGTGCTGCATGCTTGGGGTTCACCCAAGTCAAGAGCTGGACATTGCTAGTCAAAGAGCTCAGAAGTACTTTTGGCTCTGACAATTTAGGCATTCTCAGAATCAGCTAAACAAAGATGCAATTGGCAAAGTCTGCAGGTAGAGAGTAACTAAGAAATGTGATGACAAGCAGAATTGCAAGCCTATAGTGAAGCACTTGAATAATTGTAAATCAGCCTTGGTCGGTATAGAATGCAGGCAAAGCTGCAAACTTCTTCCCACTTTGTGCTGGGCATTAAGATGTGGCTACTGAAGCCATTTCAGAATCTTAAAGTGGTAATCATCAACTGTTAAACAGGCAGATAAGTATTAAGATACTGTGGATAGTATTGCAAAACTATTAACATTGATTCAACACTTGCCAATTATTTTTAAAAATACCTGTATGGTTTGGCTAGAACACAGTAACTCAGTACAGTAGTCAAATGTATGTCTTCTTTTATAGTAACTTACTTTCATTATCTCAAATCCTTTAATTGTTCGACTTTCATCCTTTTTTCTTTTAGCTATTATCACCACCTTCATAATACTTCTTGGCAATAGCTCTAGATGTGGTTTTTCTCAGATGCCCTCTTTCAGTTTTCCAGTATTGCATTGCTTTTAGTATAGTTCCCCTTGCATTTCCAGAGCTGTTAAGACACATTGTATGTCTTCTACTGCGTAGCTTCTAGTATGTGTGGTTCTAGATATTATTGCACCAGGCACTTCCATCTCAGATGTGCACCCCAAGCTTTGCACTGATACTACCTTGCAATGCTTACTCTGTGACCTTGCATCTTTAGAGAACATCATAAGCAGTATTTCTGAGGAAAAAAAATATTAGCCAGGTCAGCAGAGTCATGTGGACAGATAATGTCACTTCTTATTATCGCTAGCTGCAAAAACAAGGCAGGAGAAAATGTCAGGACTTAGAATTCTTTATTCATGTCCTGTTTACATGTTGGCCTGCATACACCCTCTTTTCTCGACTGTTTGGTATTGGTTAAACATTGGGAGTAATGCATTGATACTTTAAAATCTTTTCATTTTGTCATCTTTTTAGTCTTTCAAAAATTTTGCCATTTTTAATTACACTGCAGTATTTTCTTGAAGAGTGGTAGATATGTGAAAAAAGCTGTGGCTTGTTCATGATACTTTTTATTTAATTACAAGGGTTACGTTTTTGAGTGTTTGAGACTCATCATAGAGTACAGGACAGAGATCTGTGCCTGGCTGTTACCTTGTTGTAGCCTACCTAGTTCAGACTTCTTAAACAGTCAATTTAAAGAAGGGTGTGCACTAAAGCTATTTGATTCTGTAAACAACTTCTGTTGAAGGGTTAGTACTGAAGTATTGTACTTTCATAAGTGTGCATTTCTTTAGCGTCTCTCTCTCCCTCATGTCAAACCCTTGTTTGGTCTCTTTACCCACACAATTGGCTTAGCTGAGCAATAAGTATGAACTCACCTAAAGAGCTAGTGGTTTCTGCTTCTAGAAGACAGAGTTGATGAAGATGAAGAGCTGCTTAGCACTAATTCTGTAGTTCCTCTGGATAATGAGTTCAGCACAGTAAAGCAGAAAATGCTTTCGTTATTTTTTGCAGCAAGGCTAGTCTGTTTGTTATCAACTCTTTGCTACAAGTTCTTGTACCTGCCATCTCATCTATCTTCTGCAAAAATACTTTCCAGTGGAAAGGGTTTAACCTCACCATATCTCTATGCTATTGTATTTACAGAAAGGTTGCAAGTAATTTGCTGGAGAGAAGAGGAAGAAAATTTATTTAGGCTCCTCATAATTGAAAAGTTTCATGTAATGCATTGTGTTAGAAAGATGCACACAGTATTATGAAAAAAAGAAAATAAAAGAAAAGAAAAGAAAAGAAGAGAAAAAAGAAAAGAAAAGAMAAGAGAAGAGAAGAAAAGAAAAGAAAAGAGAAAAGAGAAAAGAAGAAAAGAAAAGACGAAAAGAAGAAAAGAAGAAAAGAAAAAATTGTGAGAGTTTGAATCTTCTGACGCTTCGCATGTCTACAGACTTGAGTAGTTAGGCTTGCATTTTTTAGACCCACTTCTCAGAACATTCTGAAACCTCTAAATACTGAGACAGTAACACTGAAATCAACAGGATAAATTTCACTTAAAAACCCACACAAACCAAGGATCATATGGTATTTCAGAGTTAATTGTTCAATAAGGGTGTCACAGGCAATCGATTTAATAATGTTTAGATTGTTCTGCCATGAATACTAATCAAGCAATAAAGGAACTTCATTTAGAACTAGAAATTAGTGTGTTTCCATGAGAGAATGCCATTTATATTATGATAACTTTTGGATAACACGTTATGTGTTATTTTTTTTGGATTCACTTAGAAGCAAAGATGAAAAAGAGCCTACAGCATTGATGTATACATATACCTTTCTCATTTCATTTTGGTTCAGGGAACTGAAATAAAAAATAAAATTTTCTTATGATTTAATCATCTTTAATATTATTGGCTAGTGTTACACTCCTTTTACATTTTGTGAATATGAGGGGTTTGTGGGTTTTTCAGTGACCATGACAAGGAGAAGGTAGAGACACTGAATGCTGAATTAAGAGAGGAGGAGGTTTGTTTATCTTTACTGAATCGTCTGCTGAGGGTTTTTTCTGGATATCCAGGAAAATACAAAGCATTGAACAGAAAAGTTACTGAGCAAAAAATTGTTAGTCTCCAATGTCCATACTAGCGGTTTTAGTTCAGAGGGGCAAGCAAGTGAAACACATGCATGTTGTTGCTAGGTGAGAAGCACCCATGATGGAGGAGAAATGTGTGAATGAGTGAAAGAATAGGTCACTGCAAAGAAGAATGAAAGGCACTGCCACTGAATCGTGATAGAGTAGCCATAAGATGTACATGTGACATAGAAAATGAAGGACAGTAAGTGGGCATGTTGAGGAAAACTTTAACTTAGAAAATTGGAAGTGGAAAATTTTGAAGTGATGAGAAATAGAGAAAGGAAAAGGAAAAAGAACTGAAAATACAGTAGAGCTTGCAAGAGGAAAGAGACCTTTTAAGGACAGACAGAATGAAGATAGTTGGTCCATAGAAATAGGAAAGGTTGATCAATATATTTCCCTTTATTCTCCTTTTTGGTAACCTGTTGTTAGGGGCTTGGTTAGTTTGGGTTTGGAAACAGGATAGGGATTTGGATTTAGAGAAGGAAGGCATCCTCTTTTTCTCCTTCCAACCTGTGGAAACCATACTTCATGTACCTCTCTGTTTCCAGTGAAATTTCACTAGAATATGACTATTTCGCTATTTCACTAATTTCACTGTCATCTCAAGGCATGTCTTTCCAGGTTTTGGCTTTGAAAATTTGGTTGCCTTAGAAGAGGAAGATTGGAAATTCCTTCTTTCACACCATCATCATTTATTTTGCTTACCAGTATGCACCATGCAGAGGGTCCACATCAGAAGGAGAAAAAAAAACCACCCTAAAATGTCATTGTTGACACTTCATTGTCTCTTTCTTGCATCCACAAACATATTCAGTTTAAATCTTTCACTCTTTTCAAGGACAAGTTTTCTCTGTACACCTGTAGCACAGTAAATCACAGCATTACCTTGGACTTTTAATCTCAGAACTTCAGGAGCATGGTCTGAGAATGAGAAATGAGGATGTTGCTGATTGTAGATTTTAATATCTAAAACTTCTAGCAATTACATGAGGGATCGTTTGGAGTAAAACAGCCATGTTTACTTTTGATTTGAAGTATGACTTCTTACTCTTAATTAGCTGTGTTTTGTCCTTACAATAATAGTTCCCACATAAAGCATAGAAAACTTAATCTAGTATTTTGTAGCTTCTTTTTACTTCTCCTAAAGCAAACTTGTGTGCTTTTCTTTACCAAACTTGACAAGGGTTAGTCCTTTACACACACAAATTCCCTGGAGACCTCCTTTTCCTCTCAACAGTCTTCTTYCCTTCCACCTCCAAATCCCATAGCAGTTCAGTTCTTATAAAAGTTTCTATGTCATAGCCAGCCTGAACCTTTCCTGGTAAGCAAAGAGCAGTTCACTTTGAAGCAGGTCAGACTATAATTAAAAATGTGGAAAGAGGAGAGAGAAAAATTACCTTACTATAACTGAAATTGGGTGAGTGTGTTGTTTTTCCCAAGGTCTTGCTTACCAAAGGATATGAAGAGTCTGATTCCCTTCCRTGGTAGATGCTGAACTCCTGATTCACGGCATTCTTCGACTACTGGAATTACACCAGTGTTAGGGCTGATGTAAAATTGCGGTGCCTCCAACTGTTCAAAAAAAGTCCTCTAAGGTTTTATCCACCCCACAAAATTAAACAAGGGTAGTTCTGGTAAGTCTAGAAGGAGTAGCAATGGCATGATGGAAATGACAGTCACCATTCAAGTCCTCCAGGCTGTCAGTTATATCACCTTCATTCCTATGGCTAAATTAAAGCTACAGTGGTTTCACATCTTCATTTTGATGAGTAGACATATTCCTAATATCTTTTATTTGATCCAAGTAATAACTACAGCTCCCTGATGTTATGAAGCAACATAAAAAGGAAATCCCATGTGTTCCTGGCATATGGTGTCTATGCTGTACTGTGAGACTGTAATTTGGGAAGGATGATACAGTACTAAAAGAAAATTAACAGTGTTTTTCCAAAACATTTAAAAGCTGAGGTAATGTTGCTGAAACACCATCATTTCATGTCTCTGTTGCCGACGCAGCTCATGTTGAAACAGTTTTATTAAAGTCATTACAGGGTCAATGGAAAATCTCCATGCATATCTGAAGTATTTTGAGCGATTTATGTGAGTCCATGGATATTCATTATAATGATATTCTTTCATGTTTCCATTGACAGGCAGAACAATGTCACCGGTAATGTCCAAAATAAATTATATCATCATAAAGCTGGACCTTAAATGCAACAAAATTAAATTTAAGATAACTCTTAAAGTTTGACAATTAAGGAAAGTTAAAGGACATATTTCAAGTAGTACTTGTCACCCTAAATTGCCCTGCTCTGAGTAAGTGTTGACATGCAGTAGGCTTGCTTTGTGACACAGAAACAGACGTATCATCTGTAATCTGTGCTATAAGTGCAAGGGAAAGAATGTAGTGAGAGAGCCTATTCTAAATTCTCTCACCTTGTCTGGTTTATAGGCACTCTGTATCAATACACTGTTTTCAATGCCATGCGTCTCAGACTACTGCAGTTTTCTGTATTAGGTGTTTGCTGTTGTCTGTAGCTATCAAAAGATTCTCTTCAGTGAGGGTTCATGTGTAAGTACTCATCATCATCCCCAGCAATTCTGCAGCTGGCCCCAGTGAAAATACGGAGTGCTTATGGATTTCCTGATACAGTCTGTTTTTATATTGTCTTTTATGTAGGGTGATGATAACTAAAGACTGAAATAAGAGTGCTATTGTGCTTAGGAACTCTGTAGCTAGTAGTAAGAGACCGTCAACAGTTTGGCACAGGGACTATCACAATTGACTGAAGAGGATCAAAGCCAGAGAGGACAAGCAACAAAGAGGTGAAATTATTTGCCTGATGTTATTTAGCAAATCAAAAACAGAATTGTGAAGCAAATCTACCAGTGGAATTATGGCTTTGTTTAAACCAGCAGGAAATTTCGTCCTAGATTCAGAGAGGCTAAGATTCATCCCACATATTATGGCTTCCCTGCTTCATTCCCCATTCCACACCAGGCCTAGCATACACCTTAATTTTAAAATATCGCAGGCCATATTCAATACAGTATGTTCCTTTGGCTGAACATACAAAAACAAATTGGAAACTTGGTTCTCTAATCAGCTGAAACAGAGGTCAGTCAATTTCCTCATCAGTGAAGCACTGAGAAATGTAAGCACTATTCACAAAGGTCTGAATCATGCTGGCTATTAAATGTTCTGGATCAAAGTGCCACTTTCAGAGAAATAGTGGAAGTTAACATCAATGGAGTAATCAGCATTTCTAGTACCACCATTGGGAACATTGGCCTATTTGTCCTCTGCTGATGATGTGCCAGAGCCCTTTCCACCCAGTAAATATTCCAGGGCAGATTAAATTCTGCAAAACTTCCCCTTCCACTTTCCTTAATCTTCTTTGTTTCCTTGTATGGTGGTTTCATGCAGGTGTTCGTTCTCTAAAGCCTGAGTTTTTCTCTGAAAACGCTTGTGTAGCCATTACAGGGCCCCTAACTTCAGGATCCAGTCATATCTGTAGTAATTTTCTCCAAAACATAGAAGACACTATCTCACATCTGCGTCACATTTCTTGAAAACATGCACTGTTCCTGGGGAAGGGGGGCAGGGGAGAAGAAAATACGGTTAGAAAAGCTGGGTAGGAGGGCCTGTTCTTTCATAATCATCTAAAGCCATCAGAGTGGTATTTTACTTCTTTGTGTTAAATTGCTTAAGTTAAATGAAAACATAAACAAACAGGAAGAAGATCAAGCGACAGAGATTTTCCAATGCAGAAACCTAGCATTATGCTGAAATTAAGCATATGCTTAATATCCTCAAGGACACTATCTGGGAAAAAAAGCCAACATTGTAAGACTCCAACTTAATACACACAATTTGCGTGCTATTATCCTTGATTTGACTGTTAAAAATGAGTGAAAACTTCAGCGTTTTAATTCAGTGATAWATAGTGGGTTAATGAAGAAGGAGTGACTTTATTTTCCCAATTTAAAGCTGTACCTGCATCATATCCTTGTTGCATATCGCATAGCTACTATCAGGGCACGTAACTCTGCTCAGCCCAGTGATTTTGCTCAGTGAAACAGTACAGCTTAACAGTCCCATAGTGAACTGATGAAAATAGGTATAAAAATAATGAACCCTGGAGTTATGTATAGAGAAACACATTGCTCTTTGCTTTAGCAACTTTACATTTGTTCAGCTTCTTCATTGCAGGCCAAGAGCCATGCAGAAGGGAATGAAAACAAGATGGGTAGAATAAGTAGGCAGAGCAAAATTTGTATAGTCAAAGCATATCTACAGTTTCCCAGTAGATAAGACTGTTTGCTGAATATCAAAAGATTTATTTGGTGCTCAATTGTATGTGAGAGATATGTGATTTTCTTTTTTAATTAAATACCAAATAGTCAGAAAAATGTATGCAATTTTTTATTTCCATTAAATTCACCCTTAAATGAGTGCTTCTGACTGAATTCTTTTGTTGACTTTTTTCAGTAAACTAGTACAGTTATGCTCTACTTTAAGTAGCTTTATTACCTCTATGGTCATATAGTCTTACACAATTAGTCCTTTTCTCTGGTGCTGAGAATTAAGTGCTTAACTCAG
Source organism: Phoebastria nigripes (assembly GCA_035582835.1). Taxonomy (NCBI): domain Eukaryota; kingdom Metazoa; phylum Chordata; class Aves; order Procellariiformes; family Diomedeidae; genus Phoebastria; species Phoebastria nigripes. Next base: position 1,009,176 of record JAYKAV010000555.1, read on the forward strand.
GGCAATGGAGAAAATCTAGTTCAAGAAGCAGACCAATTTTTTTTTTTGCTTATGTCAAGAGAAAAGAAGCAATTTCCATAAATTTCAGATTTATATGCCAGGGATGATATTAAATTTGCCTCAGAAATATGTATTCATACATATCACTGTATGGATGTACTTTATCCATTCTGAAACAATGCAGGTGTTTCTGAAGCAGATCATGACTATTAATGAATTGAAAAGCTCAAGATCTGATGACTGCTGAAAAGTTGATTGCTTTCTTAAAACACTCTAATCAATTAGAGTGAAGATCACAGAGCAACACAGGTTCATTTGATTCACTATCGGATTTAAAGATTTTCATAGAACCTTCTCTGCCAGCTTTAGTTTTCTTTTTTATTTAGATCATAGAAGTGTGTAATAAGAATGGAAATCCATTTCCCAGTGGTTACAGGAGTAGTATTTTTGAAAATGAATAGGTAAATGGTTTGAACCTGTAGCTCAATGTTCAATTTACCAGTCTGGGGATGCCCTAAATCTTTTGGTTAAAACATAAGATCACTGAAGCAAATCCACTGCTTTGGAAATTAACTGGGGGGGGGGGGTTGGGGCGGGGAGAGAGAGACGGAAGGAGGGAGAGGAGAAAAAAAAGCCAAACCTAAACCCACAGAAAATAGATAATTTTAAGAAGTGATGGAAAAAACCATCAGGATAACAAGAGTGACTGAAAAACAATTCATGACCTGCAGTGTAATTCAGACAAATAGTTGTATCAGAAAGTTGTTCTGAGAGGTTGTGAACACCTAGATTTGCCCTCTAGCTCATTTTATTTTGACTCCGAGAGCCATCCATCATCCATCCATCCATCCATTCTTTTCCCTCAATAACTAGTATTTTATTTTATGGCTCATATTTTTGATGTCTTTGAATTAGTTTCTACTTAATCCTCTAGTTATGGTGAGTTTTTTATTCCTTTATTCAGAGTCTGTACAGTACAAAAAGGTCATAGGTGAGCCAAGTCCTAAAAGGTGCTCAGCCAGTAATCGGGAGAGGAGAAGCTTGACCAGTGTTCATATAAATTGCATCCTACCTTTATGGGGTCAGGTTAGTCCCTAGTTTTCCATTTCACATTCTGTGTTTTATCACAGTTGTTAACTGCATTACTTAAAGCCCAAACCCGTGGAAAGTTCTGTCAGTCCTTAACTTTAGGCATATGATTATTTTCCGTGGATTCAAGAAATCTGGTCTGAGCATAATGTTTGCAAACTTAGAATGTTGGAGAAGGTGCCTTTGTGACTTAATTAAATTAAATTAAACCTCACTCTCTCAGTTCACCTCTTTATCATAGCCTTGCAATTTAATCCTCTAATACCTAAATTCAAACCAAATTATTCAAACAGATTTGGATATTTGGCTTGGTTTATTCCTAATTTCTTGGCTGCACTTCTGCTAACAGACATTTTCACTGGTGAAATAGAGAAAAACTACCTGTCTTATTGGGCTTTTTCTGCCCTGGCTTCATTCACTGGGAACAGATGGGAATGGCACAAAGAGGATATTAGAGCAAAAGAAGCTCTAGCAAAAGAATGCAGAAGGCGCATTCTGCATAGCTTGCATATTCATTACAATATTAGACCATTCTGTTGCTTAGAATTCAGAACTGTAGAAACACTACAGTATGTTGTGTATGAAAAAATCCAATATCACTAATAGATAAGCTCGAGATCTAATCAATTTTGCTTTCTCCCCCACCCCATCTTTAGGTGGCACTAGGCTGTGTCTAGTGTATACTAAATAATCCATGTTCATCTTTACTCTGACCAGAATATTAAGTTCATTTTAAAAGAAAGGGTGATTTATTAAAATTAAATAATGTACTTTCTTGTACATTCTCACTTGTTTTAATTGGATGCTATCCACCCTGATGATTGGCAGTATTGATTTTTAACTGATAATAGATATATTTCTATTCTATTTCTAGATGCTGACAGGTTGTAGCACTTGCAGCACTGCTGGCACAGACTGGTTTCATGCACATAGTTCTTTTACTACTTAAAAAAGTTTCTCATTAATATGACGTTCAGGCCTGCAGTTACAGAGAGTCTGACACACAAATTGCCTTGGTTCTGCCACACATTGGACGGATTAGAAATAAGAATATGATGATAGCTTCAGTAGCTACRTTGAGCAGCAAGTACAAACTCCTCTATGTCCTCGAGTTCGGGTGCCACAGAGCACCGAGCCTAGGCACTGGAGGTGAGGGGATGATTTAGGATTGAAACATGTCTTGATACAACCGCATCATGTCTTGGATTCAGGGTGCAGCTGGAGTACGCATCCACACTGAGAACCTTGAAAACACTCTTGGCATCTCAAAGTTCAGGTGACAAAGCCTACAAGTTTGTCCGTGTTCTTTGCTGTTACAGCTTTTTGTTATTAAAGGCAATGTAATTGTCTTATTTGCATGTTTTGTACACTTCAGGGTTCAGTCTTGCTTCTCCTGCTCCCATTCTGTCTTCACAGCACTTCATTCTTCTTAGATGACTTTTTGACTGGACTTTATTTTCAGTTTTCTGAAATATGTTCATATATTTTGTACATAATTATATAAAGAGACATATATAGATATACATACATTGTAAATGTGTATAGATGAAATCCATTCCATTTGAGTGTACTTTTTGTCCCACACAATTCTCATATTTCAAAAACTTAATTTTCCTTTATCTTTTTTAAGGCTGAATTTTGTCACATCTAGTAACCTGTGCTCCATATCTTTCTTCTGAAATCTGTAATACTACTTGTACTGATAAGGACCTAAGGGAGGCAGGAGGTACCCCAGAATCTATTTATGCAGTTTCATACTGTATCATTAGTCTTTAGCTTTTATGTCTACACATGCAATTAGTTTTCATCAGCTGATGGTTAAATTTTACCAAGAGGATTCATGAGGCAAATTCACCATTTTTTTGTCCTCTTTGCTTTTTTTTTTTTTTTTTTTCCCTCATTTTAGCTTTTCCTCTGAAGGAAAATATGTACTGAGATGAACAAGACTTTGCCATGAAGTACGTAAACAGTAAAACCAGATTGCTCCTGCGTTCAGGTTTGGCAAGGATAAAGGCCATATACTTTAGTTAGTCTCCATGCAAAGAGCAAATGAACTAACTTCTCTTTCTTCTCACTGGATATAAATCTCTGGGCAAGACTGTTGCATGTCACTGGCCAAAAATATAGGCATAGCTATATGATTTTTCAATAACAAAGAGTATTTCTTTTCCTCTGTGTCCCCACACAAGGAATGATTTGACTCTGTCCCAGAGTTCTGTTCTGAGCAGGGACTATTGTGTTAGTGATGCAGCTGATCGTTTTTCTCGTGGATTTAATAGAAGCCTAGAGGATTTCTTTTCCTTTCAAGCTCTTTTATACTTAATTTGTTAAATCTTTTGCTTATATTTAAGACAGGTCTTCTCCACATGCTCAAACAAATAAAAAATAAGTCTGACTCCTCTTTCCTATTGTTAATGCAGTTGTTTTGTTGGAAAACCTGTAGTGGAATTAAGATTCTTCATTTTTACTGTATCAACTCCACAAGAATGATGTGTGTCACAAATATTGTTTATAGTCTTTGCAGAAAGTATTGTGAAAAAGCCCCACTTTTTCTTGTGTCAGACACATTTGCTTCCTGGATTTTGACTTGAAATATCTAGTGATAATCAGAAAACAAAGCAAGACAGTCACCCTATCTTCAGCCTTCTCTTCCCTTACGATTCCTAGTTCAGGGTTCTCTGTAGCTTTCACTATTCAAGCTTGCTTTTCCCTACTTTGTTCCAGCCAGGCCTAACTCAACCCAATTCAAAACCATTTCTCTTACCACAATATGGAGAATTTTTTTTTACTCCTTCAAAAAATTTCATCAGTAAACAAAAATGCCATTTTTCAGTTAGTAGACAGTAATATGTCCCTGTCATTACTGGGTAAAGAGAAATGCAGACTATACCATGCATCACTCTTGAAGCGGGACTACAGTATGTGTTTCACTTACTGTCTCAAACAAGTTAGTGTTGTCATAGGTAGAGAGACTATGAATATCCACATGTTATTTCAGCAAGGCTTCTAGTGCCCATTTTTCACTGACTTTTTTTTTTTATTATTATTCCCTTACTAAATAACGAGCAGGAGAAGCCCTTTCTCCAGAAAACGTGTGAGATGAGCCAGTGCAGATGTGGTTCGACTGTGTCATTTTAAAATAAACAGGAGGCAATTTTTCCTGATATACAACAGCTGACTGATATCAGTTCTATTTGCTATCATTACTATTAGAAGAATGATCTATTAGGACTTTTCTTTTCTTTCCCCAGAGAACCTTAAGTAAAAGCTCCAAGGACGTTTTCAAATAGACTGTAATAGTTCAGACATTCTTATCAGCAGGACATTATGAAACTGTGCTGGCTTTCTCTTACTTTTCCTGCAAGCCTGTGAGGCTTTTCTCATAAAATCAGCAAAGGAAGGGCAAATTCTATGCATGTAAGTGCAAAACCACCACTACCAAACTGCCTGGCACTAGCATACTAGGCAGCTGTAGATGACTTTGCACCTTTTCTGAGTACCCAGTCTTCTATACCTATTGTCTGTAAGTTACCTGTTGAAATTCCATTTGTAGAGAAGAATTTGTCCATACTCCAATGAAAGCAGCAGGTGATTCATTAGAGGATAATATGCTTCCTAAAATACAATGAGCAGCTTATTGTGTTAGTGATGAGGCTAGTAATATTTAGAAAAAATATTCAGCACAGCCAGTAGAGGGTAAATAGCTTAGTATCTGTGTAACGACGAAATAAAACCAGTCTGTCCTTACTCAAACCAACATATCCTGGAATTCTAGCTCTCTGTTTTTCTGTTGGGTTTTGTTGGTTTGGGGTTTTTTTCACTGTAAATCAGAGCCTCATTTTGCTAATTGCTTGCAATTCCTTATTTACATGTTGTAATTAGGGACAGACAAAGCCTGTCCTTTTCACTATTGTCCATAACAAATTACAGAAAGAGAAATAGGTACGTGTGGTTTATCTACTGTTCCAAGCAAGTCAACAACAGAATTAAGGATACAGCAGTTTCATGTTTCTCAGTGCATAACCCCTCCAGATACTCACAAATGCTGTTTCAGAATAGATTATTAAAGTCTTAAGTATGCCAAATCCTGCACTGCTAAGACTATAGTCTCTTTTGGCTTTGGAAAATAATAGCAGATACTTTAAACTGTATCTGCTGTAGAATGGCATTAAAACCAAATTTATCCACCAGCTCAGGAATCAGAATTTAAGCAATGGAATAGGCATGTAAACTCTTACTACATTTTAGAGCCACTTCTTCAATTTTATGTCCATCCATACTGCATGAACTGTACATAAAATCACTATTTTTTTCTGATTAGGTTGCACAGCTCCTTGTTGAATCACATAAATGTCTATTGCACCACATCCGTTGTTTTTATGACACAGTTCTTTGAGTGAATTTTTCATTTCTGTTTACTTGAAATTCACCTTTTTGTATATCCGCTTTTGTGACGATCATTGGACAATGGAAGTACAGTGCTTGAGAACTGCACCACAGAGCTTAGAGACAGGGAAGGTAAAGGGAAACTTGTTATAGCTCTAAATTACCTCAACAAGATAATGCTTCAGCACATTAACAATGATATTTTTAGACTGCAGTTTATGGTACATAGTTGTCAGTCTAACAGTTTCAAGTATACCACACAGACACATACTGTCATATGCAATTATACTGTGATGTACTGTGAAGGTAAAAGAGCAAAGGTCCAGAGATTTGAAGTACACAATAGACTGATATGTTTTCTTTATGGAAAAGCAATCACTCAAAGCAGAGGCATTTTATATTTAAAATATGATACTGATAATTTGTAATATGTTTTAAATTTATGTGATAATTCACAGAACTGTGAAAGCGTAGACCACTGTCCAGAGGAGTTTATAGCATCAGTTACAGGTGTCCCAGGCTACTCTGAGCTCCATTAGCATTAATGGAGCTTTGCTTGAATGTTGTGCATAACAGTTCCTAAGTTCCTATGACTTTCATTAGCTACATCATCATAACATATAGTGACAACAGAGACTAGGACTTTGTTGGTAACATTGTGATTTGCCTTTTTACTTGTAACTCAGCAATGAAAAAAGGTATCTTGTATCCACTTCTTTTATTGTTCAGTTTCCTTTATTTCCTTGACTTAGTGATTGTATTGAGAGGTTTTGGGGTTTATTTTTCTGAGATTTAAAATGATTATGGTCAGCTCAAAAACATAAGCAGAACAGCTCAGCTTCTATTTCAGTCTCTATGCTTTGACTGCCTGGTAAACAAAAATGAAAAACAAAAATGTTTATGACCTTGTACACCTAAGTAAGGGGATTTTGTCTAAAGAAAAGTTTGTTTATTAAAAGTTCCATCTATGACCTTTAAAAACATGATGTACATTATTCAGAAAGCAAAGAACAGTGACAAGCCAAGTGTTCTTTTCACTAGAAACACTCTTCTGAAATGGTTTCATAATAACAAAATCTGAAGAAGTACCAAGGACAATAGAAATATAATGTTCCTCAGAGAGGAAAAAAAAAAGGCATTGTTTAACAAAAATGCTGGCACTGCATTGAAGGAATTCAAGAAATTCACAATAATATAATAGTGAATTAAATTTGCCTATTGTGCTTTCCTAATGATACCTTTATTTATTTCTGTTTACCACCTGTTTCATCTGCTTGTCATTAGATGCTGTATTTTTTTTCCATGTGTTAATGGTTCTCTAGATAATCACCATCTTAAAGCATAAAGTCAGGGATTTTCGCTGTTTTTATTTCTGAAGTTTTTTCTTCATGCAAAGAAAGTGAAAATTATGGATATACAAACTGAAAGTGTTATAACTGTTACCTTGATTATAAAGGTCCATATAGTTGGCTTAATGATATGAATTTGGCACTATAAATTTCAAATTTTAGATCTAACACATTCTACTATGCTACAGGAATCATGGACCCCTATGTTATTACGTGCTGTAACAGCAATGGAATATGTGATGTTACAGAGCTCATGTTAGAATTGCTAAGCATTGAAAAGAAATAAAGTGAAACACTATTATATTTCCATTTTAGCACTTCATTTAAAAGTATAGTCTGGAACACAACAAAACGGGTTTATTCTCCTTGTGAATTAAATATTAATTTTTATTAACTTTGTGTTGCTGTACCACTTAATCCTTGACATTGACCTAGTTTTCTCTTTAATTATTTGAAAAAGTTATTGTGTAGAGACTTATGTCCTTGTTGTTTGGAGAAAAAAAAATCATACTGTTTTGGGCTGTAATTAAAATAACTCGTACTTACTGAAAGTTTTAGCTTCAACCGTGTTAACTCCTTACAAGCTTGCAAGGAGGCTTGCAAGCAGCAGCTTGTTTTAAGCCAATATCAAGTCTAAATTAAGGTCATATTCAATATAAACATAATGATAGAATTAGATGGGATGTTGGCAGAGTACGGGTGTAGGACAGTGGAGATCTCTCTTCATTTCCCAGCTCGGACAGGTACTGGTATCCCAGCAGATACCGTGACTGACCTTGGATAAAGCAGTCTGTCTCATACTTCAGTTTCCCGTCTGTGAAAGGGGCCTAATATCTTCCTACCACAGAGGCGTGTTTTGAAAACAATGTCTATTCATGACAGTGAGATGGTTACTCAGTGAGGTTTATATAGATACTAGATAGTTTCACCAGCTGTAATGCCAGGCGGTGACACAGCTTATGAATAGCGTGCCTCAGAGGGAGGTATTCCACCTACTAGAACAGGTTGCTCTTGTACAGCACCTCAGAGCATGGCTAAATTCCAGCTTTATCATCTTTATATTCATACTATATTTTTTTTCCTTATCCACTGACTCTAGCACTTTCTGTTCCATGTTTTTCAGTTGTATTTGAATTTACTATCCCTGATGATTTTTTTTAAGTCTACAAATTAAGACTAATTGTGGCTGACCAATAAACCCCTACAGTGGAAGAAGGCTCAGAGGAGAAGGGCAAGGAGATGTGCCCATGAAGCTCAGGGAATAATGCAGGGTTTGACTGACCAGCTGTTGCAAAGAAGCTGACTTATCTCAACACCAAGGGGACCAGAAAGTGGCCTTTGTTTTAGGTAAACAGCTATCAACAGTTGAGTGGATCAGCTGGTGGTGTAAATGTTTCTCCCTGAGTTCATTAGAAGAGTGTAAATGTCTCCCTGAGTTAGCCAGACCACCGTGGGGGGGTGTGAATACCTGGCTCAGCCCAACATAGAGTATAAAACCTGAACAACTAACAAAAGAATTTCGAAGAGAGCAACGGGCTTGAGCTGGCTTCAACCAACTTATGCTTTCCTGGCGACTGGGGATACCAGCGTCATGAYGGTGAGCATGTTATAGAGACCAGTAATGGGAATCACATTGGTATTGTGATTGAACTGTGTATTGCAATTGCTATATATGCATTTTGCTAAGCGTAACTTACATTTGTATTGTGTTATGCAATATATTTTGTGTCACTCTGCTAAATCAGAAATCCCATGTAACATAATCTTTAAATAAGTAAATTTGATATTAAACATTACACCCTCCATGTGTGGGAATATCTAAAAGAACCTGGTCAGACAGTATTGGGCTTTGACGCTAATTCACACCCAGCTTCTGAAATATGTAAAAGACAGTGGTGGCTAATGCAAGTGACTAAAAATACACTTTGGAGTAGATATTCCTCTGCCTTTTAATAGGCATCAGTCAGCAATTTTGATCTCTGAACACGATGGCTTTTTTAAGATGCAGGGTTTCTCTTTTTTTTTCAGAGCAGTTCTCTAAGCATCCCAAAGTTTTTAGCTGCTACGCAGAGTCCATCTTCTGGCAGCTCTGTTTGCTTTTCCTTGTGTTTTTGGTGGCCAGCACCTTGTAGAACAAGAGCTGCAAGAGGATGAGAGATGCTATTGTTGGCAATAAGAAAGTTGCAGTGGTGTATAAAATGTAAATGGTCATACTAATATAGGCCTCAGCTGGTACCACACCATCTTAAACAGGTTTTCCATACAAAGACCAATTAAAAAAAGAATTTAAACCCAAATATCACCACACTGCAGAATTAAATGGTCCTTCAAATGTTTGTTTATTTTCAGGCTGTGTTACTAGCTCCTGATCACCAAAATAATCCCAAATAGGGTAAGGGTTTGCATTATGTTTAAAAGAACATAAAAGGGCAACTATTAACAGCTTCTTGTGACAACAGTTCATGTGCACACTTCAAAATATACAAGTATGTCTTTGTAGACTACACTCCAGACAGGAACTGCAAAGTGTTATACTTTGTGTTTGGTTCAGGATTGCCTCCAAACAGTGCTGAAGAATCTTCTCTTACTACTAAGACTAAGTACATGCTGGTCTGTCAGTATGGGTCAGAAATGACCCCCAGTAGAAAGAAGGAAGGAGGGAAAGAAGGAAATGCATCTTTTTCAAGATATTTTCCACTTCGTTGACGTTAGATATGAACAGTTACAGTCTTTTCTGTCAAATGTTTCAGACTAAGAAATAGAAAGTTTGTTTGCAGCTGGGACTTTGTCTGAAGGCTGAAATTCACAGGTTTCATAGCGAATTTCTAACTGGAACTATGATTCCAGACGATGCACTAGTAATCTCTAAAGAAAAAGACACATTAATTATAGAAGATTCAGTTACTGATCTTTACAAACCTTTGGTTTTCATTAACCTTTCTTTTAAGCATTAGAAGCAAATCTAGATGGAGTTCATATCTTGTGATAGACTAAGGTAAAAGATAATGTGCCCAGATGCTTAAGATGGCTTTAAATGTAGCTGACAATGGATAACGTCACCAGATCCCTTTCTTCATTGCTTTTTTATTATTGTAAATTTTTCTCCTATCTGTAAGCCACAGTTTTCTTTCATCAGTAGTTAGGCAAAAGATGTCATGGGTCACTGTGATATCCATGGTTTGTATTGCTCACGAGCTGCCAGTAGGACATAGGAAGAGGTTGGACTGAAATATTTTAAGTGGTTAGGTTAAGAATTTCTATTGTTTAATATTTGCGTACTGTGACTGGATGGAACTTACGGGTATATTCCCCTTAGACTGTGTGCTTATAATGAGAAAACCATTCAGCAGACTTTCTGGAGGAAGCATAGTTCAAGGTGAAAGTCTGCTTTAAGGAAAGACTACATTAAAAATGAGAGTACTCAACAGATCAATTCTATGTGCATTTAATCACAGCTGCAGAGCTGAGTACTAACTTTAATGCAGTACTGCCTTTAGCTCCTAATAGTGCTTTCAGAATTGCATACCTGTCAGAGAATATGAGATCTACTACTACTTTAATAGTCCTAGGCATTCCCTAAATTCTTGCTATCAGTCTCATAATTCACATCTTTTGACTCACATCAAAACATGTTAAAAGACAGCAGTATTTGCACAGCAAACTGTTATGTGGCAGTGTCAAAAATATCGTTTCACAAAAAAAGGTATAGATCTAAGTAAAAATGAAAAAAAAAATTAGCAGGGAGTACCAGGCTTTGAGCAAAATACGAAACAATGAAAACAATGAAGTGAATAAGATTTTACTGAAAATCCAGATGGAGTCTGCCTGAATCCACCTTGGTTTCAGAATTTACTTTGAAAGTTCCCCAGAACTGGACAAAATTTGAATCTGGGGTTCCAACTGCTTCCAATAATAGAGTTAAGGTTCTCAATGTGAAATAATCTATGTAGCACAATTGAACACAGGCAGAGCTAATCTGGGCACTGACTTGGCCCAGATAATCATCTCTGATAGCACTACACTGAGCAGTGTAATTGTATTGGTATGGCTCAGCCAAGCAACGGATTGGAAAGCCACGCTATCAAAACTATTGCTGATTTCACTGTATAAGGTAGTTCACTTGAAGCTATTTGGGGTATATCTGTGCATAGCACTTCATTCTCCTGTGCTCTAGCATTTCTGAAGAGTTTGACCACATTTTTCCTCAAAATACAGGGACATATGGATTAAGGTCTGCACTAGTGAAAATGTCTAAAAACTGCTGAGGGAAATTACTTTTTAGTTGATTAAATTAATAAATAGCCCAAGTCTTTTGTAGATAAGGAGTTATGTTTTCTAAAATTTTTCTTGGTTGTGGTTAGTTTAATTCTCTTCATTTCAAAAGTAATTGTGATGAAAGATTAGGAATATGAAATCTTAGTTTCTGTAGGGAATTTACAGGGCAAATTGATATACATAAAAAGAACTTGACATTATTTGGGCCAAATGCAGTTGTAGGATCTTTTGGCTTTAACTATGAAATTTTATGCGGACAAAAAAATTCACGGTGGGAAGGCCTAGGTCTTGGAATTATACAGCCAGTTTCCTAGCATTCAATAATTTTTTCTTCAAGAGTGAGTCTACTGTTGCTATGTTTGCTTCACAAAGATACTAAAATAGCATGCCTGACCAACCTTAATTTGGCTGTAGATGAGCAAAAACTCCTAGTTAATTGCTTCTTTCTGTCAAGGCCAGGAAAATCTTAATCTGGATCCATCAAGGGAAAAAGTTTTTCAACCAACAAGTTCAACCTATTGGAGTATTCTTAGCCTTACATGACTGAGAGCTTTCAATAGCACACAGGGGCAAGCTGACCTCATCTTTCTTATGAAAATTTGTTGCCAATTTATATTTTTTATCCGTTTGAGAAATGCATGTGCACTGATGCATTGTGAATCTGATTTTGCCTTTTTTTCAATGTCTGTGTTTTGAATCCCTTTACTTTCTTAGCACAACCTGTCATGGGTATGCTGATCTCAGCTTGTATTTATGCACATAAAAAAGTGTAGCAATAAATGTGCATGTAAAGCTTAAATGAGGTTTTTGAAATTTTGAAATCTGAATTGTCTTTTACATGTTTAAACCATGATACCATGGAATTTTATATTCTAAACTTTTGCTTGGAAATTGTGGATTTTTTATGGATTTTAAAAAGGAAAGGTAATGGAGGGCTGAAAAATCATAAGGGAAGTATCAAATCTCCTGAACTGTGAAGCTCTACTGGCTTCATATAGGTTTAGACATCATGCATATATTCAATAATGTATCTCTTCTGATGTGCCTTCTATGTGATCCAGAGGAGGTCTTGCACTGAATGTCCATGTTTTTTTGGAGGGAAGAGTAAGAGGCAGGGGGTTGCAAATTTAATACCCAGGATAGGGCAGTTTACTGCAGTACAGGCCTCATGATGTGTTATTTCCCCCATAAAATACAAACATGTGATCCTTATTGCTTCAGCTCAGCTTGACTGAAACCATGGAAGGAGGGCTTGCATGAGTAGCTGAGCCCCTAGGCTACTGGGGGCAATAACCTGAAAGAAGGAGCAGGCAGCAGCAGGCAGCTGACATGGTTGTAACCAGATGTATGAAAAGGGTTATTTTTCCGTATGGAAAATGCTTCTGCCTTTTCGTTCTCCTTCTGCAGCAGACTCTTTATGGGCATTATAAAGCCTATCTCTTTAATGACTAGCTAGTCGAGTTGGTCAGACTGCAGGTTGTTTTGGTTTAGTTTTGATTTTTTTTTTTTTTTTCACAAAAATGTGGTCAAACTCATCAGAAATGCTAAAGCACAGGAGAATGAAGTGCTATGCACAGATATACCCCAAATAGCTCTACGTGAACTACCTTATACAGTGAATCGGTAATAGTTTTCATAGCGTGGCTTTCCAATCTGCTGCTTGGAGGAGCCATACCAATACAATTATACTGCTCAGTGTAGTGCTGTCAGAGATAATCAAGTCAGTGCCCAGATTAGCTGTCTTTCAATAAATGGCATTATCAACAAAAAATTTTGTAACATTGTGATAAAGCCAGTGACATTTATGAGGGAAAAAAGTCATCAACTTCATTTATTTAATTGATTGGTTTGTTCAGAATTTCTTACAGTGACTTGAGGTGAAAAATGACCACTTTAGTTGTAGTGTGTCCTGGGATTTTCTTGTGACATTCTCCCTATTGGGTTCATCAGTGTTTGAGTGCAGGTGAGATGAAAAGTAAAAGCGGTAGTTCCAGTAAGAACAGCAAACCTCTTTCAGGTGCCAGCTTTGAGGCCCCTTTTTGAGGCTACAGATCAGTCTGTTTTTAAAGGGAATATGTTTTCCCACATGTCTACAGACTGTTACTTTAAAAATCACCTTTGTCTGTATATCATAGAATGATAGAATAGTTTGGGTTGGAAGGGACCTTTAAAGGTCATCTAGTCCAAGCCCCCTGCCATGGGCAGGGACATCTTCAACTAGATCAGGTTGCTCAGAGCCCCATCCAGCCTGACCTTGAATGTTTCCAGGGATGGGGCATCTACCACCTCTCTGGGCAACCGGTTCCAGTGTTTCACCACCCTCAGCATAAAAAATTTCTTCCTTATATCTAGTCTGAATCTGCCCTCTTTTAGTTTAAAGCCATTCCCCCTTGTCCTGTCRCAACAGGCCCTGCTAAAAAGTTTGTCCCCATCTTTTTTATAAGCCCCCTTTAAGTACTGGTAGGCTGCAATAAGGTCTCCCCAAAGCYGCSTCTTCTCCAGGCTGAASAACCCCAACTCTCTCAGCCTTCCTCCATAGGAGAGGTGTTCCATCCCCCTGATCATTTTTGTGGCCCTCCTCTGGACCCACTCCAACAGGTCCATGTATGTCTTGTGCTGAGGGTTCCAGAGCTGGACGCAGTACTCCAGGTGGGGTCTCACCAGAGCAGAGTAGAGGGGCAGAATCGCCTCCCTCGACCTGCTGGCCACGCTTCTTGTGATGCAGCCCAGGATACGGTTGGCCTTCTGGGCTGCAAGCGCACATTGCCGGCTCATGTCCAGCTTTTCATCCACCAGTACCCCCAAGTCCTTCTCCAAAGGGCTGCTCTCAATCCCTTCATCCCCCAGCCTGTATTGATACTGGGGCTTGCCCCGACCCAGGTGCAGGACCTTGCACTTGGCCTTCTTGAACCTCATGAGGTTCACACAGGCCCACTTCTCGAGCTTGTCCAGGTCCCTCTGGATGGCATCCCGTCCCTCAGGCATGTCAACCGCACCACTCAGCTTGGTGTTGTCTGCAAACTTGCAGAGGGTGCACTCGATCCCACTGTCTATGTCACTGATGAAGATATTAAACAGTACCGGTCCCAATACGGACCCCTGTGGGACGCCACTCGTCACCAACCTCCATCTGGACATTGAGCCGTTGACCACTACCCTCTGGATGCGACCAGCCAACCAATTCCTCACCCACCGGACAGTCCACCCATCAAATCCATACCTCGCCAGTTTAGTGAGAAGGATGTTGTGGGGGACGGTGTCAAAGGCCTTACAGAGGTCCAGATAGACGACATCTGTAGCTTTTCCCATGTCCACTGATGAGTCACTCCGTCGTAGAAGGCCACTAGGTTAGTCAGGCAGGACTTGCCCTTGGTGAAGCCATGCTGGCTGTCTCGAATCACCTCCCTGTCCTCCATGTGCCTTAGCATAGCTTCCAGGAGGATCTGTTCCATGATCTTCCCAGGCACAGAGGTGAGGCTGACTGGCCTGTAGTTCCCTGGGTCTTCCTTTCTTCCCTTTTGAAAAATGGGGGTTATGTTTCCCCTTTTCCAGTCAGTGGGAACTTCACCGGACCGTTACGACTTCTCAAATATGATGGATAGTGGCTTAGCAACTACATCCACCAGTTCCCTCAGGACCCGTGGATGGATCTCATTGGGTCCCATGGACTTGTGCATCTTCAGGCTCCTTAGATGGTCTCGAACCTGATCTTCTCCTGCAGTGGGCGGCTCTTCATTCTCCCAGTCCCTGCCTTTGCCTTCTGTGGCTTGGGCGGTGAGGCTCGAGCACTTGCCGGTGAAGACCGCGGCAAAAAAGTCATTGAGTACCTCCGCCTTCTCCGTACCCCGGGTAACCAGGTCTCCCGTTTCCTTCTGGAGAGGGCCCACATTTTCCCTCATCTTCCTTTTATCCCCAGCGTACCTGTAGAATCTTTTCTTGTTGCCCTTGATGTCCCTGGCCAGATTTAATTCTATCAGGGCTTTAGCTTTCCTAACCTGATCCCTGGCTGCTCGGACAATTTCTCTGTATTCCTCCCAGGCTACCTGTCCTTGCTTCCACCCTCTGTAGGCTTCCTTTTTGTGTTTGCGCGTGTCCAGGAGCTCCTTGTTCATCCACGCTGGCCTCCTGGCGTTTTTGCCCGATTTCCTCTTTGTTGGGATGCATCGCTCCTGAGCTTGGAGGAGCTGATCCTTGAATATTAACCAGCTTTCTTGGGCCCCTCTTCCCTCCAGGGCTTTGTCCCATGGCACTCTACCAAGCAGATCCCTGAGGAGGCCAAAGTCTGCTCTCCTGAAGTCCAGGGCAGTGAGCTTGCTGCGTACCCTCCTTGGTGCCCTAGGGATCTTGAACTCCACCATTTCATGGTCACTGCAGCCCAGGCTGCCCTTGAGCTTCACATTCCCCACCAGCCCCTCCTTGTTGGTGAGAACAAGGTCCAGCATAGCACCTCTCCTCGTTGGCTCCTCTACCACTTGGAGAAGGAAGTTATCCTCGACGCATTCCAGGAACCTCCCAGATTGCTTATGTCCTGCCGTGTTGTCCCTCCAACAGATATCGGGGTGGTTGAAGTCCCCCATGAGGACCAGGGCCTGTGATCGTGAGGCTGCTCCTATCTGTCTATAGAGGGCCTCATCCGCTTGGTCTTCCTGGTCAGGTGGCCTGCAGCAGACCCCCGCCGTAATGTCGCTTGTCCCTGTCTTCCCTTTAATCCTGACCCATAAGCTCTTGGTCGGCTCCTCATCCATCTCCAGGCAGAGCTCCATGCACTCCAGCTGATCATTGACATAGAGGGCAACACCTAGTTTCTGGAACTTCTGAGTGACAAGTTTCAAGTCACGCTCACTTTTCTACTTTCTTCTTACCATGTGTGTCAGCTGAAATGCAAATTTTGCTTTATTTGCCCTGCCCAGGATGGCAAACAGGTATGAATACATATCTACTATCTTTGGCTTGCTTTCCTTCTTAAAATATCTAGCTTCATTTAATAACTGATGCTATTCCATTCCTTCCTAACTTAATTTTGGTGAAAGTTATGGGTTGACTATTTTCCTTTCTTTTTGACCTAGTCAGCTCTGCCAGTTTACTTGAATTTATTGATCACATTTCTTAAGAAACAGCTAATTCTGATACCAATGAACAAGCCATCCCTAACAGTTCAGAAATATTCAAAATAGTATATAGGCAGAATAAATGTCAAATTTAAAGATGGTATTTGAAATATATTTTGCTTTCCTGTATACACATTCTTTCACAATGATTTAGCTGTTTTCTTCTTTTGTGATGTGTCTTTGCATGATACGTTGTAAAAAAAAATTCAAGACAGTGCTGTACTATGTGCTTCTGCAAATATTAAGCAGAAAATCAAGAAAAGTACAATAGAGCTGAAAATAATATTACCTCAGCTGTTCCTTCCACCATCACAGGTGCTATTGTTAAAGAGAACACTGTATTGATTTATCTTAGAGAGCTTGCTTCACACCCAATTCTGAAGGATAAATAGAAGGGGCGAAGGAAGAAGAAAAGAATTTCAAGGAAGGAACTTATTACAGCAGTTAGAGGAAAGAGTCATAGAAGGGCACTGCTTCTTCCTCTGCATGCAATTTTTCTCAGTGGCATCAATCATCATGCATAGTTTCTTATATATTTCTTCAGTGTGTGTTAAAAATAACTTACTTTGTGTTGAGCAAGATTTTGAATTGAAGGCTAGGACAAAAGTATCACCATTTGCAGACACAGTCAGTTTGTGTGGTGACCTGCCAAGCCACCAATATGCTGAAATGCTTGTAGCCCAGTCACAGGGTACTTTTGCTACACTCAAGAGCCTCAAGACAGAAACAAACATAGAACAGTTCTCCAAGAGACCAAAGCCAACATCACTAAGACCTTCACAATAGCATCAACTGACTGCAGTGTGAAACCTAACACTTCTCTTTGGATGTTTCTGTGGTAAGTGCAGTAAATTTTGAAGATATGGAAAGATCAATATGAAGACTACTATTTTTGGTAGTGCTCCTATTCATAGATGAAGTGAATGGTGTTTTGGAACTATGTGAATGGAGCATTTCTGTTTAAATGGCCTTTGGTCTGCCACAACATTCTGACCTCTAATTTGGAGAGAGATGGATTTGGTGGATGGACTATTAAATAGATAAGGAATTGGCTGATAGCTGCATCCAGAGAGTTACAGTCAACAGCTCAATGTCCAAGTGGAAACCAGTAATGAGTGCTGTCCCTCAAGGATCTGTACTGGGACCAATACTATTTAGCAACTTCTTTAATGACATAGGTAGTGGGATTGAGTGCACCCTTAGCAAGTTTACAGATGACACCAAGCTGAGTGGTGCAGCTGATATACTAGTGGGAAGGGAAAGTGCAAAGGAAGCTGGCTGGCTTCACTGTAAAAAATTACGTTTCTCTTAATACGGTGGTGAAATCTGGAGATATGTATCGTTGAAGGATGCAGAAAACGTCCCTTCCTAGGATTCTCTGTGTCAGGTAACTTGCTCCTCACCCGAACATCCAGCATGTTCCCCAGAACCCACTTCTTGTCATCCCAGATGTTGCCGTTTCCATCTTGTTCAACTCCTGCCTTAAGGTTTGCCTGCTTCTTAATTTAGGAGGTAAATAAGATCTCTCTTGGGGGCCAGGTGAAAGAGGGTTGACTTGCTTCTGCTTGGGTGATGCACTTGTATCTTACCAGAGGGTAATGAGAGGTCAGTGTTTAATGGTAGAAAATCCTGAAAATGTTTAAAGTCCTGCCCCAACTAAACTTTATATAGTGTGTCAGGTGAAAGCAACTTGCAGAATGGGATGCTTGAGATTTGCTAGCTATTCTGAAATCATTAAAACCAGGGAGAGAAGAAGGTAAAGTGAATGGAAGTTTATTTTATCAAAATGCAAGCATGAGAAATTAGTCATTATGTCTTGGAAGAAATCAAATTATAGAGAGTGGATAAACATATCATACAGTTCTCTTTCAGTATGGTTTGTTTTCAAGGTGGTTTCTTTGTTCCACTCACCTTGCAGGCTCTTAAATTCCGCTGACAGAGGATAGTTCACATAGTCCCCAGACTTGGGACCTGGTCTTTGTATTTTCTTTCCTGAAAGGACATGTTGTGGAGTCTTTTCGGTACCCCTTTCCTGAGAGGGTCTTTTTAAGATAAATTTACAACTATAGACTTTCCTTTATTTAGATCTGATAACTGATTTCATCAGGTCATCAACTCATGTCTCAGTTCCTTTGTCCTATAATACTGGGGATGTCTGTTACATAAAAATAACTTTTAAATGCTCTTTTCTACTAGGCAGACTCAACTAAACACAGTAGCTAGTTAATGGTAAAGGCACTCTTACTTGATGCTAATGAAAAAAGTAATTATATTCTAATTTGGACTATCATAAACAAAACATATCGTCTGCAGGTAAAATTCTTTCTGCTCCTGACCTGAGAATTAATCTTTTTCAGCTGCCATATATTTATATAATATTTTGTGACCCATCTATTGAAACCACATTTTACACAAATATAGATAAGAAGATGAACAGTTACCGCTTGTTCATAAGGAATCTGCACAATGGCAAACACATATATAGGAGTTACACTCTTTCTTGAGTAGCTTACTGAATTGGACAGGTATGTGACAACCATAATGTATGGAGTCAACAAAAGACATTGACGCTGTGAAAGCCTTAACAAAATTCTAATTTTAGCAAATCCATGAAGAACCAGAACAATCACATGCATAATATTCTCCCTCAAGATTCATACACAATCTGCATTAGGAATGGTTTTCTTGACATTGTCATTGTCCTAACTCTGCATCCATTAGCAGATACATATGGGGCTGTATAACAATGTCCTCTGCAACAGGAGTGGACAGAGCTTACTGCCTCAGTGATCCCTTCCAGTCGTTATCCCCAGCATTCCTTATAATGATGAGAACAGAATTAGCCCAGTGCTAGATGATTTGAAGAATTCCAACCATAGGGTACAGCTTAAAATTTGTTTTTCTTTTTCCTAAATTTAATCTACATCCTTCTTTTCTCTTTTTTGGGGGTAGTGTGTAAGTTTAGGTTCAGCTCTGGAGAGAAGGAGAGCAGTTGCAACTCTAGCTGCATTCAAAACTCAGGACACCCTTGGAAGTCTGAAGCACAGATTTTCATGTCACTTAGTATTTTCTCTAAACGGATTCTTCMCCTATTATTCCTCCAATGATTGATCAACAGACATTAACTGTTATAGAGGCTTCTTATGTGAAATAAACCGCAACAAAGTAAACTGGTATTACAGCATGTTGAAGTAATGTAGTTAAACTTGTGAGCCATTAAAACTTTTCCATGAATCAGTTTAGCAGAGCTTAATTTTTAAAGTTAATATGAAAGTTAACTCTCAAAGTCACCTTTACACTACCCACACCGTTACTTCTTTGAAACTTCTGATATCCAACACTGCACATGTGCTCATGCATCCTCAGCTGTCCTATTCATCTTTTTATATTTCTTACTGATGCTGTGGAGATCTCTGCTGAATGTAACACCAACTTCCAATTTCTATTTAAGTACAGTTCTTTCTCTTAGCTGTTATACTTTATTGCAAGATGAACATATGTATGATATTCCAAAAATCCTTCATGGTTTGAAAAATGCAGAGGTACTTAGCTTTCTTGAATTATCCAGGAAATGTAGTCATTGAACAGGTAGTACAAGGAAATGAAAGAATGAGTATTATTAGACTTACAGAAAATTCTGTAATTTGACCTAATTATGCTTAGAAGCTACTGTTTGTAAGAAATTTGCCTTTGTGATAGCACTTAATGGCTCACAAGGCTTTTGAAGAATCCCAGCTGATTGAGTTTCTGATTCCTTCACATCATTTGCCCAAATGCTGATGGACTTCTACTGATTTTTTATGAATTTTTACGTGTCCAAAACTAATCCTATGCCCTTTCAAAAGCCTTTAAAGAGAACAGTGAAGTCTTAGCAAGAATTATGATCTTTGTATTGAAGGCAAGAAATATTTTAATTGTGGTCAAGGATTCGAACAAGAATTCTATAGTGAAGTCAGTTTTGAAATCCATACATGCTTGATCTTTGCGTAGGTGCTGTACAGTGCAAATGTGTTCCAGGGACCTGTGATGATGGCGTTTCCAAAGTGCGGCTCCAGTCAAGTCCAATAAGTCCAATAAGTCCAATCTTATACTTCTGAGAATGGAGTTACAGTGTTGCCTCTTTTAGCTTCTCTAATACTGTGCGTTTAGTTCTGACATTGCTGTTCTTGGGAATTACTAAATGAATGCATTAAAAATGTATGCAGTAGCATAATGAATCTGTCTTGCAAAATGAAATTCTGGATGACTTCTTCAAAGACTGCCTGAAGAGCTTCTTGGAGGACATCCAGTTACTGCAAAAGCATTTTCAGGATTATCAGAGTGTGAAGCATTTCTGAAATGTTCAGAGAGGCAAAAGTCCCAAGAATAAGTGTTTAAATACTTCCTGTTTGTGGCACAAGCATGTATCCCACACAGTGTTCTCAGTGTGAGCTAAAAATAAAACAAGGTCTGCCTTTGGGTCTCAGGAGTAAGTGCCAGTACAGATTCTTCTGATGTCTAAAGAGAGAAAAACACATGAACCAGCCTTTTTTGAAGCAGGATCGTTAATAGAGTTCCTTCCCACTGCTCCCACTTACTTACTTCACATATTATAGGAATGTAGTGTTTTTGTGACTTGTGTCAACTTTGCTTGAAATTAGACAAACAGTTAAAAGTTACTGAGATGGGGTACTGCCAAGCAGACTGGTGAGCAAATTTAGGGTGATTGCCTAATTATTACTTTTTTCCTTAGGGAAGCAGGTAAAAATGCAGGTGGAGTGACCGTTGATAATGGACTTATCAAATATTTCACACATCTCCATCCGTGGATTATAGCCAAAATTATTCTACTTTAAGGCACGTTACTGTATAAGCTCATGGAGCTGACTTGTAATGTCCAAGTCCTACGTTGCTTAAAAAATTTGTGTGCTGGCAAGCTGGTTTGGATCATCCAGTCTAAAAGCTGATCATGACAGCTCTAATGTGGAAAGTGCTAGTTATTTCAGCACACATCAAATAAAAATAGCCTTGTCTGTTTTCTGTGCTACATACTAGTAATACCAACAATAGTATTCCTTTTAGGAGGAACCAGTGTTAAGAGTCCTTTGGTCACAGCTTGGAGTACTTCTGAAGGACAGCAGAGATGAATCAGAATTCTTTTCATTCTCATGAATTAATTGAAATAAATGATTGTTAACCCAGTGACTGTTTGGCATAGGAGTGTGACAGTTTTAATTCTAAAACCAAAATGACTCATTTGTCTTTTTCAAGGTCTGAATGCTTATTTATTTTAGTGTTGTAATTGTTTATGTTGTTGATAGGCCACGCGTCCATGGAGGTTTTGTCAATAGGATCATGTTGCAGCAATTGATTTTCTTTCAATGAGTAAATAATGAAGTAATTTTACTTTGCCCAGGCCTTAATCAAAATAGCTCCTATAACTTGCTGTGAGAGGCTGCATATTCTTATCTTTCAATAGGTTATATGTGATATATATATATGATATATATGATAAACTATTCCTGCAAGCAGTAGTGTCCTTCAAAAGTCACCTGTCCCTACTTCTTGTATAATGTCAACGAACACTATAGGGTGCATTTTGCCAGGGTCAGACCATTCTCACCGTGCTAGCCTGATTAGTTTGTGTTATATCAGGTACTGCCTGTTGTTAATAACCTTAAAATAGATCTTTCTCTGCTGTGGTAGGATATAAAAGCAGATTACCTTCCATTTTAAGGATAGGTAATACTATTTATTTGAAAGAAATAACACCACATTATTTTTTCCAATTTGTATGTAATCTCATTTCATTCTAAATTTCAGTTGAAAACACTTTAGGATCAACAGGAAGCTAACATAGCTTCATTGCTTTCAGTGGAAGTACATCAGTTTACAAACAAATTAGGATCTTTTCTTTACACTGCCATATCTGAACACTAAAGTTCTTATATTCTCAATACAGTATATATTTTATTGTCAGAGCCAGACCTAATGATGGTGGGCGGAAGTAAAATGTAAGTAAAAATCTAGTTATTTGTGAAGGGTTCTTTCTTTAAAAAAAAAAAGATATTAGAAACAAGATGGAAAATCATAAATAGATTGTAAATATCCTGTTTGGTCTTTGAAAATGAATGCTGAACACTGTTTCAGTAGTAAGCATGAAACAAAAATAGTGGCTCAGTTTTAGCTAAAAAAGCTTTTCTTAAATTTCTTTGTGTAACTTCCTCTGAGAAGGCAACTGAGCCTCTGCTGTCTTCTCTGAACCAAACTTCTGCAAAGGAAGAAAAAAAGAGGCGAGAACTTGTACAATCCTATTTGAAATAAAGGGATTGAGAGTGTGTTCTTCAATATGCTGAGGAGGATGACTGACAAAGTATGTAGGTATCAAAACGTTCTGAGAGTGATTCTACAGCTAAGGTTGCATTTCAGAATAGGCTTTCTGTGAAACATAAATCTAGTTTTTTTCTTGAAAAACATTTATTGTGAATTTTCACACAGAATTATGGCATTGGATAGAAATAGCAGAACAGCATTGTAAGTACTTCACAGAGACTTTATATGCAACTCTTCTTGGTCCATACATCTCCAGAGAGCCATTGCTCTTTTTTTCCAAGCTACTCACAACATCTGCTTTATCCATTCCCATCAGTAGGTCCGAAGTCTTTACCAAGAATTAAAAATGTCTAAAAATTAATATATGAAAAACTGTATTTTGAAGCTTTCAAAATTACTGACACAGAACTTACCTGCAAACAGCAGTAATGCCAAAGTCTCATAACAGCATGTTTTCTTCACACACCAATACCAGTCTTAATATGACCATTAAATTTTTGTTATTTCCTCTCCCATTCAGTCTTCTCTCAGGTCAACATCTTCTGTGACAGATTCCTCAGCAACTGATGAGAATAACTTGCTGAGGATAGTATGATGAGAAGGCTGTGTAAAGAGAGATAAGACTGTATGTAGATTATTATTTTCTAAGATAAACCACATGTTGTGGTCAGAAGAAAGGATGTGTTTTAACCAGGTGATTTAACTTCATTGCTTTGCTTTTGCAAGACTGAATAAATTCTGTCAATGTCAAAACTATTTGTATAGACACTCATAGCCATTGAAGAGAAGGAAGAGAGCAGCTGCCAATAAAATTCCCATTAATCTGCAGGTAAATAAAATTCCTTCATATAAAAACCTCTTCTATGATTTTTAATAATAGCCTTGCCATTAGGAAAGATCACTGTCCTAGAGCTTTTATCAAAGTGAAAGCAGAACTTGAGCTTCAGCAGTTCTGCATTTTGCAAGAATTCCCTCAAAGCAGAGAAAATAAAAATAGCATTGTTTGGCTTCTCCTCCTGTAGCTGAGATCCTGTAAGCAACAAGAGAGATTTTATTAGAAATCTTAAAAGTGAGTGAAATCACAGTTTGAGCAGGCAGTAGGGCAGCTGCAGAAAGGACTGGCATCCTATGGATAACGATTATTGACCAGCCCTCTGTTTTGAAAGGTAGCAAGAGAAAACTGCGGCTGGACCAAAGAATATATGGGTTTTCTGGGGGTGAAGAGGTGAGAGAAGTTGCAGTGCCTGGGACAGACAAATTATCAGTGGCAAAAATAAGTTTATACCTGTTACCTACACCTTTCCTCCATTATTTGTTCTCCTATGAATTAAAGATTATATTCTAAGTGGAGCTGACAGCTATTGTGAGATATATTACCTGAAGTACGTAGACTGAGAAAATGAAACATTCATTTGTCCTTAATAATCACATTTTAAATGAATGGAAAGCTCACTGAATTAATCTATTTCCTGCCAAACCTACTGTGGAAAATCCCTGGGCAAGGTGAACTAAATAAATATGTTTGCATTAGCCATATCAGGTTTTCTATAACTTCCATGTGACGCTTACTCAGCAAACAGGCCCAGTATCTTTTCTGCATTATCAGTGGCTGAGATGCATCCAGTCTGTGAAGCTCACTTTGTAATCTTTCATCAGTATGCAGTGTTCCAGGTTTCCTGTGACTGTGGACAGATTTTTGTGCCTGCTTTTAGCTTTGGCCCTCCAACCCTTGCCCTGTTGTAAGCCTAGTTAAACAGGTACAAAAGGTTCCTGAAAAAAGGAAAAAATTGCGTAACAAAATTTATTGCCGAAGTGTAAAGGCTGAGAGCAAAGCTGCAGTCATCAATGAACGGGTCACAGCTGGAGCAGTGCACTCAAGGAACGGAGGCCAAGGAGGTTTAAACTTTTTACAGTTGTCTGAAAAGTGGGTAATATTACAGAGGGGAGAAACTTGTGGAACAGAACTAGGCATCAGAATATTTCCTGGTTTTATAGGCTACATGTAGTCAGAGATCCAGCAGTAGTGAAGATAAAACCAATAGTCACATCATTAAAGTCACAGATGCTTACATAGGTGAAAACCGCATCATCCTTTTTGAAATATCCACTGAGTTTTACTAATTTTTCAGTTCTATATGAGCTCTGAAGCTTTTTGTGGGCTCCAGCTCAGAGGTTTGCAATTCTCTTGTTTGTCAGACAGTTTATTTTGATATTGGTGGCTGTTGCTGATTTGCTTTTTGGTTTGTCAGTCTTTGTTTTTCTTTATTTAATCCATGAGGTCATTAACAATGGATTCCAGAGTTTGTGTGAGAACTGAAGATCCTCAGATGCATACACCTGTAACGGAAATCCCTTGGAATTAAAGAAATTGAAACACATAGGTTGCTTGATCGGGTGGGAGTGAAAAAGGATATGAACGGAATTACAACAGTCATGAAACAGGAACAACTGCTGATCTGGAGGGCTGCCTAGCACTTTCCTTAGGTGTTTCCCTCTTTAGGTGAGGATATTCAAAACAGCTGTGAATGTCTAAGGCATAGTCAGTACCTAAGTGGAAGAAAGAAAATTACTTAAAATCTTATTTCTTGATGTTTTATTTGAATTACTTTTTTTTTGGCCATTAAAAATATTCGGGCTCATCTTTTGAACTTTGTGATTAAAACCAGAGACCATATCTGATTAAGAATTATCTCTTCTCTCTTATCAGAAAATTCTGGGAAAGAATATATTGAGTTCTCCTCTCCAAATGTTATTACATTTTTTTCTTCAACCCTTGTATTTGCAATCCAAAGGGGATGAATTTCCAGAAGAAAAAGGGAGAAGGAAAGCATAGTGTTTCAATACACTTAAAGATGTTTCATTTATCATGATGAAAGCACTCTATAGACATGATATTTTCTTGACTCACTCAGACATCTCCAATTAATACATTTTATAGCTGTATTGTCTCTCATTCAGACCACATGCTGGTACAATACCATGGACTCAAAATCTAACAAACTGGTCGTGGTAGACGTAGTTCAAATTCTTCAAAATTTCTCTTATCCTGGAATGAGCCTATAAACTTCCTTTTTCCTCAGTGCCTGATAATACCAGTCTAGTGAATATAATTTTTCCTGTTTTTATTTTTTTCTCAAAACCATAATTGGCAGGAAGGCAGTTAAGGTGCTTTTTTTTCTTTCTGAGCAGTACAGTCATTACCAATTTTAAAGGAATGTATGTTTAACTTCTAATTGTTTCCAGACTGATATGTTTATTCTCAAGGTTGTAAAAACCCATACTTGTGAAGACAAAAGTTGAATGTTAAGAGCTATCTTAATACGGTGGAAAATTCAGTTTTTATTACAACATAAGCCTAGTGTTCTGAAACCTAGGCAATCCATAGAAGAGCAATCCTTCCACACAAACTCCAGAAGAGGGAGGTTTCTAAAATATGAGCTAAAATCATAGCTGACTGGAATAGGACAGGCCTGCCCATTTCTCCTTATAAGCAAACAAGGTATAGACTTGGAGGCTTTATTTGGCAAGTTGCTCATGCCTTGCATTCCTGTTGATTTCAGCAGAAATAGTAGATGCTCCACGCTGTGTACAGTTGAGATTGTATCACTTAAGAGGCTGAAATTCTATGGAGATTTTTATTGTTTAGTGTGATATTGTACAGACCTGTTGCCCAGTTTCATAGTAACTCTAGCAACTAAGTGAAGTAACACCGCTGATAAGTTATATCCTCAAAATAATATTTTCTGATTTTTTTTTCAATGTTCACTTTAGGTGTTTGGAATTAACATTACATAGTCATTCCTTCTTATTATTGACAGTTCTTTGAAGTATTAGAAATGGATAAATCCAAGGATGCTGAAAATCTGAAGCCTTTATGATTTTCTCATAATTTGCTAGCTTATGAATATTTTTGACTTTCCTGTCATGAAGAAGTCTACTTGTCAAAAACCCAATAATACCTTTACAACACCACCTTTGTCAGTGTTGTGATGATATTATTTTGACTTTGGTGTGGGGAATTCTTTTTGTTGATGTAAGTGAAGTTTGTGAAGATTGTGCAATGAACATATGTTTTAATGGTCCATGCTAATAATAGCATGAATTATTGTATAGACAGTATCCTCTCCTTTCTATGTATAATAACGATCAAACAACTAAGCCCCAAACATCATTTGGCTTTGATTCATGTTAACTGTTCCTTTTCTTAATATAATTTTAGTTGCGCTATCAGTCTAAGAAATATGAAAATCAAAACTAGGAACTCACATTACACAACAATTATGTCTTTTCTTTTAATGAAATATAAAATGGGTGTGTGAAGAGTGCAAGAAAACTTGTAAAACATCCTATTTACATTACCATATATATTATCCCATTTTCAGAAAAGTATGTAAATGCAATTAGGTGAAATCATTTGACAGATGCAAACAGCATAGAGTTGCAAATGTTTATGGCTGACTATTACATTGTCAGTCAGAAAATAGGCATGATAAAGTTCTTCTGCTGATTATAGAAATTAATATAAAAATGGTAGAAATCCATTTTAGTTGCTAATAATGCAGGTAATTAAGATTCCGGACAATGTCCCAGAGTTTTGGCCAGAACTGATTTTTTTGTGGTAGAATGGAATATAGCAGAGAACTGAAAAAGCCTGCTCTTCAAGTGAGCTGCTATATAACTCACAAGTAAATGGCATCATTCACAAGTAATTCAAATAAATTGTGTTAGTTTTCTGGCACCCCCTTCTGCATTTCCACATAGGGTTTCTTGTAACTTCAGTGAAACTAAGAGGGGAGCAGTCTGCCAAGGAAGCACTAGAAATAAGTTCATAATAATAGTACTATCCTTATATTTATGAGAGATATAGAGGGAAGAAAATACAAAAGATAAAGTCTAAAGGAGTAAAAAAATTGTTTAAGCCTGTTTCTGTTTTTAATTAACTTGTTAAAAACCATAAGCAAAACTGACAAAAGATGCTGGAGGTATTTGATTAAAAACTGTAAAGATACTGAAATGGAAAATGATAGCACTCCCTTTTTATGTATAAATTAATCTTTGTTTCTCAGTCAAGTACATGAAAAAAAAAAATTCCCCATGATTAAAGCAAACTTTCCAGTGAGATTTTCAGTCTCCTCTGAACCTCACTGAATGATTTAACTATGGGATCCAATCTGGGTCAAACTCTTCCAATAGTTGTGAGATTTTCTGGAGCTTTCCAAAGATACTGCCTACCCCTGCCAAGAAAAGGATAAATGATGTTGTTATTAGAGGTCTCTTTTCTGGTTTTAGATGACAAATATAGTTTTGAAGCTCTTCATTATCTATTTTGCTAGTACACTTTTCGAATGAATTACAGCTGAAAGTGCTATATATAAAGAACTGCTGATCTCAAAGCAAAGATGACACGGCAGACAAAGGTCCAAATTCTTCTCAGAGGGTTGTAAGGACTCCATTTTGTAAGGATCTGACGGTCAGATTGTAGCTTCCTATTATATTACTGCTCATCATCTGAGTCAATGTAACTGCATGATACCCTTCCTTTATTCAGGGCAAACCTCTGATAAGTAAGTTGAGCAGTACAACTGGGATGAGCTCACACCTAATGTGAGCATGAGGTGAAATTCATCTCAAATAAAAGGCAGACTTAATCAAAGTAATTTAGGCTCCCTTCAGAGAGAGTCAGTGCAGAGAGAGAGTCACCTTTGCCATCATTCATCTTGTCCTAGACTGCTGTCCTAGGATAAGCATGATGAACTCAATCTGGAAAATTTCATGGTGGGCTACTGTAAGTCATTCATGTGCCTAAGCCCTGAAACAGTTCTTCAAACTGGTCTACAGCCTGCAGGATGGGTAAATTCCAGCAGAACAACTCATCTTTCATACAACTGGTCTGATGCTCTGTTCTCCAAGTTTCCCTTCAATGTTGTATTGAAGTGGACAGAAGTGGCTTAATAAGTTATTTCTGGCATCTGAAGTTACTTCCTTCTGTCCTCTACTCTGTTACATGACCAAAATTCTTGCGTTTCTGTTACATAGTAGATGCAGCCAGACATTTGAAAGGGGATGTTCATCTGCCCAATACACATGTACTGTCTCATCATGTATTGAACTTCTGTCTCTTGATTCATCGGTTCTCCTTTGTCTTTGTCCAATTACAATAAGGAAAACAATGTTTTGCCTGCCCCCCTTATGCCCAAAGTATTTAATCTCTGCCTATGCCCATTCTTTTTTCCTAACATATTAGCAGGACCATTCTGGAAAAGTCATGAGACAAGTTCTGATACCTTCACTTTAAAAGGGAGGTTGATAAATAAGTAGCTATTCGCACAGTGAGAAGGGGTGTTGACGTATTAGAAACGCTAACTAGAGAGAAAACTTCGCTCTATAACACATGACTACAGTGAGAGATTTAAAGCTTGATGAAGAACCTGATGCAGCAATCAGTAGATGATGTTTTACATTGTGCAGCAGGTCAAACTCTATAATCATTGTGGTCCCTTCAGGTCTCAAAATCTATACAACTTTATTCTGCTTATTCTTATCTATTGGAAGTGGATTTCTCTAGAAGTGCGTAAGCTGCCAGACTAATTGAGATTTAGGTTAATCAAGGAGTTTGAGCTATTTACTGGAAATGGAAGTAGCCTATATTAGATCAAAGTGATTGTGGCAGCTTGGAGGAATTTACTCTCAGAAAGAAAGAGAAGAAATGAGTGAAAAAGAGTAAGCCACCAGGAATATGTGAAGGAGAGGGAAAAGAAGCCTGACAAGAGAGAGAAGTGGAAAAGGGAGAGAGCAGATATTTATTTAGCAGTGGTACAGAGCTTTCTGTGTCGGTCAGACAAAATCATGGCTGCACAAGCCTAAAGGAAGCTGATGTTGCAAGTGCTGGACTATTATTTGGTTTGTAATTGATATTTATTATTTCTATAATTATTATAGTTCTGGTCTTTATGGAAGGAAGATAGATTTTTTTCAAACCTGGAAATGTTAGAGATTTTTAGCCTCATGCATTTTGGTTTAGTTTCTGAAGATCCAGAAGGCAAGTGGTAAGAAAAGCAATTAATCTATCCTCTGAATTTAGCTCTGGTTCCCTGTGAAGAAGGTTAGAAATATCTGATAATCTTTGCTAAGAGTCTAGTGTGTGTTTAATTTTTCTGCAACACTGATAGCAAGAGTTAACAGCCTTGAGAACCAGATTTACAGATCTCTAAGTCAGTAATTGGCTAATGATAGTCTAAACACTGATACCTGTGGAGCACAGGGGTGCCAAGAACTGGTCTTGTATTGTCTATTTGAAAAGGGAACACATACCCACAGATCTCCAAGGACAGGGCTCTGAAGAATACTTGGCATCCACAGAGCAATCATCTGATCATGAGCTAGCACACTACCTTCTGAGGTTCTCAGCAATTCCTAGCCTCAGCTGCAGGGTGAGTGCATCTAGAAACCATCCTTCCTTATCTTCTACACTAAAGTCTCTTATGCCCTTGCTCATGTGTATCTGCAGTATATTCTCACTATTTGTCTCTCCTCCATTTATTTCGCTGTGCACTGAACCGACAAAAACAGAAGGCCTATCCAGCCTGTTATCATTTTTTCATAGTTGGGATCCTAGAGCAGCACAGGATTTAAGAATACACCTGCAAGATGGGGCTCAGCTTCTACCATCTTTTCTAACCAAAGAACTGAATTATTGATGAACAGAGCCTGAAGCATTTAAGGTTAAAATATGTACTATAAATCATACACCAACAGATGACCCCAAACTGAATATATAGCTGAATTAATTTTGGTTTCATGTGACGTCAGCATAGCCCATTGGATGAGTTACGGCCTTGCATTACTCTGGGGCTATCTATTATCTAATATGTCTTACTTGATTTTCAGTTTCAGGCAGGCAAATTGACCATGTATACTTGCTTGTGTCAGTAGCTAATTTTAGGTAGCTAGTCTAATTGAAGATGTTATGCTCCTTTAGCTTGTCAAATAGAAATTCACATTTTCTGATTAATGTGATTCATTTATATTAGATTTGACTTGACAGGATGACAATGTGTAATACAGAATACAAGGATGACAGGGTTCTCCATCTCCTCCGTCACATTTCATTATGAATGGTCTAGTCAAGGCTGTGGCCTACGATATCTTGCCTGCAATATGATAAAATTTGAACAGTATTGCAGCCATATATGGTCTACACAATATGTTCTCACTGGTGGCGATATGCTTTCAGAAGGGTGACAATTTAAACAGCTTTCTTACATTTGTAACCCTTACATGTAACTGTCTTTGTGACATTCTGATGTGACTGAAAAATTACTGAGAAAAGGTGGAAGAAAAAGAGAAAATCCTTGAAAGAAAGCTGAACAATCTTTAACTGATACAAAATAACAAAAATATTTTGGAGGGGGGAAATATAAAAGGAAAGTTAATACTAAGTAACACATCGGTTGATGGAGGAGATGACGGGTTAGGTGGGGAAAAACGAACAGTAGCCAGAAGTTGAAAAATGTGTCAAGAAATATAAACATGACATCAAATCATAGAATCATAGAATGATAGAATAGTTTGGGTTGGAAGGGACCTTTAAAGGTCATCTAGTCCAACCCCCCTGCCATGGGCAGGGACATCTTCAACTAGATCAGGTTGCTCAGAGCCCCGTCCAACCTGACC
>JAYKAV010000555.1:1042647-1132368 GCA_035582835.1 Phoebastria nigripes
TCCAACAGATATCGGGGTGGTTGAAGTCCCCCATGAGGACCAGGGCCTGTGATCGTGAGGCTGCTCCTATCTGTCTATAGAGGGCCTCATCCGCTCGGTCTTCCTGGTCGGGTGGCCTGTAGCTTCAGCACAAAAATGTTGGGAAAAGCAGTAGATAATAGGAAAATGGTCCACAGCTGGGTCCATGGTCCACAGCTGGGTCCATGGAGTAGTAACATACATATGGTCATTGGCAACAAGTGGCTGCATGTCAGAGATGCAGAAGGTGGTCTGTCAGTCCAGCACCTCTCAAACTCAGGCAGCAGAGGAAGACAGGAAGCAAAGGGCAGAATCTCTCCAAGATCACAGATGATATTAAATGTGTGTTTCTAAGTRTAAAATTGTGTACTCTGTTGCTTCTATAGGTCAAATGCCTTGTATACATACAGCACATGTTGAATACTGTGCCACAAAGGTCTCCTTTCTAACTGTGTAGGCAGTCTCAGTATCATCTTGATAATTGTGGTAAGGATAGGACACCATCTGCTTTAACAGATTAATCTGCACAGTCAGTCCAGCCTGCCCAGGCCCATTGGTGCTACAGCACTCCCACTACAGATCTGCACATGTAAAGCTGTCATTGACTCATAGCAACATTCATTTTGGAAAGAGCCTTGAGACATCTCTAGTCCAGTCTCCTGCTCAAATTAGGTTCAACACTGAGTTCAGACCAGGTTTTTTGGGGCTTTGCACAGTCGGGTCTTTAAAGGACAAACTGCATCTCCAAGGACAGAGATCCACAACCTCTGAGATGCCCAGGTTAAAAGCCCCTATCTCCCCTCTATTGTAAGAATTCACTTCAAGCCCCTTCCCTATCCCCCGCCAAACTGGATGTGCTTCCTAGTCGCATGCTTGCTCAACCCTGCTTCTCATGCTAGGAACTTGTATTCTCACTTCCTGTTCTGCTGGCCATTCCCTCATTCCGTAAGTATTTTTGTTCCCTACATTTTTTATTGCCTTTGAGAAGGACGTGATGGCCAGAAGAGTAACATCTATGTTGTTTCATAGAGGCAACTGAGCTGGTATATGTGCTACTGCCATTTCCAACCTCACTCATGCAGATCTCATCTGACCAACAGTAACAGGGCATGACTGATTGCTTCATGTGCTCATCAAGGAGAAGAGATTTTTAAGTTTCCAGTGTGGCAATTTAATAAATGTTCTTATTGTCCAACACAGATTTAAACTGTTTTTAAAAACAGGTAAAAAGATGTTTTGTCTGGTAGATGAGATTCATAGAACCTGTTCTGGAAAAAGTTTTTGGCTAAACTGTCTTATGATGGAGCTTCTGGAGCAGCACCTTTCTCGGTAGGCTTTGCACAAACTCAATTTGCTGCTGATGTTAACAGAGGTGTTGTGGAGTGGCAGCTCTAGGGACTTGGTGACCATCTTATTAAAACTCTGAAGACAGATGAAATTTCTGGTCAGTACAGAAGTTTTGCACTGGCTGAGATTTCAGTGATCATGTTATCTGCAGAGAAGTTAAGTTACTGCTTTTCATGGAGTTGTTTCACTTTGACATGAAATGCCAGATAGAATGGAACATGCATCTGTCTTTTCTTCCTTGTTTGTTTCTAAGACCCTCAATAAGGCATCCTAACATGAGCAGACAATAAGCTTGAGGCTTTTTTTTTTTTTAATCAAACTTTTAAGACATTTTAGGAGGTAAAATAGATCGAAAATAAGAAAGTCGTGTCCCCTGGTCCCTCATCTCCGAGGTGCAAGGTGAGCGAGACTGCTGAATGGAGTTTTTAAACATTTCAAAATGTTTAATGGAATGAATGGAGCTTTTAAATGGAGCTTTTAAGCATTTCAAAATGTTTAAATGTTCAAAATCACTCTTGGACATTCAGCCTTTTGCAGTGACCTGCAGAGATTTCAATGTATATGTGGATAAATAGGAATTATTACAGCAATAATATAGTTGCATATGCCTATAGCGAGGTTATGCTTGTTTGATAAAAGGACATTGTTCCAAACTGTACCAAAATTCAAACTTTAGCCTTTATACGTTCAAGTGCTGGGTGGCTTAAAGAAAAGGAAAAAAAAATGTAGATGCTTCAGGAAAATGAAATAGCAATAACACATTACAAAATTACTGGTATAGTAAGAGATATAGAATATAGAAAACAGGAGGAACAATGAAATGAAGCTCAGTCAAGGTGAAGGCTATGTTCAAAAAGTAGTAGCATTGTTACAGCCACAATGGATAAAAGCAAGGCATAGTATAAGTACTAAAGGAAAATTTTTTAGTAAAATCAACTGAGATGTCTGGAAAAATAAATAAGCTTTTAGGTACACTTTCCTGTCAACCAGTATAATATAAAATATGTCCTTCAGAAATAAGATACTTGATTCAGATTCTTTGTTCTTTATGTATATTCTTGTACTTCCATGTTTGCAATTTTGCAGTTGTAATGTTGTTGCAGCTGTAATGATCTAAGGAAATTTTCTGCAATTATGTTACATTTGAGAATTGTATTTTTGAAAATCCGTACACTTTTTCCAGCTGTTCTAGTAAAAGATATCCCCTCTCCCTGTAAACCTTGCCCCTTCTCTACTACCAGAGTGTAGAGAAACAAGTTGTACTTAAAAAGTTAAGACTCATAGCTATCAACTGCAGCAAAAAAAATACACACAAAGAAAGCTATATCGTTTTATATGGTACAGTGGAGAGAATCCTCGTGTTTTGTGGCCAGGGAAAGTACAAATGAGAACTGAAAAAAAAGGATGAAAGATGCTTAAAATAGACAAATACGTGAAAGTGAGGGACAGCTGCACCACAT
This sequence comes from Phoebastria nigripes, assembly GCA_035582835.1. Classification (NCBI taxonomy): domain Eukaryota; kingdom Metazoa; phylum Chordata; class Aves; order Procellariiformes; family Diomedeidae; genus Phoebastria; species Phoebastria nigripes. The sequence goes on from JAYKAV010000555.1 coordinate 1,045,473, forward strand.
GCTCCATGTAATGTAGAGATTGCAGAAGCAGCAAGAAGAGGCTGGTGGGGATCTTTTTTAAAAAGAAGTGAAAACATTTTTTGTATTATCATTTTTTCCAAATAGTAAGATTTACTGTTCCCTCTCTCTATGCTTAATTTTTAAAGACAATTTAGAAGAAAAGAGGGAAAAGATGTAGGCATGTTTAAAAAGAAATATTTAATATTTTATGTATGCTATTTTTCAAAGAAAAATTACCCACATTTTAGACAGATATTTCAGTTAGCCTGTGCTGATATTTGTGAATGGTAATAAAGATCTACAGTTGGCTTAAATACAATTGGCAGTAAACTTTAGTTGTGCTTCTGTTTATTTAGAAATACAGCAAAATGTTGCCTCTGTCTTTTGTGAGTAATATATGTGACAGTACACATAGAACTATAGCTATGAATACAAGAACAATGCAAGGTGTGTGAAAAACTCAAGAGTTGTGTTTTGATGGGTCGAGTATGAGTGGAATCCACTGTTCAGGAATCCATGGATGAGGATCAAGGTAGGTTTGACATTCAGTGTTTCACTGTTGCCAAACAAAAGATGCTCCTCTTTTATAAATTGAGTTGTATAGAGTTCTTCATTGTTAAAAGTGCTTTTTCCAAAGAGCTATGATTCAGCCTTATCTTAAGAGCACTTCTCCTGTTACCTGCTCTCAGCTTGTCTAATCAGGGTCCTTGTAGCCTGAGTGGCAAGGCCAGTCCAATTTTATCCCTCCATAAAGCTATAGCACAGGTAGAATTATCCCAATTTCATCCTTGATGTTAACCTTTCATTAATTTCTGGTGCTTGTATCTTTTTTGACCGTTAACTAGAGGCTGGTATCTCACTACATTTTGTAGCATTAGCACAGTTTGTATTTATTTCAGAATTCCTGAGTCAACCATGTGTATGACTATCATATTCCTTCCATAGATATCACTATGGTAGTTGATACAGATTTGGAAGTGAAGATAATAGAACCAGAAAGAGTTTATGGTATTAATAGGTCTCTTTCTCTTCATTACATGAGGCATTCTAATTCATGTAACGTTCCTTCTCCAGTGGGGGACCACAGCAGATTGCCCATTCTTGAGCTCAGTATTAATTATGCTTACTAGTACTGCTGTAGTTGAAGGTCCCATGATAAACTCCTATTTTATTTTTAGGGGTTTATAATTCAACTTTAAAAGCCCACTTTGGACTGAAATATGTCACCACCATCTAACGCCAGCTTATCTGACCCAGCAGTAATATATGATAGATATGGAAGGAAGAAGCTGCACTTTGAATAATTCAAGGTGATTACCTCATGTGAAAAATCATTCTTTTCATGTGCATATCATCAGAATGGCCATATAAGTATGCACCTAACATTGACAGGCTATAGCTCATCATAGCACTATGTCAATAAACCCAGACCAGCCCTCTTCCCTACTTTTTCTTCCTGATACAATTTGCATTACAAGAACTGAATTAGGTATTTTTCAGAAGTCAACAGAAAATGTGGAAAAAAGCTAAATTTATCAATCTTTTGACATTCCCAGGATACATGGTGGCATGATTTTTAACACGATACCTTAATTTGTATGTCACCAAAGGAGAAATCATCTCCATCGATACTTGTATTAGTGGCTTTTCGTGAATTATGCAGTTATTCAATTTGAGAGCAGAGTTACAGCTTTAGAGGACAGGTGTGTGCATCACAAGACCCCTGACACTAATGAATCTCTAGCTGAACAAAATCATCAAACTTAGCTCAGTACTCTTTTTTCCAAACTATAGACTCAACTCAAAATTGAGTATCAAATTCTTTCTGCCAAAGAGTACAAGTAAAATATGAATCAGTGGAGCATGTAGCTGTCAAAGTAAAGTCATCAGAACAATGATTAAGCTACCCTCTATATAAAGGAAATTAAGCTCCTATTTAATCTATCTCCATCCCAAGGCATTATGAAGTAATGCCCTCCTCTGTTTTTTTTCTTCCAAAGCTCAGTAGTGATGGGGAGCAGACCAGGTGCTCACTGAGGGTCAAAAGCCATCAACCCAACATAAGATCTACCATGTAACAGACTCACCTTACTTCATTGGTGTATTCCTCTGTGCTTATCTGCTAACCTTCCCAAAAATTCATACTGTACACCAGGAAAATGTCAGTCCTCCAAAAATGCAGGAATGGAAATGTGAATGTAGTTATAACAGTGTAAATAACCATGCTACAGAGAAATAGAGATCTTTTCTCTCTTAGAAACTGTTGCAACATATGTTTGCTGCTCCATTTCCTAGCTTTTACTTCACTGAAAATCAGGTAATTTTTGAGTATAATTTAAATTCAGAACTAAAGTAGTTGCAAACACTGCTGCAATATCCATCTCTTCCCCACCTTTTCCTATTATAATCTTCACTTCCAGTATTTTTTCTGCTATTAGTGGACAGGAATACTTTAGTTAAATACGGTATTTTATGTATTTGCTGTCCATTTAATAATGATCCCCCTTTTAAAGTGTACAACGTACTTTGCTCATTTCAGAGTACAGCTGTTAGCACCTTACCTTAATCTGTACATATTGCATATCCTTTGTGTGTAAATTTTTTTTTCAGCCATACATTGCTCATTAACTAGACCATCAATAAATCTGGACTCTCAGAATTTTGGGATAGAATTACTGGGTAGCTCCGTAACTCAGATCTGACACAGTATACTTCGCTTCCAAAGCTTTCTGTAGCATAACTATTGGAACTATAGCACTAACATTTTAAATGTAGCCCTGTAGTGTCAGCCTTCAAATAGATGAGTCATGAGGAGGATCTCCCAAAGAAACAATAACGGTATAGATTTTGCTTGTCCAAACGAAAAGTAGGTGTGTGTTAATACTTCTCTGATTAATAGTTAGCCATTTATTTCCATTTTCAATCCTATTTTGAGCTGCTGTTGCTCAAAAGTACAACTCCAGTTCCTCAAACCTAACTATGAAGAAACACCAGGGAAGGGAACACATATCTGAGCCACTATAGCAAGGCACTATTGCTTAAAATATTTTTAAAATATATGGACAAAAAATATCTTAAAGGGAGATGCTTCAGGATTCTGCAGTTTGCTGGAGTCAAATGCAATGTGTACTATTCCACRGCTTCTACTTGAGCCGGTATGACCCTCATAGATTTTACTTTAGAATTGAACTTGAAATGGTTCAAGAGTATTGAAGAACATGTAAAGAAAAGAAGTCCATAAGCTGTATGGAACTGAGGATGAAAGGTCCTTCTTTATAATGAGATAGTTATGTATTGTCAGTAAAATGTGTTTGATTTGCCATAAAATCTTTCCTTTAATAAATAAATCCTAACTGGTCTTCAAAATGGAAGTTTAAGAACATGCAGACTAATATACCATAATGATGTCTTCCTGAAAATATTTCATTACCTATCTTGACAAAGCTCATTTTAAAATCTTTCCCTGTTTTTCAGTTTTTATGACATTTTTTCAATTCAATTTGTTCTCAAGGAAATGAGGACACAGGAAAATCAGAAAAATGAGGAAATTAATTTATTTTGCAAAACCTGTACCTATAGTGCACAGCTGAGGTGAACCATATGTATATACTGCTTGTTGTTGTGATATATGCTGTTCTCTTCACAACAGTAGATTCCCAAAATGAAATAACAACACGTATCAGACATATACATTCACTTCTGTCTTATATCTAGAGATTCTCAGTACTTCTTCATGGTTTGTATTTATAAATCTGATTTGTTCTTTGTTTCTTTTTAAGAAGTTCTTTTAGTGAACAGTCTAAAAATGTACTTCAGTCTTTTGGTCTTGTCCTTCAGTCTGATATGCAATGAGGAAAACATGACTTTCAATATAAAGTACTAACTTCAGTTCTCCTATCATTTTTAAAGCACAGTTTACAAAACAAATGGTTAGAAATACCTTGGTTATCCCCTGCTGTTGCTGGATGATGTACAGAATACGGTTTCAAAAGCTGACAAGAAGATGTGTTTAACAGCCTGAACTGGTGCAATTTGCTCAGTAATAAAAATAGTATAAATCATTACCATCATATTTGAAAACACCAGTGTAAATTATAGTCTAAACATATTTAAAATATTTAAAATAATTCCAGGATCCTGAGTAAACTTAAGAATCACAAATTAATTAACATTTTAAGCCCCCTCTCCCCATCCTAAATCTGAAAGCTGTGCCTCATTTCCTTATTCTTGAAAGTGTGAATTTATATTTCTGCAAAAAAAAATTATCAGAAACACTGAACAGTACTGGAAAATTCTCTTCAAGAGAGTCCACCATCTCTCTTTGAGATAGCACTGGGAACTCATATATCTTTTGAAGCTGATTTGTGCTCTTTTAAAGACAGACTAACAGTATGAAAAGTCACTCTGTTAAAATACAGCTAGATTAGCTGTAAAAAGAACAAATGGATTGTGACTTCTATAAGAATTAGTTGGTAGTGTTACTATTGTTACTATATATTCTTCTGATCCTTTCTCTCTCCTTTTCTATCTGTTTGAAGAAAACTATGTAAACAAAGCAATAGCAAGGAAACCCACCACTGCTCTCATAAGACAGCTCTTGTTTCCTCAGCTCTTCTATATATAGAATGAAGAATGACTATTTCGGTGTAGTGGATATTCTGGCTTAACGAAGCTGATAAGGCAAAAGCATTCAAAGGGAAAGAAGTTCAGTTAATTAAGAAGCTTACATTAACAGTGCATGTGTGCTAGCTGTCTATGTCTCTCTCATGTTTTGCTTTTAAAGAAATCATGTACATCTAATGTTGTTCAATGTCCTTTTACTGAAACTGGTATTTGAGAAACTTGTTGAGAAAATTAGAAGTGATGAAGTAGCACAAGGAGGTAATGTCAGAGTGAACAGGAGATTCTGATGTGAAGACCTAGCTTCCTAATTGTTATTATGCTTACAAGGACACTGTTAAAAGAAAAATGAATGCCTTGCTTCACACCTGCTGTAAAAGGTGCTGCAACTCTGGAGCTTCCTTAAATCATTCTTCCTGAAACAAACTACCGAATGAAACTCAGGCCATTTAATTTCCAAATACCAGTAATTAAAATGAGTCACATCATTAGAGTTTGGCAGGGCTACAGCCTTCTTTTATCTTTTCATTTTCACATAAATTTCAGTGAAGGTCAGATTTGTTGAGGGGAGGAGAAGAACCTGCCTGCTTTTGTGCTCACAGGAGGTTAAAATATGACTTGTTCATAGTGTCCCTCATAGTTCAGGACTTAATGGTCCTTGACGGGGATAACCTAGAAGTTAATTTTACTTTGTGTCCCAAAAGCAGTCATTGAAACTGTAATCGTTCTTGCAGGCTGAAGGGTATCTTCACCACCTGATCAGACTTTCAATAGCAATTGATGAGCAATATCACCAACCAAGCAGCACTTTGCTAGTGCTTTCTGGTAGACAGAAAGAAAAAGAAGGACTGGTGCTAGCTTACCTTTTCATAACTTTAAACCTTTCTAGTGTTCCTTACTTTAAATGTCAGCTTTTGCTATTTGTAGAAGTCAAAGTCAAACACTGCAAAATTAGGAACTGCTTCTTCTTTCTTTTCCTCCATATTGCTCGAGTCCTGCCAGGGAGAAGGATGTACCTAATGGAGATATACACCCTCTTTCCAGTTTTGTTATCCAGAGCAGAGGGGGGCTTGGAGCCAGAGGCAAGCACTATCAGGAAGGCCTGTGCTCTAATCTCTGGGCAGCAGAGTGTTCCATGTGCAAAGAAACCTCAAAAAAATTTAATTTCCAGACTCTGATAAACTCTAACAAAGTCAATTTGGCTAACACGTCTTTGAAACACATACACACATGATTTCTTTTTTGTTTAAACTTACCCAGATTGGGGTATGCTATACATGGTAGGCAGAGCTTTGACAGCAGAGCTGCCCTCCAGCCCTGTTTAAAGTCACTGTTCTAAGACCCAAACAATAAATCTTCTCAAGTAAACAGCTGTAAAAGGATTTTAATATAGGCACAACAGTATGCTTTTTTTCTTCCCTGACTTTTGTACTGAAACTGAAAAATCTAATGCTTAATTCTTGAGGGGGGTGACATCCATCATGAAACCATTGATATTTATTGAAAAACAGCTAATGAGAGAAGATATAAGGCTTTCTTACCAAGTACTACAACTGTAAGTAATAGCTTCATATGTTCACAGAAGCTAAAACGAACCACTGTAGCCTCCTAGAATAAGCTCTTACACAATATGTGCCATAGATTTTCTCTCTGTGCTCCCTATACTGAGCACTCTTAATTTCCCTTTGGCAACATGTGTGAAACAGGATATAGGTAGACAGAAAAAAAAAGTATCCCTTCGGGTGTAACCACAGCTGAATTTCAATAAATTCTACATTAAAATAATAATACATGGATTAGAAGTCAAAACTTAGTAATTGCAGTCACAAGAGCAGTAAGAGTGGAAATAATTTCTGGATGAGCTCAGGTTCTCCAGAGAAAACATGGGGTTTTTTAGTTCATGAGGGCATTGCTTGAAGAGCAAATTCCAGACACAAGTTTTGTGCTTAGTACTTCATGTAGCACATCCATCCCCGAAAATGGTTTCTGAGGATAGGCAGGAAGGAGGCCATATTCACTGGCACATAGGACACCAGAGCTGTTTGTTTTACACTAGCTATTCCTGGAGAACAGAGAGTATTTGATAAGCTACGACACCCTCCTGCAGGCCTTCGCTAGCAGAATCATGGGCGTGAACACTCTAGCTGTTGGTCATCTTCATGGTGAAAGATGCTTCTATCTATTCCCTAAGGAAAAGGGGTCTGAACTCAGTGCCTGAGGGTGGGCATGCACTGTGCAATCCACTGTAGGTAGTGATATTAAGCCAGTTCAAGTCTCAGAAGAAGAATGGGTAATACCAAATCTCAATTTACCCTTCCACTTCAGGAACCACTCATGACACACCTGGGACCATGCAAGGTGGGTGGCTGAGGGCTGACTGCTGTGCACATTTCACAGATAATTGAGGATTGCGACTCCAACAGTGGTTTTCAGGCATTGCTAAGCACAACATCTGAGTGTTGTTCCATGGAGCATCCCAGACTTTGCCTCCTCTCATAAACCAACATAATTTTCTAATGATCACAGATTCCTAAAGGCAGAGTCTTTCTAGCCATTGGATCAGGACTTCCCATTTCTAGGTATTTCACTTTGTTTCTTCTGTGGCTTGTCTGGTGACTTAGACAAGCTTCTCCATTGTGATACAAGAGTCTTGCAGATGTTATTCTCGGAGACATGTCACTTCTGGTAGGCCTAGTCCTTGTTCTGGGGACAGGACGCTTGCAGTCCTAGTCCTTTCCATACACCAGCTGCAGCCTTACCTAAGTTTCTGGCAGATGATCCACGTTGTTGCTCTGTCATTGACACTCTGAACAGTATCACCACTCCACTGTACTTCCCTGCTCTACTTCCCTAGATCTTTGACTAATGCAAAAACTTCTAACTTGCCAGAAGAAAAATTGACCCAATGACCAGGTGAGCATTACCACTGAGTCTCTGGAAAGGGACAGTCTTTCTGTTACTGCAACTTTTAAAACATTTCTATTTTTCAAGCAAAATTTCTGGAATAGAAATAATTAAATCATTATAACAAAATTATGTTGAATTCATACGTTTCAAAAAAAGCACATGGCCACATTTTGAAATATAAGCTCTTCCTAATAGATCTGAATTTGTCTGATTCATTTAGTACTGGCTTCAGACAAATGTTTTTCCTGTTCACAGCAAAGCTTCAGGACTGCATGCATCTTGAACTCCACATAGATAGCTACTACCTATGTGTGGAAGATGCTCAGAATCTTATGCTATAAAGCATTTCCTCAATGGGAGTCAACTGCAGATGCACTGGCTTTAGGAGAGCTATGACATTTTAGCAGCAGGGCATTTGTCTCTRCAAAACTACATTAAATGAAGACAAGTTATGGAAACAGGTCCAAACAAATTTGTTGTTGTATCCTGGTTTTTGTATGTGACTCTCTTCTAAATTCTGTGGAGATAAGGCAAAATGACTTAAATTGTTTGAGTTATAGAAAAAAAGCCTACACACAAATTTCTCCAATTGTGAACATATTGCTTCAATTGCATATATGACCCTAATGTTATTTTCCAAAGAAAATGCCTTTGATTTGTTGAGCCCTTGCAAAGATGTTGACATGATAATTATATTTATTCCTATGAATGTTACTTTCTGTTGGGAAGATTTACATGGTACTCTGATAGGTATAGTCATTCTAATGGTTCTTCAAGGGAACGCTGCTCCAGAAGCATCTCTGTGAGCAAGGTAAGACATTTATTGGAGTTGTCAAAATAAAAATTATGTTGAAAATTGTTTCAATTCTACTGCTAGAGAAGTCAAACCTGTCTTCATTTTCGTAGCAGGGCCAGTCTTACCTACTTAAGCAGGCTGGTAAGACTGACTTCTTCGGGAATTCAGCAGAGCCCCTGCAGATAGCAGATCATCTGCGTGAAGGGTAAATTGGTGCTGTGGCTGACAGCTCTACCCTACCCATTTGTACAGCCTGCCAGACCAGTCCTAAACATCCCTTGGCATTTGAGGAGGGGCCCATCTGGCAAATTTTGCACAATAAGAATTGAATGCACACCAGGATTATGTGTTTTCAAAAGGCATTTAATGTTAAAGAAAAATCAATTATAACTATATACAAATGGGTGGAATAGTTTTAAATACACCCTATACTACAAGTCCTCATCACAGCTGATGTCATTAAAATATAAGCTGTATTGTTATGTATAATTAAGAGTAAGCATTAAAAACATAATTCAGATTGTTTTCTGTTAAGCACAGCAGAAGTTTTAGGTTAATGTAACATTGTCTCCTAACTATGATAAAACCTTTTGGTCTTGAAACATAAGTAAATATGTTTCCTGATCCATGTTACCTTAGTAACTGATAAAGTTGTCTTATRAGTATTAGTGACTGGAAAGGTGAAAGCAGTTTGTATGTTTCAAGTGGAAATAAGCAACTTTTTTTCCAGTTATATGAAAATGGCATCTTCTTTACTATGATCAGCTTGTATTGTGGGGATTAGCTTCTCTCARTAAGCATCAAATTACTTATCAAACAGCACGTGCAGTTAGAGAGGTTTTGTATGACAAAAAAAGTAAGCAAACAAAATAATTTATTTTTGTACAAAGCAAAAAATACTTGAATTGTCAGCTGTTAGAAAAATTCTCTTTACTGAGACTGCTCACATGCATAAGGATTATTCAGTTTCACAGGCTCTGTCCTTGCATCATTTTTTACTAGAGTCATCTCTTGTAGAAGGTTAACACAAAGAAGCATGTAGCAGTACCAGGAATAATCAAGTATATTCCCTAAGCTGAAATTTCATAATAGTAAGAATAACAGACAAAAGGTGAAAAGAATAAAAAAGAAGTGCAAAATATTCCTTAAGGATGCTTACAGGCAACACAGAGACCATTATCACCCTCTTTGACCTCCTCTAGTATTTCTGGTTTGGCTGTTGTTGAACAGTATGGATTTCTCCATTTGGACCCTTTTTACTCTCCTGCACACACAGAATAGAATTAATATTATTTTTACAGAATTAACAGAACAGAATATATTGAGTGTAAAAATGAAAAATGTGATCTGGTTTGATCTAAAATAAGTATATGCTTATGAGGGTAGCACTCATTTCTAGAGGTGATTTAACACCTCCTAACACTTACATATTAAATATACACTCATTTCACAGCACAGTGCTTCTGCTGCACTGGCAATGTCCCCATTGCAGCTGCGAGGTTTAATATGACTGCTAGCAGGTTCCTGATTCTGGCACTAACATGGAGCAAATTCAGCAGCAGGCACAACGACGAAGGGTGCCTGCACGGCTGTGAATTCCTCGCGGCTGTCACCATTACTGTGCTGGGCTGCAGAGGTATCCAATGCCCTGGAGAGCTGCTTTGGTCTCACTTTCTGCTAGAGGCAAGGACATTGGCCATGTGGGGCTGGTACAGGTGGGTCATCTTGTTAGATTAAAGGAGTTCACAAGGAACTGGATGGTAGGTGGATTTGGCCCCTTACTGCACAGCAGAGAGCTGAAAGACAAAACTTCAAAAGCTATTTAAGGTGAAGAAGAGGGAAATTACAAGTATTTTTCCAGTACATGCTGGCAGCTCCTCATTCCTTCTCGGTTAGGCCCCTCATTAAAAAGGGGTTCTTCCATGAGCTCCTGGTAGCTGTCTGCAGGAGGACATCTGAGCTCCTCTGAATGAGACTTTCCCCAGGAGCACTCTCAAGCCCTGTCAGGTGTGAATTCTCTGATGTCTGCTAAAGTGAGGTCACATTGCTACCTTTTCTTAACCACTTGTCTAAAAGTTATTTATAGGAAACTAATTGTCTTTTAGACCTCTGTCCCCCGACAAATTTAGACAAAATTGGTCAGTGAATTGAATGCCATTATAAATTGACATGTAAGGGTATCTAGACATGCACAGAGAAAGAGAGTGCACATGCAAGCCTTAGGAAACCAAGCTAAAAAAAAAACAAAAGCAAAGTGAGACTGTGGGATGATGAACAGAAATGAAGGGGGCATGTTTTCCCATTTAAAACAAGATAAAAAAGATTAATTATTCAGTTTGGGAAAAGAAAGCACAAAAAAGATTTGAGCCAATTATACAACAGAATGAAGAGAACARAGAGGGCCAGGCAAGCCTTCCTGTTTTGAAGGACAAGAGGGCACTTTATGAAAACACAAGGTAACAAACAGAAAATATAAAATACTTGAGGCAAATTACTTAGATTTTTAAAAGGCTCCAACGTACAAAGAACAGCATCTGCAATTGCCATAGCTGAGACAGCAATCACGGTAACTATTCATCCTAATAATCTGGAGAATAAACTAATTGCCATGATCCAAAAAGTCAGTCTTCTCACTATGATATATTATAGGCTAACATTAGCCATGTTACAGAATAAAGCACTGGACCTTCACCCGAAGCTATCATCAGAGCCAGCACGCTGGTAACGAAGGGGAGAGCTGCGCCTTGCCATGCTTTGCAGTTCCTGTAGTTCAGCTGCCATCCTACTTGACAGCAGTACTCAACAGTAAATTTTACGAAACACCATCTCCTTTCTTATTTTGTTTGTTAATGACAGTAGGCACATCCTGCAACAGTATCAACAGCAGCATTGCTTAGTAAAGAATTTGAAGGGCTTGAAATAAAGAGCACTTTTCCTTTCCAAGGAAGAGAAGCTAGGTTTGATTGCTTAAACACTAAATATTGATTATTCTTAGAACTACAACTTCTTGGTTTTATTATGGACAATTTCTTGGGTTTATTGTGGATAACACATACCCTTAAAGATAGCAGAGAAATATCATTCAAACCTCTCATAGGAGAGGTGCGTTTTGGAAAAGTCATTATAATGTTTTAACTAGCCTCTAAAGTGTTCTCATATTTACACTAGGATTGGTATTATCTTATTTCATGCTTTGGTTTGACCTTGTTCACCTAGATACCATGAAAACAAGCTGCTTATTTTTTCCTCCTGACAAATATGCTAAGGCCATACTTAATCAATTACAAGTACTAACAGAACTCCTTCAAATGAAATTGTCTGTAAAACAAATCGTGATTCTTCAGTATATTGTGTCATTTGTTTTATGCTTCTGCATTGAGCTCTCATTTTTGTGTAATCTGCTGTTCATTAGTCTCCTGTGATACTCCAAACTTTGCTGTTTAGTACTTGAAGGCGCAAATAAACTGACTTTTGTATTCCATTCTGCACATTCATCCAACCCAGGGTTTACCTCCTAATAGGCACGAGTTTATTTTATCAGGACACAAGTCCAAATACATTTTAAATTACCTGTGGTGTTACAGCAAATCTTACTTGAGAAAACTGAAATTGTATTAAGCTCCTTCTAAATCTTGATAATTATTTCTACATTGCAATAAAGGCATCTTTCATATTTTATAGGCACAAGGGAAAGAAAAAAGTATGTTTTTCTACAGGTTTGAAAACTTAAACCTGTTGTCTTTTTATGGAATTTGTGCTCCCAATTTCTTTACATGAACTTGAAACTGTGAAACTGAGGTTTACTGATTTATTAGGTAATCACCTCAGTGCTTTTAAAGAGTTAGTTTCCTCCTTAGAAAACAAGATATAAATTTACCTGCCGGTTTACCTTCATTACCCATCTAATCCCCATCCATTTCAAGCATCTCAAAATATTTCATGTATTCATTCTCACAACATTCTGTGAGCTACAGAGTGCTATTATCTTCATTTTACAAGAGCCTAAGGTCATACAAGAAATGTGTTTCAGAGCAAGCAACTCAATGAGTCTCCAAATCACAGGCTAGCCTAGTGCTTTAAACATTTGTATCTGTATGATTTTTCGTCCTCTCTTAAGATGAATAAAAATTGTGAAGCAGAACAAACAAAAAAGTCAGCTGATTAACACTGTTATCTATTCAGCTTTGGCATTTCTATTCATTCATTTCTGGTTAATCTTCTAAGAAGCGGGAGATAATTAAAACTGAAAAGCTTAGCATAAGCAGTAGAATGAGCTCGTAATGCATTAACCTTTTACTTTTTAATTACAATATAAACGTAAGGAAATGTAATTCTGAGGAATTTGGAGGTCGCTAAATAAAAAAAAAAAAAAAAAAAAAAAAAAAAGAGGAAAGACAATCTAACATCATTTTGCTTCCAGTACTAAGACACTGTGAAGCTGCTGTTAAGCTGCCATAAGGTGAGGGGAGCTACGCAAACATATATAGCTATTGACATGAAGAGCACCGATAGTCTGCGTGTGCTTCTGTTCAGCTTCTTTCAGGATTTAATTGTAAGATGTAGGATTTCTTTGCATCTCACAAATCACTGTTAGTGTTCAGTTTAGAATAGAATAGACAAGAAACTAAAGAAACTTGTGGTGTAAATAGCCAAGTAGTATCTTTCTGTTCTTTAAAACTTCTACTCACAGAAAGCATAAGATAAATACAAGCCACCAAATATGAATCTGGATTTCAAGATGCAATCTATCTGMTGGATTTCAGCACGGGATCAAGGTCCTCAGAGAGTATAAGGCAGCTTTTCTCACCCCAACTCCATCCTTTCCAATATCAGTGGTGTGCACAGTTCCAGCTTAAGGCCTCTTTTTATTTGAGTTTTTGTAAAAATAGGGATTGTTCATCATTCTTAGATAACAACTTTGATTTTAAACATGCACAAAATTCAGGAGTGTTGGATCTGGAAAAAGGGAAAGAGTTTCAGGTCCATCTCTGGCTATACCTCTTTATAAAAAGACATAAGTAGAAGAGCAAAACATTAAAAACAAACAAACAAACAAACAAAAAAAAAMCCAAAAAACCCAACTTAATTCATCACCATATTTCCATCACCAGAGAAAGACTGGACACACTAAAAAATTAGAAAGAACATTTTGTTATTATCTAACCATACACTTAGCCTCCCACCTGCCTCTACTGGCCTGCATGGTAATCAGAGTGACAAAGGACAAGATAGGATATTACAGCATATATCGCAAAGGGGAGAACACACRTCTATGAAAGTATAATAGTGCGGCATGACCCACAGCATGTTATCTCAGAAAAATGCATCCCATTCGTGCATTCACGGGCATTTTCAACACCTTTTAAAATGTACACAGATCCTCTGACCTTGACTTTGTGTGCTGCAAGGAAGGAGATTTAACTCAGCAGACTAACAAATATAAAAATGTGCTGCTTCCTTGGGTACTTGGGTACTTTGTGTTGTTGTTGTTGTATATACCTTGAAGTCAGGGAAGCACTTCAGAGACTTTTCCAGAAGGCTGCAGAAGAGACCTTTAGATCCAGAACTAAAATAGTCTTTACATTGAAGCATGTTAAACATTTCTCGGGGAGGGCAGAAGGGCTGAAGTAAAACAACCTTAAGTTATGCCTCAAACTCTGTCCGAGGCATGGTCCAGCATGTCAAATTCCAAAGAAAAAAGGCCAAAGTCAGAAGGTACGCATGGGTACTATATTTTAATTCACCATAACTGCCAAAGATATCTTAGTACCTTACACAAAGTTAGAGGACCTATTTAATGTCTTAGGCACTTGAGAGAGTGAAAGAGCACAATACTATTTCCTAACTTGCCGTGGAAGGTCACCTGAATATTGCACTTCCAAGCCCTGGTCCCACAAAACTAAGATGACATGAAATCGTATTGTCCCATTCCTTTATCCCCCTGATAGGAAAAAGAAGCCATTCCCAACGCCCAGCAGTCAAGCCTGCTGCCAAATCCCCTCAAGAAATCTTTCCCAGGCAAATGACTCCCAAAAAAACCAGAAAAAAAGTAATAATGAAATGCCAAAAATTCTTCAAATCAGCAGTGGTAAGAAAAATGTTTCTGGGACAGGATGACCCAACTATCACCTTTATTTATAACTGCATAAATTAGGCTAAATTATGATTATTTGTACTGCTTATTGCTAGGCTCTGCAAATACTGGACTCCAAAACAGTTCTCGTCCCAAACAGTTTGCAGGCTAAGAGCATGTCATTTATAAAAAAAAACACAAGAAGATGGTTGGGTCAAACCTATACGTGTCACATCCCTATAATTAAAATTAATAATTCTCACAAAAGGCATGCCTCTCTTAGAGGTAATGACTTAAAGGGTTTAAACATATTCATTAAAGCACTTTGATTTCTTAGAGATAATCCTCATAAAATTATTTTCTTCATCATTTTCTTGTTTCTACATTTTTTTTTTTTTTGTAATAGCACTAAGCAAAACAATCTGGACTGCCTAGAAATATTTTGGCTTTCCTAAAGACTTGAATTGTAATAAGATGGGAGAATAAATGGGTGAAATAAGAACTTTTTTTTTCCTGAGGTTTAAATTAAGATTTCTGTTTTGTTCATTTTACAAAGGTCTATTTATGTCCAGTAGAGAAAACACATTATTCAAGAGAGTCAGCCACACGCAAGATAGAGCTCTGAGTCTATCACCCTAACAGAACATTAATCCTACCCGTATAAATGATTTGTCTTTTTTCCCACATAATAGTCTGAAGAAAATATTATTACTGGGTTTTTTTATTATTATTTTCATGCGCAGAGGATCAAGTTCAAGATGCTAAGGGTTGTCCAGAAATGTATTTTGAGACAGTCCCTTTCTTGAAAAGCTTACAATTTAAGTAGACAAGAAAGAAATCAGAAGGGGAGGTCTGCCAATAAAGACTTATTTGCCCAGAGTTTTGCAGAATTTTTATAGTCTTTATTTATTATATTTATTGGTATCTAATCCCAACAGCAGCTCTGATCTAAAAACAGGAACACTAATAACTAAATCTTATATTTTGGATTTCACTGAACACTGAAAATAACTAAAATTTCTGTGTGTGTGTTTTTTTGTGTGTATGAAGGTCTGAAATCTAAAAAAATTATGCTGAGAGTCTTACAGAATAGCATACATGTGGGACTTTTTTTTTCTCTGTCTCATTCTGGGAAGAAATGTTATAGAAATGCCATTTCAGAAATCAGAAATAATAGCTTGGAACAATAAAATATGTGGGCCAGAGACAGAAACACAACATCTCTGAGGCCATTAAATCTCTATCACTGTTGTTGAAATTGTCCAACATTTAAAAAATGTTTTAGGGGGACTAACAGACAGATGGCAAACTCACAAAAGCTTTGTTTTGCTAGGAAATTATGCTGGAGAATTAAAAAATGTACCAAACTCTAGTGTCATGAACGATGGTTATTTTTCCTTTGGTTTGAGTTTTTAATTAAGATGTGACAGGAGCTCAGATCTCACCTGAGTCTGTTAGTTTATTCCTAATCAGTTTATAAGCCCTGCATGTGATGGCTCCTAAAGGTTTGGTTATCCCAGTTGAGATTATGTTGGGCTCTATAGTGCGTATATGAAGAAGTTACCTTCACTGGTCATGGCACGTCATCTATGTCCAGCTGCAGATGACTCAGTCTGGTAGTCATCCTTCAAAAACTTTTAAAAAAGACTATTTTAAAAACCTTTTTGCATTCAGAGCCATGTGCCAGGCACAGCCTTACGGCTGATAGGCATGAACTTCAAATAAAGCACCAGCTCATCTTAATAATATTTCGTGCTGTGGAATTGAATACTGAAATTTTAGCAGTGCAGTTGAAATGCCTAAAGTGTATGATATACATAATTTCAATAAGCCAGTGGTATTGTAGAGCATGAATTGGAAAGTGATTCACTCCTGGATACCCTTACCATACAACAGACTGCCGATAAATCAGACATGAAAGAATTTGTGATTCAAATTAAAACTTGTTTCAAGTAAAAGATACATTTTATTGTTGCTGAATCCTGAAGATTGGTAGTTTAGCTATGACAAGCCAGCCAGATTGTGTTGTGAAACATATGTGATAATATTAAATAAATTATGGACTCATGCTGTGTATTCCTGGTTCTATAATAGAAGTGAGGGAGGGAAGGGAGGTAAGGGAGCAGATACATATTTAGCAGGCATGTATCTCCTCCTGCAAAACAGGATGCACACCAACATGCTCCCAGGATAGAAAAGGCTAAGAAATTCATGCCTGCCTAATCAAACATCAAAGAAAAATGTCTAATGTCAAAGAGATCTTTTGTCTCTCCTCGTACCTCTCAGGCGAACAGCTAGGGAGCAGATATGAGGGTGAAGTGTCATTAAGATCGATACACCACCAGGGTTTGCTGGTAGATTCTCTGCTCACTTATACCACATGATAGCAGCCTCAATACCGGAAGAGCATCTTGATCCCCAATTAGGGACCTGACCATTTAGTTTCATTTAAATACTAGTTTCAAACAGAAGGATTACATGGATATTGCTGTCCTTTACTCATCGTAATCTACAAAACAAAACAAAACCCTGTGTTAAGTAAGCTGTTTAAGGAAACTCCAGTTCAGTGTTTTTCATAGAATCACAGGACCCTGTGTGCTGGAAGGGACCACTGGAGGCCATCTGGCCCAACCTGCTGCTCGAAGCAGGTCTGGTTATAGCAGGTAGCTCAGGGCTGTGTCCTGTCATGTTCTGAATCTCTCTGAGGATGGAGATTTCAGAACCTGCCTGGGCCCCTGTTCCACTGTCTGACCACCCTTATAATGAAAACGTTCTTCCATATGTCACRTCAGAATTTCCTTTTGCCATTGCCTCTCATGCTCCCACTGTGCACTTCTGAGAAGACTCTGGCTCCATCTTTTCTGATCAAGTAGTTGTAGGTAGCAGTGAGATCTCCCCTGAGCCATCTCTTCTCCGGACTGAACAAACACACATCTCTCAGCCACTGCTCACACACTGTGTGCTTCAGCACCCCGTCCTTCTTGTACTGGGGCCTTTTTGTACCTGTACTTCACAAAACTGTCCATAGGACTTCAGTTGGGGTCTCAGAATGCCCAGAGAGAGAAGGATCATCTCCCTAGAGCTGCTTGCTGCACCCCAGGATGCTGTTGGTCTTCTTTGCTTCAGGGGCCTGCTGCTGGTTCATGTTCARCTGCTTGTCTGCCAGGTCCTTTCCTGCCAAGCTTTTTTTCAGTCGGTCAGCCCACAGTATGTACTGCTRCATAGGGTTATTTCATGCCAGGTGCAGCACATTGTTTTTGCCTTTGCTGGACTTCATGAAGTTCCCCAGCCTGTCTGGATTCCTCTGAATGAACCTGCCCTCCTCCTTCGTACTGACTGCTCCCCCAGTCAGATGTCCAGATCATTAATAAAGATGTTGAACAGTATTGGCTCCATTATGAACCTTGAGGGTCACAACTATTAACCTGCTAGTAGTTGGACTTTGTACTGCTGATCACCATCTTTTCAGCCCAACAGTCCAGACAATTTGCAACTCACCTTACCATCCAGTCTATAACTCACCAATTTAAGGATACTATATAAGACCCTGTCAAAGGTCTTGCTAAAGGCAAGGTAAACATCCACTCCTCATCCACGCTGTCAGTCATGTCCTCAGAGAAGGCAATCGGGTTGGTCAGGCACAATYTGCCCTTAGTAAATCCATACTGGCTGTTCCCAATTACCTTCTTGTCCTTCATGTGGCTGGAAGGGACTTCCAAGAAGATTGGTTCCCCAAGGACTGAGGTCAGGCTGAGCAGCCTKTAGTTCCCTGGATCTTCCTTCTTGCCCACTATCTTTCCAAGACAGTCTTTGCTCTAAAGGATGCAGGGAGACCAAAAGCTGCTAAGTATCCACATCCAAAGTTCAGATCTCCAAAATTCCTGCTTGCTTTCAACTTACCTCTGAGGACATCTAAAACTACCAGCTTTCATGGATACTTATTCACAGGAACATAGAAGCCACTTCAGGATGTGCTGAGAAAAAACCTAGGTTGGACAGTGCCAAGTAGAAAACTGAAAACTCACTTCAACAAACAAATAACGTCTCAACTGTCTCCCTTTCCAGACCCAATCGAGCATGTGAAGCAGACTTCACAGAACACAGCTTGTTCCCTTTCACCTGGAAGTTCAGTGATTAAAACTCTCATGCAAAATRGGAATTACACAGATTAGTTTTCCTCTTCTGCCTGAGGAAACCAAAGCTGTATATGTCACTCCTACCAGAGGTGTGTCTATCCTGTTCTTAAAAACCTACATGGACAGAATTCCCTCGACTTCCCAAAGCAATTTGCTTTACTGCTGCACAGTTCTCCATCTTGTCTTTTCACCTTTTTTGTGACAATTTAAGCTTGTGACTTCTTCTCATTTCCAGAATGGAGAATAATGCATCCACTTGCTGTGTTCTTCCTTACCAGCAATGTAAGAACCACTTTGATCATGYTGTTACTCTTCTGCGCACATTGTCTATACTTTTAGCACAGTGTCCAGAGCCAGATACAGCCAAGTTCCCACTATGCTGAGCAAAGAGGAAAGAGTCTTTGACACGCCTTAAAAACAATAGCCTTGTTTATGCATCCTAATTTGTAGTATGMCTTTTTCACAACAACAGGACATTGCTGACTTACATTCAATTTGTCACCCACTATAGTCCCCAGATCCTTTTTGAAGGACTGCTACTAGCCAGGTGTTCCCCATGTGAAACAGGGTCTTTTCTCTCTTTCTCCCTCTCTCTCTCTCTCCATTTTGGGTTTCTTTTTTTTGGGTGGTGGGGGTGTCTCATGGGTAGTCATAGMGGATGCCACAGTGTTTGATTTGAAAGGTTAAAGGTGCGGTTCCTCAAGAGGGCTTTCAGGCTGTGGAACCCAAATGACTAAGACRTCTCTGTACTCTGCAGTCATGAATTACTCACCCAGGTCTCTCTAATTGTAATGCCTCTCTCACACCACAATTTTCGTGTGTTTTGAAAATAAAATCTTCAAAGGGTCTGGAGACTCAAAGGCTCTGCTGAAGCATTTGGTGCCCTTTGTGTAGATCACCATTTCCTGAATCACAAAGACTGGACTCAGTTATCTGCTCCTATAGGGGTAAGACATTTTGGTGAAGCCCCCATGTGAGTTGTTTTCAACTCTATTCACTGGAACTTTACTGGCACAAAAAGAATTGCCAAAGGTGAAGGTCAGATGAAAACCAGCATTTAAAAGAAAAATCCATACACAAAACCTTCTGGATCCTCTTGACATTTCCCTTTGAAAGAGTCACATTTGACTCACTATGAATGCTAGTAACACATGCCTAGTTGTAATGAATAGTAAGTGCCCTGTTTGTATTTGACCTGAAAGTAAAATAGATTTTGAAGTGTTAGGAAGCAAGCAACATCAAACAGCCTGAGAGTTAAATACCTTACTGCAATGGCCTGAAATGAATGTGACGCAGAAAGGCTCTGTCGGGAGCCAGAGGACTTTTTTGAAATTATAAGGCTATTCTTGTGCACGGTATGCACACAGTGTGAGAACCTTGCTACCCAAAAAAGCAGTCTGGAAGCACCCTTGTTAGCATTTTACAGTAGGCTTTTTTTAAATACTAATTGGAGGAGCTCTTGTCCTAACAAGGGGCATGCCTGGGTGCGGACACGGACCATTTCAGAGCGGGGAGAGAAGGGGACAGGCAGGAGACAGGTCCTGTCTGGGGGAGGTGGGGAGGACGGCCGGGTACCGCCCCAGGAGGGCTCCCTGCGGGCGGAAGGACGGCAGAAATCAACCATCCTTTCCCTTGGCTTCTCTCCGCCTTCGGCCTCCAATGTTACCACGCAACAGAGAAGTGGAAGGGTGCGGAGTACACCAGTCTGCCCCTGGTTTTGAAGGCACTCGAGTGATTTATTTCGGTAAATCTCCGGTGGTTTTGAGTTTGGGCGCTCTGGCAGCAGCTCTGAGGTGCCTTGGCACAGGCGGGGGCCTGCGGTCAGCACGCAGCAGGGCTGTTCTGTGCTCCCTGCCTCTCCCAGGTTACGCTTCCCCTGAAAGCACCCAACCAAAATAAAAGAGCAGGGTTTTGTTTGTTTGTTTGTTTGTTTGTTTTTTAATGAAGCTAAGAGCTCTAAGAGCTATGGTGATGTGAGAGACTGAGTGGGGTCTGAGCCATAATTTAATTAAAAGAGTGAGGAACAGCATACACAGCGGATGTAAAGACTTCAGCAGTCACAAGCTCAAACTGAGGCAGCGTCCCCTGGAAAAAGCATTTACAAAAGGGATAGAGACCATTTAGAAAATAAGGCCGGTGAAGAAACATGCTCGTAACTTAGGGGAAATCAGCACATATGTAAGAAGAAGGTGGAAAGCAGAGCTAAAACACTGAGGCACACGGCACAGTTTGCATGTGCCCATGGGGCAGCGGGGCCGGCCGGGGGGCTGCGGGGCGCCCGGGCAGGAGGAGGCCATGAGCCGCCCTGTGCTGCTTCCAGCCGGTTCCAGACGGCTCCAAGACCCGCAGGGGCGGCCAGCACCCACTGGGGAGCACACGGGGCCGGGCAGGCGCTGCTGGGGGAGAGTGGCAGCCGCGGGGGGAGGAGAAGCAGGGGGGACGGGTGGAGGGGACGATGCTGGGGGCATGGCCGGAGGCACACGCTTTTACGGGACAAGGCACTGGGGCCAGGGCACTGTCCTCACGCCTGCTAAAATCCTGCTGAAGGTAATCGCTTCACACACAGTTCAAGTGACAGTGCTGTTGGTCCTCGTCCGCATACGTTTTTCCCACAGGCAGCAGGAATTTGGGTGTGTTAAAGCTGTGACCATGTTTGAATACAATTTTTGAACAATCCTGTCCAGAAGCAGGATGCTGGCCACAACTTAATTGTCAGTGTAGAGCTGAACACAGTGAGTTTTCTTATCGTTCAGTCATAAAAAGTTCAAAAAAMCATGCCAAATTTTAGCATTTATAGGTGTTGAATAAAACCTCTAAAATTTTTCAAGGTCTCCTGTCTCTGGTACCTGCAAAGGGACCCACTGGAGTCTTCAACGGGTTTCTAATTATTGGCGAGAATATGAGCATTAACATTAGCTGCTTGAAAGTTGCTGGGAGCAGGAAGGAGAAGGGGA
The DNA here is from genome assembly GCA_035582835.1 of Phoebastria nigripes. Lineage (NCBI taxonomy): Eukaryota > Metazoa > Chordata > Aves > Procellariiformes > Diomedeidae > Phoebastria > Phoebastria nigripes. The sequence goes on from JAYKAV010000555.1 coordinate 1,066,959, forward strand.
AGGAGGACCAGGGGTTTCCATGATGTGTCATGTACTTCCACGTACACCATTCCAGACAAAATTAAATACTGAATGCTGTAAATCCTGCCATAGTCCCATGAGGTACTCCTGTTACTCCCATATTACCAGCTGATACTGTAGAAAGAGTTCATATTTTTTCTGTTTCTCAAAGTATCGTGACAGTCCAAAAAGTGACCAGAATTACTAGCCAACTGGCATGATGCTAATGCGAGTTCTCCAGCTGTGCAGCTGCTGCCCTGGCATCCTCTGTTATTTATATAGCAACAGTTGCATATATTAATTACGCCAGCAGGGAGACAGCAAGTTTATGACAGTGCTTAGAGGAAATCTGAATGCACATGACATTTATACAGAAGAGCAGAAAACGTAGCGTGCAATGATGTTTCCTTTTTACTGGTAATTTAAACAGTTACTTTTGTACCTTGAGCACTCTGGCATATGATGAGGTGAGTGGAAATGTATTTTTAAGTTAATGCATAGGTTTAATGCCTTTAAATGGTTTTAATTACCTCCCTTTAAAGGTTTTTGGCATGTGTCAGCTTGGATAAATGATGTCTGCAATGTCCTGGTTGCTTGCGTCTCTGTTATCCTGTGAGGATGTTTTGCAGGTTCCCAGACCTGGCTCCTCAGCTGTCACAGACCAGCAGTGACTGCCTAGAGCACATGTAGCCAGAGACTGATTAATATTGACCGCAGGTAGCGCTCCCCACCGCACCACCGCTGTGGAGGCCTTGACAGCTCCGTGACCCTCGTCCCCGCACCGTTCCCTCCTGCCGGCTCCCTCCAGTTCTGCTACTTGAACAAAGCATCACATCAGCATTGTTTACTGCAGGAACTCAGCCAAGGAAGTTGTAACAAGACAATAGACATATAATCTGATAACCTTGTTAACTTGGTTGAATCAGAGCTCCTAACAAGTAGATGAGTTTAGTAAAGGGGAATAAAAATATTACAATATTTGTTGTCAATGGCTTTTCAGCTCTGTCTGTGAAAAYGTAGCATTTCTTGTGCTTTTATTTAAGATTAAAGCTAAGCTCAAGGACACTAAACAAAACAACATGAACAAGGTCAGAAATGACTTAAAAAAACCCCACAACAAATGCTAACTAGAGCAGGCAGGCAGACTTCTTCATTGTGTTCAAATAGCAGCAAGTAAAACTATATAAAAAGATATGAATGCACCATTCCAAAAATCTCCATGCAGTAACAATCTACAATGCACTGTTTCATATTTTATTAGGACTAGGCTGTGACAGTGCCAGAAATCCTAAATGAAGAGCAACAGGTATTAGCTCTGTCACGTTAGCAACTGAAGAGTAAATTGGTGACCCCAACCATGTCAAAGCAGCCGTGGCATCACCCACTGCTCCTCTGGSAAAACAGTCTGAACTTCCCAAATACCTCCCTTCCCACAGCAGTTTCCCTGATCCGACTGGTGCTCTGTAGCAGGAAAGAAGCCAGAAGGCAGCACTTCCCACACCGCCACCACTCCTGGGCCATGCTTCCCGAGAGAGAGTGCGTGTGTGCGCGCACGCACGTGTGTACTGGTTGGTTAACAACCAACAAATCATAAATCATATTTTTCTTCATCTGTGACTATTAATTTTCTCTCTATTACCTAACCATAATGATTGTATCTTTCATTTTAAAGTATTCTGGGTTAAAGTTCATCGAAGACATTTATAAATACTTGAACAAAAATTTGTATGCAGTACTAAATAATGTCTATAATAGCTGGAAAGGGAGAATGTATTATCTGTGGTCTCAACTTTCTTTCCCTAGAGGAATCATGTATCACATGGGATAGGAATGTTATTTTGATTGTACCATTTCCCAGATGCTAGAGAAGAGTTATAATGTTAGATGCTGTTTAAGCATGTGTTGGTTTTTTTTTTTTTTAATTAAGGGAATGAAAAATAATGAAATTGGTAGCATTTGTTCTATATTTAGGCAAGATGAGAAAAAAAAAAAAAATTACCATCTGTAAATAGTTGGAGAAACCCTGCAACCCAGAGTTGTCTGTCTTGCAGTATTTCTGAAAGTGGCAGTAGTGACTAAAAAGTAAACTGTTTCCTGGGGAATCTGCCGAGCGCTGAGCACTCCTGAAAATCAGGTCACTTGTCTGTGTGCCAGAAAATAGATTTAGGGATCTAACTTCAGGCAACCAGTCTTGAAGGTACAGTGAAGAATCTGTCTTGAGGAAACTTACTGCTCCATCTGTACAGTTACATCAGTGTAATTTTCAGTGTAGGCATTCTTTTCCTGGAATAAATTGTCTTGTTTATCTTAGGGAAGCTATGTCAGGAGCTGCTTTCCCTGGCAGAAAACAGTAGCAGTTATACTGGTAGGTCTGTGGATTGTTTCTATTAGAACAGCCAGCACGGTAAAGCCATGAATTTTGAGGAAAGGAAGCTATATTTTTAAAATGCAGTTGTGGGAGTATAAGTGTAACTCACTAGGAAGTCCTGCTGACATGAGTGCATTGGAGATCGCACTTTTTACGGCTTCAAACTGCGCTACCTGAGCTAGCAAGAATGTGTCTGTGTGCGAGTGGCATGACAGGGTCCTCACTGTATTGGATGGGAGGAGGATGAGGAGCTCCAAACCTCTGTTTCACATGGCCAGCAGAAGCAGGGGAAATATCCTATACGGAGCTGTAAGGAATGGAGAATTGGACTTAAACTTCTCTGATCCTTTGAGGAAAGGGGATAAACATTTCCTGAGAGGCTCCTTCAGACACAGCCTGGGGCTAGGGTTAAGGGAGGCCAAGTGGTTGCCCCCTTCTCTGGTGCTGCGGGTAGGTGGGTGCCCAGGGACGTGGTGAGATGGGTACTCACAACTGGACTGGACAAGGCTTGAGCAACCCGATCTAACATCAGAATTAGTCTGTTTTAAGCAGGAGTCTGGACCAGGTGGCCTCCAGAGGTCCCTTCCATCTTCGTTTATTTTAGGATTGTGTAGTGAGCCAGTTGTAGAGAAAGAAGGGAGGGAATCAGCTAGTTCCCTCTTCTTCCCCTCTCCTCCATCATAAGCAGGCTACACTGATGTGCAAACAATTATTTAAGGCTCAGGAGATTATTCTGACCTATGAAATAGTCAGCATTTTCCTTCATATATTTCTTCCTCAACCTCATAAACAAGGCCTGAATGCTCTTCATATCTTTAAATATCTCATTGTTTAACAGGAACCTTTTAGTCTTTTTATTTACATCCAATGGAATACTCAGAATTTTCTATGCTGAGTAAATTACTGAAGCCATATTTCAAATCACAGCACTTGGGGCTACCAAGAAAAAGGCTTTTGGGGTGCGTTTCTGTTTCTTGTTTTATTTTTTTTTCAAAGATCACAAAAGCCTTTAACTGCTTCTTTTAATAAATACAGCTGCTACAAATTTGATACTACTTCACTGGCACCACCATCTGAATCTCCATGTGCCTCTGAGCAACAATCTTTTGCTGAAGATCAAGAACCCCAGCTACGGTCCTGATCCAGCAAACAATGTAAGTATGGGTTTAAAGTGAGTGTTATCTGCTTACCTGATTTGCTGGTGTCTGGAACAGAAAGGATGAAATTTCTGTTCTAGTAAGCAACCTTTTGAATAACAGAGCCGAGATCTGTCTGAAACCATGCAACCGCTTACTTAATTTCTGCTGCTGGAAGGTGTGCTCTGGGTATTCTACAGCTGTGCTCCAAAACCTTGTAGAATATGAGAGTTTTTAGTTCTGTTAATGATGCATGATATGAAAGATTAATGTTTGGATAGCTTTTAGTCCCCTGAAGCTTCTATTGAGAAAGAATAATTTTTCACTGAAGTGTATTAAACAGTATCAAAATAGTTTCACCTTGTAGAAAAATCCCATAGAATTAAAAGAAAATAAGATTTTTTTTCCAAATAATTCTTCAATAGAGCTACAATGTTTTATGACATTGTAGTAGATATTTTTAAGATTACAGAGAGTATTATTTATTATCCAGTTCAATAATATTTGTCATCAGTCTTTGTTTAATAGTAGCGGAGAAAACAGGACTCTTCATTTCTACCCTCTTTTTTTCAGTTAGGGAAGGCATGTGGTGAAACAGTATACCTGCGTTATTTTCACGAGTTCTCTCTTATTGTATTCTCCAGTACTTGCAAGTCCTGTGTGATTTGAGGAGACTGTTGGGTTTTTCCAAGGTGAAACTTTGAATAAAATAACATTTACTGTGTCCTTGTTTAATGAGCTATGTTTGATTTGTTAATTAGCATCTCAATGAATTTCAGATGAAAGAACAAAAGTTATTTTCAGCCTTGAATAGAATTATTAAGGCTGTAAAAGTAGATTTTGGAAAGCATTTTAGAGTTACTTTACATATTTGTATTTAATCACCAGAAGTCTACTGCAGGTTGTGTCATCCCCTCTGGACTTCAGAAAGATGCTGAGCACTCACACGTCTTGTGGGTCTAAAAAGGAGCTGGACATACTTTGCACAGTCTCTTCTTTGATGGCTCAAGACATGCAGGCTGATCTGTTTACCACCTTCTCAGGAAGCATGTAAATAAAATTTTTGCATACAGTAGCCATTTGCCCCATTAACTGTATTCAGAGGAAGCTGATATTTTGTAGTTTCTCCTCTACATTTCTTTCCATTATTTTGGCCCATGATAAAAAACCAGGCAGCCCAGAATTTGCTCAGATTTCACACAGGAGCCTCCCAAGCTCGATAAGCAGATAGATGCTACTCTTGTCATTACCAGTCAGAGAAACAAGTATCAGCTTTTGACACTATTCCTTCTCCTAGTCAGAGCAATGTTACATGTACTTCTGCTTAAGATGATTGCAGCAACCCTGATCATCTCTTCATCTGTCAATATCTGTCAGTGACTCCCTGAATGCTTCTCAAGGCCCTGTAGCTCCTGCGTGCCTCAGTCTCACAATGTTCTGTTTTACCATCTAGATGTCTTACCCTTGTAAGCCATTGAACTTCCACTTTCAACTGCATCCTCAGTTCCTCCACACTTGATATGGTTCCGAGCTCTAGATTTTCACTCTGACTTTCTGTTTGCTAGAAAGTGATCCCATCTGCTGCTGCAGATTTCACATAACAATGTGATCTTTTTGTTGGTGCCTACATGCAGTCTTTGGACACACCTAGAAAATAGCATAGGTCCGTCTGTCTCACTGATAATAATGCTGCTGGCTTCCAAACATGGAAAGCAAAGTAGATTTGCTCTCCCCATGCAGGAATCCTGACTTTCCTCTTTGTTTCAGAATTTTTTTGTCTTATAGAAGTCTGTCTTTGATAAAAGCAGCTCCAGCCTGAGGTGCCTCTATATATTCACGCTATATATATACACCTAAGCAGCATGACAGCTCTATTGCAGCATAAATAAGAACTGCTTACTCTGACTGAGCTTTGAACAATTCACAATTGTTATGTCTGCTTACAGCCACATAGCAAGTCAAATAGGGCAATAGGAACTGATGCGTAAAGTGAAACCATTACAGCCGGAGACTTGGCGTTCACTCTCTGAGTGCAGAGCATGCTTTCTTCAGACTAACTGTAGTYGAGCCCACTAATGCCCATTAGTGGTTGGAGCACAGCAGGTGTGCTCCTGGATCACTCCTTTGGGTTTGGTTTCAGCTGAAAGGAATCCAGTCCACACACTCTGAGACTGCCTGTGGCACATACCAAAGCACCACAGGCGAGAAGGGTTGAGAGAGTCTCTTCAAAAGTTTACTCCAGATCCAAATTAAAATGCTAATTTAAACACATCCAGCAGGCCAGATGAAAGGTGACATGCTTTTACTCTTTCCCAGAAAGAAGAGTTCCTAAATTAAAATTTAGACTGCAGCACTAAAGGACATGCATTTTCTGCTCTGCGAACTTGTTACTTTCCCACCTCTGAAAGGATTTGTCTTGTCACTTGCTTATCCTGTCTGGGCAATCCATCAAAGCAGCAGGAAAAGGATAAAAGCAAGCAGATTAAAGCTAGGAAAGCTACTTGCAAGTCTTCTGATTAATTGAAGGGCTACTAAGAAGGTTATAGTAACTCAGTTTAGGCATACGTAATCGTGCTGTAGCCCATGCTAAAAGGGAAGGAGCCATGTCTGCCAGCYACTTGGTTTTCACTTTAATGGCTGGGGACTGTGGTTCAAGCCAAGATACAACTTGTCTGAGTTAGCAGGAAATCAGTTCTTTGTCTCCATCACCATCTTCCTCAGGATCCCCTCATTTGGACTTGCAGGAGACACCACTGAAACAAAATGCAGCTGAGGGAGCTACGTCTGCCTGGGAACCCAAGGAGCAGCAATGTGATCTGTGCCGCCCACACCGCAGCCCACTTCTACAGAGGTTTGGCCAAGCTCCCATTCCTGGTTATTGTCGTGAGAAAATAAGGCCATAACAAGTACTACCTACGAATGAAGCAAAGGCTAGAGWATTTAATGATGCTTCTCCTTGGCTGCAGTTGCAGAGGTAAGACTGTGCTTGCTAGTATCCCACTCGGTCTCTCATTGTCTCTCACTAGGATATGAGTAAAGCTTATCACCTCAGTGAGGTCTTCACTTCCATAAACTCTCAAGGAGAAGGTTTTCCAATTAATTTCCCTAAATCCTTATGAGCAGGCTCTGAAATCTGAGTGGAATTACACTTGAGGTGAATACTGAACAAAGCATTATCTTCTCTGAAAGAATATGGGGAAGTGTAGAGAATTTGGCCCTACCATTATCTTCCAAAAGGCTGAAAGTTGGACTGCGCTGGCCATCTGCTAGGACTGTGTTTGTCACCAAATACTCCTCCCAAATTACCAGTCTTGCCACACCCTCTCCAGCATACAAACACACAGATAAAACAAACACAACAGATATTTTTATTCTCCATCAGGAATGCCTAAAACTAAGTATTTAAAAAGGGGCAAGGCACATCCTATTAACTTTTAACTTGTTACTGAATCTGTCTCTCTCCTTTATTAATAATCTGAAGATCTGAATGGGTCTTCGGCCAACAGTATCTTCTGCTGCTTTTTTGAATATGATATACAGTTTCCTCGTGTAGTGAAAGGAGGTTAAGGCAGGTTGACAGACAGTTTCTAATCTCTTTATCTTTGCATTAGTGAAACACTATGCATAAAGATTATCAGTATGAAGTATAAGAAATTCTTATCTAGAAACAAAAGCAGTGTCCCTGGAATGAACCACTTGGATTGTGTTGCTGGTTTTCCCCTATCCAGTGCTGTTTGGTATTTATTTAACCATAAATTTTACTGTAGAGTTGCATTCTGTCACATTTCAGTAAAAACTGCGATACATTCAATGTTCATTTGAGGAAAATGCATGGCTTACACTTTCTAAAGAGAAAATTATGTTTTAAATGTCTATGATGAATCTGAGATATTTATGCCATAATTAAAAATGAAAACCAATATTTAGAAAAATTTTCTCTTTGTTAGCACATAAGTGAACCCATTGTCAAAAGTTAAGAGTAGCAAGAATCTGTAATTGGCTTCCTAAAAATGGATTGAGGGGTTTAACTAGAGGGGACTTTAGGAAAAAATCTTGGCCTATATTGAAAGCAATCCATTCTTCTGTGGTAGAAAAGCAAATGCTACCATATTTGGAATATCAAGTCTTTCACTTAAATGGCTAAAATAACCAGTATTGTTGTTATTGCTTTATACTATCTTATTATTACAATAATTACAATTATACAGGTGTTATGATCAATACAATTGCAGCCATAACAGCAATAAAAGCAATGTTCATATCTTGGAGAAGTTAAAATAATGTTGTCTAAGATTTCAGAAACAAATAAAGACAACTGTTCCTTCTAACTAGTTTTATGCACCCACTGTATCCAGCTGCACTGGAGGCACAGCTCCCTAACTTYTGTAGGTGAGGCGGCAGTCGCTCTCGGAGGAGCCTAAGGAGAGCAGGCCACGTTAGATGCCTGAAGTTGGTTGGTGTGAAAAACACTCTTGGTGACCACATGAGAGTCAAATGGGGGGTCAGAGGAATTTGGAAGCGTCCATAGCAGAGCTGTGCAGGAAGGGGAATGAGCAGTGATGGGCAGGGCTTGCCAGGGACAGTGAGCAGCAGCCACTGGCATGAAGGAGCCTGTGGGAGCTGGAAGCTCCCTGACAGTGCTGGGATGGTCATGAGCGAATGCAGCAGCAAGATGCGTGGGAAAACAAGATCTCCAAGAAAAAGCTGTGAATGGGTTGTCTCTGCATCCTTGCCAGAGGGACAGCAGGTAATGAAAATCACAGCTCCTCACACACCAGGGAACAGGGAAAGAAAAGGAATATCTTGCTGAGTAATAAACAGCGAGGTCTCTATTTCCTGTGCATGGTAGAGTCTGAATAGAGATCCTAGGATTTTTATACCCTTCTGAAAACAAATAGGTTCCTTCCAAAGGGTGAAAACAACCAAAAGACAAATTGAAAAAAAAAAAAAAAATTGCCTTTAAAGATTATATAAGGTAAATTCCCATTATCTTTTTATTAATGTGATGTTTGACTGGTGAGGGTTAGCAACCCCATATCATATTCCTCAATAGCTTCTCTTTTTTGAAATAGCATAGGACATTTTGTTTGCCATAGAATATGGTTTTGTAAAGCCATATGGTTTGTAAACCCATAGAATAAACTATTGATACATCTGAAATACCAACTGCAGTTCAGGGCTCCTTTACCTCTCCACAGCTACCGTTATTTCACTAGATTCCATATAAAATACRTAGAAGGTAGGGAAGGTGTCTCTGAATGTAAAGAGATTAAAGTCATTCCTGAAACATCCCCAAATCTATTGTGTTTTATAGCTCAATTGACTTTGAAAAAAGAATTATTAGATCTAACGAGATGAAACCCAGTAAACCAGCGTGGTTTTATAATATGGCAAAAAATACCCTGGTTTACCGTTGTGTATACAGACATTATTGTTATTATTATCTAGCAAGGGCATGCATGCAACATTCATATTAAAGGAGAACATTCATATTAAGCATTCATATTAAAGGGGAACTCTCATTAAAAACCAGGCAAGTGAACTTGCTTTTCATACAGACATCACTGAGGTTTATCTGGTGGTGTGATGTTGCTGTGCTCAACAGCATGTATTAAGCAATAAGATGTGACAGAGAGTACAGTGCTGAAGGTTAAAATATGACTAAAGGTGCATTATGAGTCACAAGGCTGAGGGAATAGAGATTTCAGTCTGGGGAGCAAGGCAGTCATCTCCTGAAAATGGACTGCCCGAAGTGACTTATGATTATTGTATAAATATAGAACAAATGTAATGCTGCAGTTAACTATGGATTCTCAGATCTCAAGTCACTTTATTACCTGGTTGGAGGTAAGCACCGACAAGGGAGGCAGGTGCCTGAGGTCTCTGAAGCTCTGCAATGCCGGCTCTGTCTCAGGCCATTATTATACACAACAGCTTTGGAAACTGAATTGGTAGTGTTTCATGGCTAGGGATGTCCAGAGGCATGTCTTACACCGTAATAAGCTTACTGGAGATGCAACCAATAAAGCTCTCAAGCAGTGTAAGGGCTCCACAGTACGACTCACGTGCTGGAGTCCCAGGAGCTGCCTGGCAAGGACCAGCAGAGATGTCACCACGAGCCAGACAGAGAGGAGGAGGGAAGGGGACTCCATTCTCTGCAACAAGCCCACTCGGTAGCTTTCAGCCAGCTTCCACGCAGTTTCTAACGCAGCTGCTGTTACAGTTTCAACACAGTTGCACTATCTGTAAACAGGTGCGGCAAAGTCCCTATATACATATTGACTGGGAAGTATAGGTTCGAGTTGTTAATTTCTTAAAAATTTCTAAATGCTTGAAGTCTAACTCACTGAACAGCTTAACTCAGCTGATAAGCAGGAGCCTCACGCTCTGCTCCATATTTTCAGGTATTACATAAATCGTATTATCTTGGAAGCACAGTTAATATTGATTAATGTTTAAACAGTAGTTTGAATATATTAATTTCAAGATAAATCATAAATGTTATAAAAAATTCAATTTCTGGCTTAAGGTCTGGAACAAAGCCAAAGCTAAAGTCATATTTTATTTCACTGTAATGTAGGACTTATTATAGACCCTCATTTAAAAAAGAAAAAACAACCTGTTACCAAAGTATAATCTAGAAGATGTCAGTAAAATGAAACTGTCAGCTGTTACTTAGAAAATCAGAGGTACTGTTTTTTTCCTTTTGAATCAAGACTTTTGAGAATGTTCTTCTAAGCTCTAAATTGATACAGGAATCTAATTAAGACAGTGTTTCCTATGTATTTCAAGATTCTGAAGTCCATTTCTTACTTCTCAGTGATCAGTATACATTTTGGAGTGTATGAATAGTTGGTCTCTCCTTATTTAGAGAGTTGTCTTTATTTATAGAGTTGTCAGTGCTTTGTGTTTGCCTACAAGAGCTGTAGGTTAATTCAAAGCTGAAACAGACTCCCTGAGATACACCACTTCAAAAGATAAGAAGTTGACACCTGCCCCATTCATCAATAGTTCTTCAAAAACAACATAAGCAGCTTCCGAGGGGAAATTTCTGCTTACGATTAAGCAGCTTCAAGAAGCACTCTAAAACTAAAATATAAAACAAAGGTTTTGCCAAGTGCATAAGCCTGTGAAGACCAGTTCATGTAGAAAAAAAAAATCATCTCTACCTGATTTCATTGTTTTAAAGGGTGAAATACATCATGTGCTAGCTAATTTATGGTGCTTCAGTACAGTCAGAAGTAATGACATATCCTAACCAGCATGAAAATAACCACTGGTGAGGAGACTGGTCCCCAGGCTTTGTTCCAGCAACCTAATGGTGGAAAACTGGTCAGAGGATCTTTTAAACAGCAATGAATTTCCCAAGAGATATTTGTTCTTGCATAGCAAAATCTCTTGCTTTAACCTTTTCCCAAAACTGTGAACTGTGAATCCCACACAATAATTTAGAAATCTAATTTATAAAAAATGTTGATCTTTGTTCTTCTCTTCCTGTGATCAGTTGACTTTCCCTTTAACTGCACTATCTTAGCGGAAGTCTGCAATGCACCATTTCTTAGGCTGCTTTGATGAAAAGACCTCAGGCTCCTCTTACTCATCTCTCAGGTTAGGAGCTTATTTTGCCTTCAAAAACATGCGATAGGGCATTTATAGTTTTATAGACAAAATGGTCTTAACTAAAAGTTAATTTAGTTTGGTTAATTTTAAAAAGAAATAGAAGAGAGAAACAGTAAGCATAACAATTCATAGAAATATTTCCTACCTCTGCCTGTGTTCACGCTTGTAGTTTGGTGCAATGGATAAAATTACATCAAATACAGTTTATGGTTCAGATTCAATAATATGCTCCCAGGCCTGTGTGCAGATTTCCAGGATTTTTTCTGCCTTTCTTCCAGTGTCTTTATTCTCTTATCCGTCTTGCTTCTCTTCTCATTGTTCTTGTCGTTATCAGACACTTTGTGCTTAAAGCTCTCATTATTATCTGCACTTTTTCCCACAGAAAAGTTCAATTTATAAAGAAGAAAATAGAAAGAAAAAAAAAGGCCGTGTATAGTAACATAGCAGACAAGCCTCCTATTCAACTATACATAACCATATTCCTAGAATAAATTAAGCGCTTTCTTTCCTAAATTTTACTTAGCTTTACAATCAAACCTTTTTGAGCTTCAGAAATATCCAGGTATGGGTGTGAGTATATGTTGTGTATGTGTGTACGCAGGAATGGAAATAAAGATGAAAAACAGCTTACTAAAATAGGTATGACAAAGACTCTCTGGCTATACCTGAAGACAGTGATCCCTAAGGAAATGGAGAATTAAAGTCTCTGTTTTCCTATTAAAAGGCAAAAAGAGAAGTTTGTTCTGTGCTGTCATGGGAGACCAGCCATGACATGGTGATGCCTGAAAACACCAGAAGGAAGCATGAAACATCAGGCAATTCTTGCATTTGCAAGTATTGGGCTGAATTATAGGGCTAAGACTGTCATCAGGCTAGCACTGAATTGGATAAATAGAAAAATTGAGAAAGGGTTTGGAAAGAGGCTACGCTGGTGATTTGAGGTCCATAAAGATGTCCATTACAGAAAAGAGAATGGTGTGATATTTAATGTGTGATGAAGAAACCTCTGGAAGCCTGTGTGCTGCTTCTATGTAATTCACAGAAGGGAACAAGTTCAGAAATTCTTTAACCATCGCATATGTGAAATTTCTAAAAGGTTGTGTATGTGCGCTGAGAAATGGTTATATATCCACAAATTGAGAAAGATTGAGTCATGGATTACCAGATTATACAATGCTTACCCATGTAAAAGGAAGGAATAGTCCTTTCTGTTGCAGAAATGTCTTCTGGCATGACAGAAAGAAAGATTCAATTGTCATAGCAATCCATTCCACCCACTTTTTTAATTTGTTAGACACCTTTTACTTTGTCAAAGTAGGATCAATAATTATTGTTACATTGAGTCTTCAACCATTTGTGGAATGTAGTTAATTTTCATGTGCCTCCAAAAATCACATACTCACATTATGATTCTTTAAATTACCCAAATTATTAGAAAGGTCTTCAGGACCTTCCTGTCTTCACAAGCCGTCTCCACATACTCTTATGAAGAACAGACTTTGGATATGTACGCTGTCTTCCAGTATTGTTCCTACAGATGCCATTGTCTTTTTCTACTCTTTTAGTAAGTCCCTCTTTTTTCATCCAAATATAATGCTAGTCCTTTTTACCATTATTCTAAGTTAATTCTTTTAAGTGTTGCTACTTTCCAGGATAACCTCATAAACATTGTCCTATATTCTTTGTTCCTATGCTCTAGAGGTATTAAGACATTCCTTCTTTGGTCATGAGCAGCTTAAGCAATCCAGGCAGCTTTGTACGAGTGATATGCCTCTTTTTATTATTTAAGCACCACTTTCATCTTTGTGACATTGACAACCAATATCAGCAAAGGTTTTTATTTTCTTCCTGATAAAAGCACTGAATAATGCAGGGGCAAGCAGTCATCCTAGTGGGAAGACTTCAGACAGACTTCTATTCAGTGATCATTTCCCATGGACAAGTGCAGCTGGAGAGCCAGGCGTGGTTTTGCCCGTTTCATATGGACCCACACCGGTGTTGTGTGACACAATCTCAAATTCTGTTCCCCACTTTGTAAAGATATTGTTTTCATTCCCTTTCAGAAAACAAGAAGCCTATTAAGCCCTACCTAAGATTAGCTGGCTTGAGACAGAACATAAAATTGAAAAGTAATGTAAGACAGAAGTGGTATCTTTAAGGTCACATCACTGTGTATCATCTGTCTATATTGCAGCCTCATAACCTCCCCGTCCAAGTATTATGAAATAAAATACTTCTTATTGTACTTTTATGAAGTCRGGAATCTTTCTTTAAGAAGGCTTATCTTAAGGCCATCGCCCTTTGTTATGTTACTTCTGCAGGTACATATGTGTTCTCCTGCTACCGTGTCTAAAGGGAGGAATAATGTAGACAGTGCTATAGTTTTTGTAGTTACAATGCTATCCAATCCAAATGTAACCRGAGTATTAAAATGTACGCTACTTGTGTGAAGGACAGTCTGTACCTTAGGATTTTTTTAAGAACTGGTAATAGTCAGGCTGTTTAAAAAAAAGATTAAAATTAAATGTGTATTTTTGCTCTATTGTGCTGTATCTGTTTTCTGTCAGAATGAATCCTGCTGATCTTGGTTTCAAGGTTTACATTCTGTGTGCTTTTAAACCAAGGTCAAGCAGTAGGCAGCAGAGGGACCTTGAAGGTGTCATTGGCTAGAAACACATAAGCTTTATAGCTACACCACTAATTATTTATCATTCATGGAAAGAATGGGCAAAATGATATAGATACAGATACTTCTGTAGCTGTATGCACACTAGAATGGCAAAAGATAGATGCTTAAGATTATTTGGCAGTGTATGTGAGTATACATGTATGTTTATGAGTGAGTATGGTGATATGCGTTCCTACCTCTTTTTCTGTGTCCAGAATGAAATTGTTTTCTCTATCTGCTATATTGCTCACACATACAGTCTAAGAAGCTTGAGAAATTTATGAAGGGAAAAATCATTTAATAAAGCTGTCTGTCTAGTACGATTATATACTACTATGTGTTTTTTCAAGGCTAACCTTGAGGTGGTTTCTTTTCATTAAAAATAAAGCCCTTGGAATGAGGCCTTACACCTGAGAAGGCAGACATTTTTTCTGAGTGACAAAAAGAAAAGATTATTTTAGTAAATTGGGGTCTTCCCTGTATTCCCTGTTGTGTTTTTCCTTAATTTTGCAATTTCCTTGAAGAAAGTACAACATTCTTGTACACATGACCAGTAACTTATGGCTTCTCATACATTATCTGTTTAATGTGAATTTAAAGCAGAGTTTATAGGAATGGTTAATGTATGTTCAGAACAGATATCCTATTCATCTAAGGCAGCTGTGACTTCTGAAAAGCAGCAGGCAGAGCTTACATTTGACAGACAGAAACCATGCAGAATGACATGTGGGACTCTCAGGAGAAATATTTTCACATAAAGCGAAACCTTCTGGCCCCAGATAACTCATCCTCTGTGCCTCCAACTCAGCATAGGAGCAGTTATTTCTCATCAGCTGTGCCTATGCTTCTAGACAGGTGGTCTCTATTAGCATAGCATACCCAACCATCTTGACTCCTGAGTTTTCCAACCCAGGTACTTGTTGAGGTACCCCGTACTTCAGCCCTGGCCATGGGTCCAGATCTCCCCGCTACGTTGCACACTGAGGTCTCACCGTGGCACACAAACCAAATAGGGCCAGGGTGGGCATACAGAGCCGGGAACTGGGAAATGCACTTTAGCCCCATGGGTTAGATGTTCCCTCGAGCACTGGGTGCTGGCACTTTTAAGCTATGTCTACATTAGCAAGTAATGCAAACCAATGGGAGCAGATCTGCTGACTGAAGCAGTTGACACAGAGCACCTGCCCTACGTACCATAAGCATTTCAGAGGGGGTTATGCCAGACTAGCTTTACTCTGGCTTTACGGATTAATTGCTCATTAGCAGCTGAAGTGCCTTATGTACGCATTAGGACAGTATCTGCCAGTTGACTTTCATCAGGGAATCTAGTTCGTGTCCTCGAAGACAATTCTCTGACGTGAGGCGCAGTAAGTGGAGACAAAAATGCAATCCTGGTTCAAACTAAAATACTAAAGTAGACACTCGGTCATTTCATGAGTGTGGCATGTTGATATACTGGATCTGTATGGTTTCCTGCATTTTCTGTAGTCAAACTATGGAAAAGTATTCAGGCTTCAGAGCTGTAGATAATTTTCATAAGAAGAACACTCAGTGTTTGAATGAGAAAATGAGTTTGATTCATACAGTATATGGCTTTTTTATTCAAACTGCCACAAAACATTGAATTTATGTTGACTAAGTAGAAAAGTTTGAAGAAAAATTCCTTCAATAAACTTCCTTCCCTTCTTTAATGTATGACTAAAAAGCTTTCAGTCCACCTATCAAAATCATCACTGATCTTGGCAAACCCGTATTTCATGGATTTGCCAGGGAACCATGACATTCCGTGATTAGGAAATAAAAATTCAGAAATACCTTAAAAAAAAAAAAAAAAAAAAAGGATACCCAATTTAGGCCACATTACAGCACACTGCTTTTTGTTCCTTTATTGCCTTCTCCCCCCTAAACAACTTTGTGAGATAAAGGTCACCTCCCAAAGTTTCTCCTTCTACAGGAGAAACACCTACATCTACCCACCCACATGTGCCCATCATCCAGTGCTGTGTCATGCTTTAGTACCTTTCTCAGTTTCTCCAAGTTCATCCTCTCAAATGAGGATGACATTTCCCCCCCTCTTTGTTTTCATGATTACTTCCCATTTTTTTCTGCTTTACCTGTTTGCTGCTTGCTTTCCTCCCACTTTTCCAGAGTGGTGAGACCCTGGAGTAACGTTCCCATCGTTGATAAGGACAAAAACCCCTCATTATTTTTAAGATTGATGTACGATGCCTGCATGAAGGTGACAAAGGACACAGTTTTTGCAGACAGGCATGATGTTACTTTGCCCATTTTTTGTCATAAGCCAAAAGCTGTATCATCTGTCACCTTCATGCAGCCATCAGTGTGGCAGTGACCCTTCCAGCAGGCATGCTTGTTAGTTAAAGGACACCGGTGGACCTACTGTAGCCACACAGTTCCCAGACGACAGAAAGCATTTTCAGAGTACCCTTATGTCTACCTGTAGAAGGCCACTGCAATTGGCATTTTATCTGCAAAAAATATAGGAATCGAAAGGCCTCATTATTTCTATTACTAGCCTTCGAAGGGGTTTAAAACAGCACATCACCAATACCATTTGTTCTTTCCTTTCTCTTTTTCATATCAGAGTTAAAGGCAGAGTTTTCCGTCTTCCTTCAGCCTCTTTCTATTTCTCTGGTCACACAGCAGTTTTGAAGTGCATCACCACCTCTGCCAGACGACAGGAGGCGGATGTGGCAGAACAGCTATAATCAGTCCCAGTCCTGCCCAAATTTGAAGACTGCACGTGAATTAATGCTGTGCTCCCCACATCTTCTAGATCATGGGATTTGGAAGGAAGGAGCAGTTCTGGTCTGGTGTCGTGGGAGGAAACGGGTATTTCTTTACAGACACTACACAAAATAAAAGACAAGTTTTACCACTCATGCTGTTCTGCACTAACCATGGCAAAGCAGATGGGACTCCAGTTTCTGGTTGAAACTCTGAAAATAAAATAGTTTAAAACATGGTAAAGAAATAAAGAATGGAAAAAAAATAGATTTGGGTGACCCTAAAGAAATATTTTTCAGTGTTCTTCCTGAAGTAAGGAAGATTGCATTTGAGATTAAACATTTTATTTCATTTTCAGAGTATTTACCTCTGGTGCATATGGGGGGGCATGGTGAGAGAGAGGGAGAGATTCATTTAATCTCAAAACACCATTTGACACATAAAAGTCAGGAAGTTTTATTTAGATTCTAGTGCCGTGAGGACTGGAACTAATGAAATTTGGTTTCCAAAGGATTAATTTCTCATAGTTGAGTCTCTGATGACTAAGGTGATGAGGCATTAACTCCCCCTGAAATGTTTCCCCCTTTGGGACATGCATCCTGTTTTCTCTGTGTATGGAGCCTCAGATGCTTTACACGAACTAAATATTTACTTCAGCCTTTTCTCAAAGTGGGCCTGTACAGGATTTTCCTTATCTACCCAGCTCCCCAATATGTTAAAATATAACAGTTGAGATTTCCACAGCATGGTCAATCTGAAATATGCAAACAGATCCAGGTTTATGGTGGGAGAAGAACCAGGTAAAAATAGGTTTAAAAAACCCACAATTTGGCATACTAGTTGGGGAGGAGGGAAGGTGTGGAAGGCTAAACTACTTATGAAATTCAGCACACATTCACAAATTATTTTGATTTATCTATAGATACATTTCAAGAGAGTAGTTTATTAGTTTGAAAAATTCCACATAGCTCTGTGTGTGATTGTGCAGTTTCCCGAGTGGACCCCAAACCTGGGCCTTTACCCAGCGCTGCTGTAGCTTCTCTTAGCACGCCAAGCGTTGGGCACCGCAGACTTCGTATACTGTGACCAAACTGCAGCACAGTTTTGCATAAGATTCCTTACAAAGGAAAAATAACTCAAATAGCATGTTTTATCAGAAATGGTTTCTGAGCACTCCGCAGGGAGCATGTCTAATCCAGAGCTTTCTCCACAGGCACTCTCCTTTTATGCACCAACAGCATCTGTAATGGAAATGAGACTGCTAAACTGCTACTTTTAGGTGGAGAAAATGGGAGGAGAAAATGAACCCACAAGGCAGTTTCATTAGTCAAAAGGCAAATGGATGTATATAGGCTTTATAAAACTTTTTTAAACTCATCATTGAGCTTGTTAATGTCTGGTACTGCTAACTGGGAGTAGACATATGACATCTGTGTTGCTTTAAATGTTTTGGGAGTTTCTGAGTATTGGTTCTGCCATTGTTAACACTGCCGGCAAATTGTTGCTGACGTGAGGTCATCATAATCCTGGATATAAACGTCAATACTTCAGATTAATTGGATTTGTTGGGAATAGCACTGCCTGGACAACTCTTAAGGTGGTCCTGTCCCCTGACAAGCTTTAGTTCACAAAAATTTCTTTGCTGCTTCTTTGTTAATTTTTTTCCCTGACAATTAGAGTGAACACGTTCCTTTCTCTTATTGTCTTTCATATCATCCCACGGACTAGCAGCATGTCAAGGTTGCTGTGTCCTGCAAAGAGAGTGAGAAGTTAATCTATTTCTTGTCAGGAGAAGTGTGGTAGCTGTGAGGGATCCCAGCTTCTATCCCCTTCGCAGGCACTGCTGCTGGTGTGCTCTTCCAGCTGGACCTCCCTCCTCCTCTTCCCTCCTGCAGACTCCTCTCCTCCCGGGGTCGCTTCCTCCCCCTGCGGCAACTATCTCCTTGTTCGCTCTGTTTCTCTACTGCTAAATTAAATTATGCTTGTTGATTAAGTGTAAAATTAAATACAACCTGTAGTAAATAATTCCTCTGTCGTTAGCCCATTTGTGTGGGKTTTTTTCCCAGTCATGCTGGAATAAATAGCAGTCTGGCCACTGAAATTGGAGAGGGCCCCTCACATCTAGCTTTGTGTTATTATTTCTATTGTGGGAACTGTAATTTCTGTAGAATTTCACTCTATAAAACAGATTGCTGGATTTTTCCAGTACAGGGGAACCGATGAATGACTGAACTATAAACCACAGACCCAGCTAGGCTGGTATCTGACTGCTGCAGATGTGTGCTGGAAAATTATTGCAGCTGAATTGAGCCAGGCAAAGATTCATATATTTTAATCCATGCTGATTAAATAAATATTTTTCCAGTGACATTTTACATTGCACAGGCAATCTGATCTCTTCGAAGTTCCAAGAAACGCTAATCGTAAAGGGGCTGTAAGAGTCTTTATTAACAATTTAATTTCTCTAGGGTATTTAATTCAGAGCCTTTTAATACTGTGTTTGACCTTTCCTTTCCTTTCCTTTCCTTTCCTGCAAAGTTATTTAATACCGCTCCTAAAACTGATTTTTGGGACACTGCACTACTAACCTTTTTTTGTCTGACTGTGAAAGGCGGCTTATTCTCATTCTTTGTTTCAAGAAGCCTTTGTTTGGAGTTCACAAAGAGCCTCAAATCTTCAGAAGTCATTCTCTCCAGTTTACTAATGTACATATACTTAAGTCCCAGCCTGCCTAGAGAAACATAGTCAGAGTGAACTAAAACACAAAAATGAAATTACCTACCATTTGACATTCCCTACACCTGGTGTTTAAATGAGGTCATGTGAAATTTAAGCTGTAGTAAAATGTCTATTTATATATCAAATAGACAAAAAATTACATTTCCTCCAGATTTGTTTCCAATAAATTTCATGTTTTTACAACATCTTGCAAAAATTGTAGTTAAGTGACAAAAACATATGCATTTTATACCACCCTGTGTTGGTCTTAGTACAAAGAATTTTGCTTAGCAAATGAGCCTCTGTTTCCTCTTATATTATAATATACTGTGGGGAGAAAAAAAAGAAAATGTTAATATTCAAATAGACAGTGAAATGTTAAAAAAGTCTTTCAGTTTTCATACATTAAGTTGTGCCGTGACTATTTTATCCCACCTGTATTTTAGCATGAGTTCTGCCCCCTGGTTTGCTCTCCAGGCAAGTAACAAGCTGGACACCCCCAAATCCAGGACCAGGTCCCAGGCCAGGAGCCAGGTCAGGAGCTAAATCCATCAGCACGTCAGAGTGTCAAGGCATCCCCTCCCACCTCCTGCTCCTCCCTATCCCTCCCCACCTCCAAAGTAAAGTGTGATCCCCCGGTTTTCTTCTGAAGCGAGGTACCCCAGGGAGCCCCAGCCTGTCCCCTAGGGCAATCCCCGGCTTCCAGTTATATTTTCTTTCTGCTGCACTGCTGTACCACGCTCTGCAGGGCCTGGGTCCTTCGGGTCCAATTATTATTTCTTAACCCTTCAAGCAGCAAATCTCTGGAATCATCATCGTTTCCAAATCCAGACAAGCATCTCTCTACTTATCCCCTTCCTTTCACACAGTGAAATGTATCCCTTTTATTACAAATAAATGCAAATATTTATTAGCAATGTGTGCAGCCATTATTATTGTTCTCCTGATTAATGCTGTCTCTGAGGCAATGGCATGTGAAATATTGCTTATAGCATCCCCAAGTAGAAGCAAAACTGCTCTTAAAATGTTCTTTGCCGAGTTTAATACAAAGAACGAAAATAAATAATGTCAGGCCCTTGCCAGGATCTACCCATTTTAAACTTTTCAATGGCACAAATCATCATTAATGAAGCACTTAACATTACACTCCCGACAGCATAGTATAAAAATTACTGCAGTCATCCAAAGGATAAGAAGAAACATGGCAGATAACTTCTGGAAGGGAAAGATTTACACTCTTTTAACGAAACTTTATGGGTTCAAGTTTACATTAGAATAAAGGAGGGGGGAAATGTTTATCTCTTACAAGCTTTTGGGGGTGACATTTGGAAGGAAATTGTATATTTTTTTTCCAAATGAATGGAAGAAAGATCAGAGAGTAAGGTCTCAGCAGTAGTGAAATCTGGTTTGCATCATCAGCTATTTTGATATAAAAAACTGGCTGGAGTCACAGGACATAGAGATTTACATTATAATGCAGAATAAAGTAAATTATATTATGCAAGTCCCCTTGTTACATAGTTTTAGTCACAGTTTGTTCCAAAAATAGCTGACGGTAAGTTCAACAGCCGGTACCTAATGCTTAATTTCTTTCCTGTTTATTTGTAAAAGCAGAATACCGTGCTCTTTGTATTAAATTATGCATAGAAAATAACCTCAAGTTCATATGCCTGTAAGACATGGATCAGAACAAAGATCCCTGTTTGTGATACAGGATATGAGGAGAGTCCAGATGAGAGTCTGTGAGAAGCAAGAGGTTTCACCCACCTCCACTCAGACCCACGGGAGTATTTCTATGGGGTTGGGATGGTGGCTGAGCAGGTCCCGGTGATGGAGGGGGACGTGCCTTGTGGCACGAGTTACTCAGTGCCATAAGAGAGGACTGCTCAGTCCAGACTGCTCCTTGGTGGGAAATAGRTTTTAAGCCAGGCCCTAGCCAAAGGGGAAGAGGAAGAACTATGTAGACAGTAATTAGTGTTTCTCATCAGAGGACAGAAAAGTGTAGAAAGGACAGAGGAAGCATTTAGCAAAAACAAAATAAACAAATATAAAATTTCAGTGCCACATTTCCCCTGCAATGATTTTGAACAGAACCAGCAGAAGAAAGAGGTCATCTTTGGCTTTGTTTCATAATGCATGTAACTGGAAATAAAAGACTTGGGTATTATGATGCCTTCCAGCCAAAAAAATAAAAGAAACAAAACAGAACAAAGCCATTCTTCGATAATGCTTCACACTATTCAGTTCAGTGAATGCAGAAGCAGCTAACATATCAGAAATTAGAAACTCTACAGAGGCATTTGGTTGTGTTCTCCCATGGGAAGTGTTTTGAGGAAAACCAAAGCAATATAGTATACGGAGAGAAAAGCTTTGCTCTCCTGAGCTTATAAAGATAGCATCTATGTTGTGAAATTCAATTTGTCAGCTTATCAAGAGGAACGTTTACTCTCCTCATTGAATTCAATAGATTGTGATCAGTTCCTACTCAAAATAAGGTGACAATGTTAAACCTGTATATTTTCTCAAGCTTGATCTACTTGATTGAAAGCTTGGGATTTTCTCTTGATTTATTAACCAGAGTATTTCTAAATTTAGTCCTACTTTATTTTCTGTCCAAGTATCTGGTCTGTTTAAACCCTGTTTGTTTTGTTTCACACTTTCTCAAAAGTTAGCATCATTCGCTAATATATTTAGCTTACGCTTTGCAAAGAACAGATGGTCTTTAGGGAAGGACCATAAGGATCTTAAAAAATCTTCTCTGCTCTCTGTATTCTATACAGTAGTTCTCTAGAGCATCACAGATTCTCCCAAATGCTTCTGTGATGAAATAACAAATAGCAGCAAGAAAAGCAATAGAAAGCTGTAAGGTATTCACATGTTACTAACCAAGGATAGTGTTAAAGAAAGCTGGCCTAAAATTAAATTCCTGTTGTTCCTAGATCAATATTTTGCTGTTATCTGCACCTTGTTTTAACTGTCAAATTTATAATCTTTTTGACAATGCCCCAATCAGGAAAAACAGAATTAGTTTTTTGCATAAGTTTCTAGAAAACGCATTGCTAAAATGCCATGCAGAAGTGAAAGTACGTGCTACTTTCCTTTGACCCATTAATTTTGCTCTCTATCCAAAATGGGTCAGGTGTTCCTACAGTATGATTTCTTTTTAATTAGAATAATTTAGAGGAATTGGTGTGTAAAACACATCCCACCTTAACAACTGTGCAGCCATCTTCCAGAAATAAGACTATGATACTTCTGCCTACTATTTTGCCGTATAATGTTTTCATTTGACCCATTTTCTTCCAGGATTCCTGATGGTTGCTTTAGGAAACCAAGACAATCCTCAGCTTCTGTTGAGTTGAAATGTGTCCCTGTGGTTATTAATTTTTTGAAATATAGGGCTAACACTTGTCAGCAGAGAAGCTGGAGAAGATAGGGATTACTGGGTATGCGATAAATGCTGAGCATGAGGGACTGCTGGAAATGTATTAGCTATCATGGCGGGGAGATTTTCGAAGGAAAAAATAGGAGTTAAGGGCCTTTGAACATTAGTGAGAAGTTGGTAGATGCGCCTCTGTATCTCTTTTGATTAACATAATGACAGTGGGAAAGAATGAAAAATACTTTGGTCACTAGACACCTGTTTTTCAAGAGGTCTTCAGAAACAGCCTTTTTATACTGAGATGAGTTATTCTAAGGAGTCACCTCATTTTCTCTTTATCTTTTCCACAGATTAAAATCATTCACTTGAATCAGCTGTCCAGTTAAGCAATACAGTCTGGTTGGAGCTGAAAAAGCAGGTTAAACCTAGTGAGTGCAAAACTTGACTATTAGRGCAGTCCCCTCTAATCTTACTGACTTTCTCTTCCGTGTGTTGAAGTTAACTTGTATCCCACCCGTTTCTGCATTCAGTGCCCACACAGCTCTCTTCTGATGTTTTGCATGACTTAATGAAGGGAGTACCAAAATTGGGCAGACTGACTGCCCTGATATTTCTGTCATCATGTCAGTGTGACTCATGCCAGCCCTTGCCATGGTCAGTGGTAATTGTACACGGATACGTATTTCAAGAGCAAGATCTGAGTGAGCATTGAGTGTTGCCATTGTGTGCTACTGGGGGCAGCCTGTTTAGCCTGGAAGGACTCTGAAAAGACAAATAATACTTTGATTTTTTGTCCCTTTCTTTGATGCGTGACAGCTTGACTGTACTCAGTGAATCTACTGAATACCCACTCTGTAAAAAGCATGCTATACAAACCGAGTACATGATAACACACTGCCTGGAAGGTATTCAGGGACCAAGCTGCGCCTGCATAAACAGCTCCTGATCAGCTACTGTAAATCTGGCAAATGCAAAAAGCCTTTACGAAATGAGGCTTGTCAAGCCCTGAAAGGAGTAGGAGCGTTTCTTTGCCTTGCTGCTCTGAACGCCAGAGAAATGTTTCCAGCTGAAGCAGCGCTGGGTCACCTGGGCTGTTCTCCCCAGGGCTGCAGACGAAGAGAGGCTGCGCTGTGACCTTCAGCCAGCAGCAGACAGTGTCACCGGGAAGGGTGCGACTGTGCAGTCCCTGAGGACTCTGAGGTCCTGCTCCACAAATCCCCACCACACTGTCACAGCCACAGCTGCAAATGGTGGCCAGAGCCACTGCTACTGCACAGGCACACGAGGAGGCAAAAGAGAAGGCTGAAGTTTCACCTCTTCCTAGGTTGAACAAATAAAGTGCATGGTAAAAGCTCCTGGTTTGGTGGGGTTTTTATAATGGATGAGATGTTATCTTTGTAACCATTACATGACATTTTGAACCTTTTTGTGGAAGGCAGTTTCCATCAGCATTGTTATTACTATTTAATATTTTCTATTGGGTTTGAGGTGCAGTCTATACACAAAGCAAGCTATCTATCTCATGGGAAATAGACGGCCATGGCTTATGGTTTGAGCTGAAAAGAGATCATTAACACAGTGACATTTGGGGAATCATTAGCAAAGGTGATAGGCACCCTTGACAGCCTGGGGAAAAGATTTTACACAGCTGAGAAAGATCCTACGTCACCTGCCATCCCAGAGACATGAGTCATGCTCTGTCTGCCAGTATGAGATTTAACTATCACTACTGTAAACACTGTTTTTGTGAAGACTGATTTTCAGTTAAATACTTAATAGTATACATATGTTGGCTGGTGCAACCTAATGAAAGCAGAAATAAAAGCAAGGTGAAATAGCTAAACACATGGAAACCTGTCTGAGAAGATGTGCACCCGTGTGAGCTGAAAGCAGGACCAGGTGAGATGGATGGCACACTGGGAGCCACTGCTGCCAACAAACGGTGTGTGACGACACCCCCAGAAGCTCCTGATAAGAGACATTGCATAAAGAAGTGTGGTTTGTTGTGTGTATGAAATCAAAGACAAAAAATATGTTTGGTACATTCACTGGTAAGAAAAGAAAAGCAGGAGTCCCAGAGAGAAGAATCTGTGTGCTTTTTTACTACTGATTTTTTTACTATCAATACTAAATTACAGAAAGGATCCTCAGTAAGAGCTTAGCTCTCTGGCTGCTCAATAAAATGTATCTCTAACTAACCAGGGCTAAAATTCACAGGAGAAGTTGAGGCAACAGAGACATATTTTCCTCTCCCTACGGCAATCTGATTGATATTGAGAACATAGCCTAATGTCTTTCTATAATCCAGAGAACATAGCCTAATGTCTTTCTATAATCCAGCAAACTCTTGTAGATAAATTCCTTCTTTTCTATACTTAACACTCTTCAGAGTGTGTCACTATTTATGCACAGAAAAGGTATTGATTTAGACAGCRATTTCCAGCAAGCTTTTCACATGCCATTCTGTCAGTAATCTTCATCCCAGGATGAAGAAAYATTTCCAATGGTTTTGAAGTTTTGGAAGGTCCACTGAGATTTCCAAGGCAGATTACAAAATGAAGGACGTACTCACGGTCTTTAACATCCATTTTCAGCTGACAGTGGTATGATTTAATGCCTAGGATATCTGTTTTATTATTTTATTTTATTACAGCAATAGGTTGCTAGCTTTATAATGTATGGATACACATAGGTTGGCTGTATCTGGCCTTCTTAACTCACAGCTCATCAACTTTGGTCTCAACAGCGAATGCCTGTGTAATATACCAGCAGGTTCCTATTAACACATCAAAGTTCCCTATTCAACCATCTCAGGTTAGGAAACTCAGATGTCCTCTCCAAGGTCATAAGTACCTGGGCAGAAAATCCCAAGCAATACCTCCTCATCTGCTGTGCAACATTCCCTTACAACTCCCTTGCTAAATCCCCTTTCCCAGCGCTTCTTCCAGCCTTGCAAGTAAATGCCAGGTCTCTCCCACTGCATCTGTGAGCCAACTCATCTTGCTCCCTCCTTTCCCCTCTCTCTTTCATCCCCTAGCTTTTCTGAAGGTTTTTGCATAATGAACTCGTTTTGAAATAGTGTTTCTGGCCGCCTTGAGCACAGAGCAAACAGCGTAATGGCTGAGCAGCTCCCTTTGTGGTTCCCATTCAGAAGAGAGGGGAAATCCTGGCTGAGCAGCCAGCTCCCAGCACTGCACCAGACAAGCCCTGTAGAAGTGATGGATACCCCCCACAGGCTTTCTCTGAGAAATGTTTTACCAACTAGGTATCTATCTGGAAAATCTGAATCGATAAATATTCTTGGGGGTTTATTTGGCTGATGCACTTGCAGAAAGTGTTGTAGCACTAATGCTCGAGCCCATTTGTTTCCTATAGATGCTTAATAGCAGAATTTCTTCTTTACAGTATCTATCCTGCCTGATGTCTGCATAACGTGCTCAGTGTCATATGAAGTGCTGCATCAATAATACCAGTACAACTACACAGGTCCTGGCATCAAGCAAGTGGCGGGGCAGCCCTCCCAGGGCAAGCAGCCAGGCGGGGATGAAGCCAGCGGCTGTGAACTTGACCTTTGCCTGAAGGGGACAGAAACCTGGGTTTGTCAAAATGCCACGTGTGATCCTCCAAGCCATTGAAATAGAATTAAAATAAAATTCCTTACCACATATCGAGGTAAGGGAATCGAATGGCCACACGGCATGCCTTTACACAAGGAAGGAAAAAACAAACCAGCCTGAAGACCTTGAAAGCTCGCTGGTACATTAATAGGTGTCGAGGAGATCTTTCTGATGTAGTCTTTGACAAGTTGCCATTTTCTACATTCCTCAAGCAGCTAAAAACTGGATAATTCTCTGTGTATGTTTCCAAGTTCTTAAAACGCCAGGTGAAGGAATTTTTGCATATTTTCCTGTAGTGTGGAATTTAAAAACTGATATTGGTAAAACAATGACACCTTGTGGCACAGAAGAGCAATCAAACCCATACAGCCACACAGTTTTAGATAAAGCATCGCCAATAAATAGATTACATTCCCCAGAACTATTTTGAATTATTGATGAGCTAAGTTTTCAGCTACCAGTTTTTTCTTAGATCTTTAATCTAAAATTGTTCTTGATGTTTACAACGTTTGTAAGCATCTTTCCAATGATGGGAATAATTTAGACAATCATTATTCAAGAATATAGCAAATCTCCAAGTTAGTTCTGTAATTATTCTTGCAATGAAGGAATAAACATTTTCACTTATTTAATATATACATATTATTAAAAAACACACAGCATGCTTGTTCATCTTTTCAATCTTCCTGACCTTACTTCAGGCAACCAGGTGCTTGAAATTGCATTGGCAGGAGAAATATTATGCAGAATTGCTAACAAGAAAGATGTGATGCCTGTTAGTTTTATGCAGGTTAAAGGGAAGACTCCAGATGTCCAGAGTTTTCTCAGCAAGGAGGAATTTCTATTATAATTATTTTAAATGGGCATAACTGAATGGAACAGATGTGGTGCAATGTCATTTTAGAGCTCTGATCAGATTTTGGAAGGTTTGAAAACAGTGACTTTGTATCAACTGCATTAACTCAAAAAGACTGGAGAGCTAATGATTTGAAGACCGCTCTTCCTTTAATTTGTGGATCTGTTCAAATCAGAAAGCATTGATGAGTGTAAGTGGATGAGAATTCATAGGAACCAAAAAAGACCCCAAGATTGTAGCAGCCTCTCATGTAAAATATTTCAAATTTTATACAGTTCATAATTACTGTCCCATCTACTGAGTGCCAGCTTTCAGTATCAGCTGAAATAATCAGTAATTGCTGACCTTAACAGTGTCTTCTCTGACCTCCATTTAGACAAGGTATAGTGCAGATTATTGGGATTTTGAGTGAATGATGATCTGATTAACATGACTGGTGAGCTATTCCTGGTATTACATTATGCAACTAAAACATTATGCCTGCATTCATGTATTTTATAACTGTCTAAAAATTAAAATCTTTTTGTCAGCATAATAACATTGCTGGGACAGCACTCCTCAGTTCCAAGGGTATTCTGGGGACAAGAATGAAACCCACAATGTTATATAAAAAGCACATCATAGTCAAAGAAGTGATATACAGGAACAAGGTATATTTGGTGCCTCTGTCATTTATCACTGGGAAGTTTCAAATCTTGCCACCCTTTTTGCATCAAGAGGTAATTTTTTTCCAACCTGATGGCAACAAACTGTATGTTTTACATTGGCATAGTGAAAATTACAAAATAAATCTTAAATAGTATTCACCTCAAACATTAGAAAACAAACAAGTCAAATATACCAACAATGGCATATGACTAATAGTGCACTTATATAAAATGTGATGCCAGGAAAATCACTTCTCCTCTTGTAAAGGAGCCTGTACTAGCCAATTATTGCAAAATCTAATGATGCATTAAGTGATTGCTGCTGTGGGCAGTGCACATCCAAAAAATCACAGAGCTTGTCTAACACACAGTAAACCAAAAATACCACCCTCGTGCAGTGCTCAGGACCACAGTACAGGCCTTGGCACGTGCCCAGTCACGTCTCCCGCCTTTCAAACTTCATAGCCTGCCATGGGGCATCCTACACCTAATCATGAACATGGGGCCGGTAGGTAGAGCATTGCTGGGAGATTTCTTGTCYGATAGGAGCGGTACTGCTGGTCAGTGGGGCAAAGATGTGACAATTTACACCTCCAAACTTGCTCCGCAGATAGAGACGGAACCAGTCCTCAGTTATATCTCTGCTTTGCTAGCTCTCATGTAGGTGCAGAAGAGCCAAGGGCAAGTTCATCACAGCCAAGCCTCTTCTCACCTCCTGCTTATTTATGCCCACTCTTGCCTCACCTGCATCCCAGCTCTCCCGGGTGCTGGAATATTTCTTGCATCCAGCAGTGCTACGAAGCTCACAGGCAAGAGAGTTTTTCCATGATCATCGTACACATGCTTTATTACCATTTTGTAGCACCCAGTATCTTGGGTCTTTAAGTTGTGTACGTTCTGTATTCATCTTGGTTTACACCAGGTCACTGACTTCAGTGAGTCTGGGTTTGCACTTGCAGTAGAAACAACGGAGCTCAACTGCCTGCATGCCTGTGTTTAAGAGAACACAAAAATGGTGGAAAATGACAGAAAATAACAGTTATTATGCTTATGCACAGTAAAACAGCCAGGCAACTCCAAAAGAGAGATGTGCAATGCCTCTTTCTTACAGTGGCATGGAGATAGAATATTTATGTCCTGATCTGCAGAGCAAATGAGATGCTTTTACTTTCTTGCTCTCTCAATGAGTCATTAGAGAAAGTGAGTTGATGAACATAAATTTCTACATCAGAAAAAAAACCAAATTAGTCTTCCTTTCGTCCTTTGTTCTCACCTTCTGTTTGTAAAGTCCTAGGAATGAATAAAAACTGTCACTTTCACAGCTCACAAATGAGAATTAATCCCTGTTGTGAGTTTGGAGATTAACCTCCCTTCGGCCCTGCTGTGAACTACATCTGTGGCATTTTTAATGTTTTACCACCTTAAGAACAAGAGTAGATAAAGAAATCCTGAATCTTCTAAAATCCCTTAAATATATTTTTTTCCCATTTCTGAGAAGTACCCAAATCCCTCTGTTTCTTCTGACCTTTTGCTTCCTTGGGTTACCTATCTTGATTTGCAGACACTTCAATCCTGAGGGTAGCACTCCACCACGTAAACCAGGGGTTCAGGGAGGTTTGGTTTTGGAAATATCTGGAAGCTGAAAGCTTCAGGCATCAGTGAGACTGTGTGTCATCTGCCCAGAAAGCCTCCAAAATCTGTCTGCCTAGTAAAACCCCTTTGAGAAGTAATGGCATTTTAACATAAGCAACGTGTGAACGGCATGTCAGGATGATGATGCGCCCTTTTACCAGCCTTTTATAATTCGTTTGCTACAGCTCCTGCCAAATGTGGAATCCTTACGAAAAATAATGAGATCTTTCCTCTCCATGGGCCGCCTGGCACTAATATTTGAACTAGAATTAAGAGCTGCTACAGCTCAGAAATCCTCCCATCAAAATACAGCCCCAGGAAAAGCTCCGGAAAATTATCCTGGGTGGAATTAKCATCTGGCAGGTAACCAGATGGCACAGGCTCAGATTTCCCATCTTGAAGTGGGACAGAGAAATTGTTCAAAATTTAATGAGCGCTTTTTTTTCTCCTCCATTTCCACACCCTTACATTCAACCAGTCATTCCTGTTTACGTACTCGCCTTGCCTACCACACCAAGCCAACCACAGAGCATGTGCTGGTTGAACACCCTTCTGCTGGTGGTGAAATAAGTAATATTGTGAGTCACTCGGCCCTTGTTGAGGTGAAACCAGTAAGAAAYGAAGGTGGGTACGCTGCTGAAGAGATTGGAAATGTGGACTAGGGCAGCTGGCGGAGGTACGGCCTGAACCCCCACGTAGCATCTGCAGCACTGAAGCTGGGCTGGCTTCTCTGGGTTTGAAACGGCAACAGAGGAGATTTGGTTTTGCTGGCCCCTTTCTTCCTCTCTTTTTCTGTTCTACACATCAAAAACAAGTTTTGAAAATGGCTTACACGTGGCAAGTGTAATGTTGGCTTCTTTGCTCGGAGCCGTTGTTTCAGACTCTCTGCAGACTCAGAGAGATAAGAAAATACTGGTTATGATCACATCCAGTTTCAAACTTTCCTTCACAACCATTTTGTACAAAAAATTACTTTTTCAATTAGCTATCTGTAATTCTTGCATGATCACATCAGAGGCTAAGATGTGTTCCTGTGTCTCTAGCTCTATGTTCACTTCAACCATTTGCTGCTCATTTTCAAACATTTATTTTAGCCTCAGTCAAACTTGCACATTAATCGATAAATAAATCATAGCAGCATGCCCATTTCTGTACTTTAYGAATTTATGCATAATGAAAAGATATGTCAAATTCATGCGGCTCTTTGGGAGGACAAGAGGTTTGTTTTAAAACTGTGATCCATCTGAGATTAAAACTCCCGAAGGAAATTGCTTTGAATCAGATCTTACAATCAGGACACGTATAAGCCAAGAAATATTGCACCTTTAAAACCGTGTTATGCAATGTGTTTCAATTACAGGAGCTGTGGACTAACATTACCACTGCACAGGTCAATTTAGCTAACATGTTCCTAAATGCATTATAGCTTAAACCTTATAAAAAGAATTTAAAACCAAATTGCTTGAGCCATGAAAACTAATATTTTTAGCTTTGCATTGAGATATATTTTCACTACCCTAAATATAACCACAATATTAAATCGGACTGTTAATGTGAGGAAGACTATTTACATATTTCCTCAGAATTAGTCATTTGGCTCTCAAATTCAATTGTGGCTGTTGCATATATTAATGCTAAAATCCCCTAAATATATTTTTTCCATTTCTGAGAAGTACCCGAATACCTCTGCTTCTTATTAATATTAATGCCCTTTGTTCAATGTGTTCACCAGGCACAAAAATTACAAGATCAAATATAGAAATCCCCCAAACCTGAATAAAACCAAACTGTTTTAAATACTCTGATGAAAAGACTTTTCATTTTGCTTTGCTCAACCTTCAATCTTTCACAGACTAAATGCTCACTAGTTCTCCAGTCACTCATAAAATGGAAAAGATAAATAATTTTGGCTGCTTTGCTTTTGCATTTCTTTTAATGACTGTTATTTAGATTTTTACACAGAACTYGGTCACTTAATGTCTTGTGTGCAATGATACCTCTACCATTGCCACCGTGTGTATACTGAATTAAAACTGGATCCAAAACTAGCTTTTTTGATGCAAATTTGGGCTTTTTTTACTTGCAGGTGAAGCAGGTGTACAGTAGGTGAAGACTCACTCTACAGCTTATAGACATCAAATGCAATGAAAATGAAGCAGAAGGGGTTGAACAAATGAGATGAGTCTGTTGGACCTACCGATCTTTCAAAGTTCATTCATGCTGTTTAGCTTCTGTGCTATGACTTCATATTTAGCACCATATTTTCCATTCATAGATTTCTTAACATACAGTTGTTCACTAGTAACAAAAATCTTCATGAAAATAAAGCTTTTATTGAGAATTTGTTTATTTCAGGGCTAATATCTAGCTGCTAGAAGACGAAAAACTAACTCCAAGAGATCCTATTTGCTCAGCTTTAAAATTATCTTACACTGGCTGTGCTTGATCCTTTTTATTTTAGTTTTCTGCAAACATCAATGTTTTTTCACACAAATGTTTGTGGAAAGCAAGTTGTATGTTCCTATGTTCAACCACTCCCATAAGAAAGAACACAACTGGTATGATACAGGACACTGCTTAGGACAGTTTCAAAACCCTCAAAGCCCTGGATAGTTAAATCGCACTCCATTTATCCCAGCCTCACATAAGATTGAAGACTGAAGACATTGAGTAGGCTCACTGAGTTTAAGGCATTGTTGAAGCTGGAGGGCCCAGAGGGGGAAGCATCTGCTCCCGGAGCAGCCCAGCCACTGCTACATGAATTCCTTTCCTTTGGGTGGGAGGGGCAGGGGAAAATTAAACCTAAACTCTGCATCCATCCAATACATCTTGACTCTAATTTGTTTCTTTCTAGCAAAGATGCTTCACACAAGGCTTGTGTGGCCAGGAGAGGTTTGAAATTTTCTAAACTTGGCTAATCCAATCTAGCTGCTACCTCTTTCTGAGTGATTTGATGCTCTGGTAGCTTACGGAAAGCCTCTGATCAGGGCAAGAAAGCAATGCTATCTGACTCCTTTTATATGGCCAATTGGCATGCACAGCTTGAATTTCAGCTGAGTACTCATGGTAAGCTGTGAGTCGATCCACAAAGGAATAAAAGGCCAATAGGAATTCATTAATAYATATTTTCAAAGGAATAAATGCAAGAAAATAAAATTATCCTCCCTGGATTTTCTGCAAGCATAAACAGAAACAGGAATTGTCACGCTAATTATTTATGGTGATTATGGGATACATTTTTATTGGTTCAGATACTGAATACTGTCAAAGAAAATGTGTCTGTACTTCTCTAAAAACTCTTTACTCAAATAATGTGATTTAAAGGTCTAATCTTCACAGGTTATTTTACTCCTTGCTTGTACGCTTGCAGTAGGTATAAAATTCAGCTTCTGTCTCTCATTTCACTTGCAATATTTGCTTCAAAATTCACCTGGGTCTAAATCAAAAGCTATGCAAGGTATACACACAGTTTATTGTACAGACTCATCTGTGAATAAATAATCATAATCAAATAAAATATTTCTCATGCTTTCAAGCATCCTTTGCACATCAGCTTAACAATTAGTCTAGCTGTTTGTAAATAATGGTAGAGTCTATATTTTCTCTCTTAAGAATGGAAGATAAGTGCAACATGTAAGATTGAAAAGTTCAAGATTTTTTGCTTAATCTGCATGTGGATGGGTTCTGATGGCAAATTGCTAGGGTTTTTTTTCCAACTGTGTCTCCTTTGCATAACTTAAATATCACTCGCTTTTAGTTTCATTTGAGGATTTGAGCCTGTTTCCATTTCTGTGATTAGGCACAAAAAATGCTTAGTGGTTATTGCCCACCCACAATCTTCACCTTATAATCATTTTTTTAGATTGTTGTCCCTCCTTATTTCTTGTAAAACAAAACTGCACTCATGACTAAATTTAATGAAAGGCAGAAAAAAATATGGAGGTCAGTCAATTTAAATTATCTACTTTTCCATACTGCAATACACTTCTGAAGAATTGCGTAACAGAATGGAAGGCTGTCAAAGCACTCTTCCATTCCCATACCATCTTGCATTTCACTTGTATGAAGAAATTCATTGATACTTCTAAAATAATTATTTTTTAATGAGGAGTTATCTATTCTTTTTTAATAGAGAGACCTGGAACAGGAATATACAATTAAGAGACAACAGTTCAGTGATCTAAAGTCTTTTTTTCCCCAAGGTGCTATGGATCAGTCCGAGTTCCTACTTGTTTCTATAGACACTCTAATAGGTCTTCTGTTTCTAGAGAGTATTTTTGAACAGTTAACTCCACTTTGAGGAAATAAGAAGCTTTCCAGCTGACATTTTGCATTCATCAAAATATGTCATGCTAGATGTAGTAGGCCTTTCTTCTGTAAATTTACAGACAAACTGAATGAGGATACAAAATTGACTCAAATTAGTTCTAACAATGTGCATCAGGAAGACTTCAAAATTAAGCCTTAGGTCAAGACATGGAGAAGGAACAGTACTAAATATGGCTTCAAAATATTGTTCATATTACACAGCTTCTCTGAAGCTTATGTAAACACGCATCCAGCTACAAATTCAGATCAGGGAGAAGAAAAGGCAAGATTCAGTAACTTCTACATGCTTTCTGCCTACAGTGCTGCATACCTATTCTTTTCCCTTACAGCTCACAGCTCAAAGGCARTGAACTATCTTGTTTTCCTTCTTCAGTTTCTATATAAGGTATTTGTCAAGGTAGGGAGCAACCATGGCTTCTAGTTTTATTAAAATTCAGAAGTACTCCCCTTACAAGGCTTGCCATACAAGGAACACCAAAATTATGACCTTTCTGTCAAAGATACTGATCTTTCTTTATCAAGTGCCGTGAAATCTCAAAATCAGGKTAACTTGTCACTCAGTCTGAACAATGAAAGAATATAGTGTCAAAGAGTCTTCAGTTCTCTCTACCTTACAAGCAAATTCAATTCTTCCTTTTGCAAATGAATCTGGACATAGTGCCTTTTATTTTGTTGCCTCCAGACTGCATTGCTACAGCTGTCTATAATGTAGAAATGAAGACAAATACAAATTCTATGCTTTGAATAAATCTGTTCCTTCAAAGGCTGCAAAAGAGCATGCAGTCACAGTAGGCTGTAAGGACCGTGTGTGTGCTAGATTTGTTTCCATGAAATTGGATACCAAGGCCTCTGTGGTAGCATGCCTTTAATCAGGACAAGCTGCTCCGAAGCATTTTGTTTGTTTGTTTGTTTTCTCCATGTCCCACTCCCACAGCCAGCTGAAATCTAGAGGCCTGATTTTTAAAAGCATTCATATTTCTGGCTCCCACTACAGCAGATGCAAGCAATACTACTGCTGTGTTCATGTGGGACAAGTCAGGTCACCCAGGCCAGAGTGAGATAATTGAGAAGTGGAGAAGTCGGGCATGGTATGTAGTACACGTAAAAGAAATTTAACTAATTCCAAGTTGTTAAAAATAGTCTCCAGGGCATTCTGCCTAGGAAAAGCTTTCCTATCAGCGTGACTGTTCTCTTTTAAGTGCGAGTAAGGAATGAGAAATGACTAGCTATTTCTGTTCTCTTCTCCATCTTCATTTTCAAGAGTAAGAGAAGGAGACACCCAGGAAAAGAAGGCTGGCAGGAAAGTTGCCAGCTCTCCCTGTCCACACAGGAGTTGGGAGTCAGCTATCAGGGCTAGGCACACTTCCATTGTCAAACCATTGCTCAGATCCAAAAATCCATTTAAACTTTGCAGAAAATCCCCATCCCAGAATATGAAGTTTTTTCCACATAATATTAGTATACTTCTCAACTGCACTCCTTTCTCTTTATTAGTATTTCACCCTGTAAAACAGAATTGGAATACTAATATAAAATTGAAAGTATGACTTCACGTCCTAGGTAGCTCAGGAGAATCTTGGCACGATATCATGACCTCTTTACTCTACTTGCTGTAAGTCTCTCTGATATTTGGACTCCACAGTAGGAAAATCTCTAGAGAAATCTCTAGAGGAAATACTGAAAGGTAGTAATCTGCATTTTAGGCAAAAACTGGAAGCTGTATGTGAGGAATGACAAGTTACATCAGAACCATTACCTCTCTTCATTTCTATTTCCTCCCGTTTTCTTACCAAATGTGGAATGACCACCCTATTTATAAAAGTTAGTGTGCATCTGGAGCCTCTAGGCATTTCCTTCAGCTCTTAGCTGTCTCAAGGAATTATGTCTTTAAAATTGGTGTTACTCATGTAGCTGCCTTTCCTTGCAGATTTACATCGTGCATCCTGGATCAAAGCGCTTCCTGGGCTTCTCGGGTTTCTCTCTTTTATTCAACATTTCTAGTSTCTCTCTTTGCACTCTTTCTCCCCATCTGAATGCAACTTTTTAAGCTCTTCTCGCCTCATACCTCCCGATTCCTGTGACCTGAACCCCTCAGTCTTTTTCTCTAATTTCATTCTAGTTTCACTTTTTTCTCTTCACAGTCTCATCCCTGCCTACAGCTCCCGTGGTAATTATTCATGCAATCCCATTGCTGTACATTTCACCACACCGTTTGGCAGCCCCAGTCAGCTCTCCAGGGCTGTTTTCACCAAACGCTGGTCCTCCTCTGATCTCTCGCTGTTTGTGTTTTTCCAATCTAGTCATTGCCTGGGCTTCTTTCCCACTTGTCCCTAGCCAACAGTACCACGACCTTTTCTATGGCCACCCAGTACTTCCAGTTCAATGACATTTTTTCTTCTTAAGATATCTCCTTCCTACCCTCTTTCCTTTCTCCTATGAGCATAATCATTGATTTTCCCTGTGCTTCAGTCATGACTCCTCAGTATTCCTAGATAAATGACTCTACTTTTGCAACTCAGTTGACCACAGCTCCAGACCCTTTCACATCTTTTACTTGCCATCACGCTTTTTCCTATTTACCCCTCCATTTTTTTCTTCATAAAAGAACTGTTGAGCACCCCAAATTAAAATTACATTTCAACCCTTCAATTCCAGGGCACTATACCTTTTCTTGCTCTCACTGTTCTCCTACAATTTTTCCTTTTTTAATTTGAACTCCTCTGTTTGTCTCCATGGCTTCATGTCCCCAGTATCATTTCTTCTGCATTTCTCCTGAACTCCTCTGCATCTTTACCTTCACAGTACAAAGATGTTTTATTCTCTTCTGTCTAAGCAACAATAAAAAAAACCCTTCAATTCTATTTGTTTTCCCAACAACAACATCTTTCACTTCTCCTTTTACCTTAAGTTTATTCTGCATGCCATTTTCAATAGCTGTCCATCAACAGATACAGATGGCTCTTGTCCAAGTTCTCAGCTTCTGCATTCTCAAGCACTACAACATCCTTGACAAATTCAGTCCTGCCTTCCCCACCCTTCTACGAAGATTGTTTTACTAATTCCTTGTTTTGACCACATCATTCTTCTCTCTTCATTCCTCCATTTCTATCCCGCCTTCATGTCATCAAACATAAATAAAAATAAATAGGGTTACATCTCCTCACAGCCTAACCCTATCCCATCTATCAAAAGCAAAATAAATAAATAAATAAATAATAACAACAACAATAGATGCATGGAAACGTGCTACCTCCAAAATTATTAGATTTGGATGTCTCATGTTGGGAACTTCAATCTAAGTTGGAGCACCTGAACACATAGCTTCTCTCCAAGTTACGATCATGCCACTGAAGTTACTGTTCATATATTTTGGAGACATTTTCTTTCTTTGTTTATTAAAGGCTTGCATCTGATGGGCTAACTTAAACTGAGTAATACTTTGTTACATGACTTGGTCCATTGAGCTAATGACTTGGAAAGAAAAGTGCTATTTAATTGGAGTAAAGATGATACAACTTGCCTGTAACAAAACTTGTCTTTTTTTTTTTTTTTTTAATTTGTGTTTGAAAGATCACACATTCTTTTTCCTCTTTTTTTGCTTTACTGCAGTTTAAAATATGGTGGTCACATCTAATAGACAAGGATCAGAGGCTGTATGACTTCATTAGATAAAAGAATATGTATCATGGATTTTTCCAATATGCTGCTGACCATGTTGTGAGCAGAATAAAGAAACAGGTCACCAATGAACTTAATTTCACAGTATATGACAATTGGCATGCAAATTGAATGTAATCTCAAACTGGTTTATCTTCTTACAACTGCCTTTGATCTTTAAATGCAATAGAATATTTTGTGTACATAAATACTTCAGTAACCCTTATAGTGTATGTAATGACAACTGACATCAGATTAATCGACTTTTACACAAGTACCTTAGATATATGATGAAATCATTAGGAAATAATCATGTTCCTGCCTGAAAGGTAATGTATTATTTTACAAAAGG
Source organism: Phoebastria nigripes (assembly GCA_035582835.1). Classification (NCBI taxonomy): domain Eukaryota; kingdom Metazoa; phylum Chordata; class Aves; order Procellariiformes; family Diomedeidae; genus Phoebastria; species Phoebastria nigripes. The sequence continues at coordinate 1,104,689 of JAYKAV010000555.1, forward strand.
ATGAATCTATTATTTTAATTGTTTCAAGTTGATTTAATGAATGTCATTCTAGCAGGTACCATTCTCCTTTGCTCCAGTCTTCAGAAGTACATTTATTACCAGACCTTCTGTTTTCCACAGGGGTCCTCTAGACTATGTGTCCAGTCTGGAAATGTTTTTTGCAACTGCCCATAGGCTAACAGAAATAAGGAAACTTTACTTTACCATACTTATTCTAAGAACCATATGTTGTTCTAATTGACTCATTTTAATTGGTTTTCCAATGACTAAATCTCTAGCTTCTTTTCTAAGTTTAGCTGGTCAAGGCCTGAATTAAAAGAAGGAAGAAGAAAAAAAAAACCCTACCTTAGGTCTGCTCAGTATATCATCATTGATTCAATTGTCTAACGTACTTGTGATATCTTTATTTCAAAGAAGGGCACATTAGAAGTTGCCAAGGCCAAAGGGGTATATCCAAAGGACAAAGTAAAAGAAGAAGAAAATGGCAAGACCAGAAGAAATAAAATTAAATTAAATAAGTGCTCACAGATCAAGGCTGCTAAGAGAAGTTGATAAAGCAAGTGTTTACTAAGAGCTGGTAGCCTCATTGGATTTAAAACTATAAACTTGCCGCTATGGGTTTTAGAACACAGTTTGAAGCAAAACAAAAGTAGTTGTGTGAATTAAAAATACCCTCCCCTAGTTTTTTTTCTACTATAATACCTCTTTACCATTCCACCCAATCCTAGTCTCATAGCTGTCTGTTATGATCTGTGCAGCTTCATATGAAATTGAATGTCTTAATAGCAATTTGAGTTGCATACTTCCAAATAATTTGCATGTGGCCTTGAGTGTACAGTTTTTGTGACATGGGCTGGAATAGGTCTGGATAAAATTTGGCTACAGTGAGACTGAAGCTGGGGAGGTCCAAATTCTCTGCAGAAGCAAGGTGAAGCATTTCTGATACGTGCATGGAGTAGCAAGGATAAGGGGGTGTAGTAGTGATATGTTCAGTGTCTGGTAAATGTGAGCTGTGAATATTAGAGAGAAGTTGTCCTGAGCCATGGTTATGCCAAGTATAGAAATTTCTCCTTGAGTTAGGAAGATGCTAAGATGTCTAAAAGGTATTGTCATCTGGGAAGAGGCACTGGAAGCAGGAACCTGGAATTTCACTAGGATCATGAACCTAGTTATAAAGAAGAGGATCTGGGGACACTGGATATCTATCCAAAAAGCAGGATAATAAGAGAGTCAGAATATGCTGGAGAGAATGTAGAAGTAATGCTGATTAAGTCCACAGGAGTTTTTGTCTCACCAGCTGTTTGCACCTGCCAGCTCATCCTGCCTCTCGACCGCTGCTGCCTGTTCCTTCCCTTTTTATCATTAAACACATCTCTCAGTTTGGGAGCCATAGACAACAAGCGTGATGCCGCTTCTCAGGAATATACCGTGAATCTTGTGGTGATTGATGGGGGTTTTTTTAGAAAGGTTCAGGATTGCTGGGACTAAGAACTGCAGCCATCAGTATTTCCCAACAACTGGGACTGCTAAGGCGGCAAAGCACGTTGAGGAAAAGGGGCTGTGCCCACGGGGCAGGGTAGCCAGGAYGAAGGACGGTGCATGAGGGGAGCATGCACGGAGCGAGGGGGTCTCCACAAGGACTTCCAGTGACGCACACAGACAAGGGAAGACACGGCACCCCGGGAGGCCTCTCTGCTAGACGTGCTTGAGCGAGCCAGTAGCACAGGGGCTCAGTACCAAAAACTGGCTGTGGTCTGTGAACACCAAAGGGATGTTAGCTGCCACACGCTGCCAAAATAAGGAATCTTTGGTTCATTTCTTAAAGTAGTTAGAAGTTAGGGGTGGATGCTTCTAGATGTGCAGTTTAAATGTTTCTCATCTGTGAAGCAGCAAAAATTAATCTTTGAGGCACAGTAAGAGCTGTTAGCCCCTCCACCAGCTCCTGATTCACTTTTCTTTCCCAAGGATGGATGCAAAAGCAGGGGCCACTTTTGAAACTATGCTACGTACATTCTGATGCTAAACAATTCATTTACATTGATTTGTGATTGCCTAGGTCCTCTCAGGATCAGTTGCTGCTCTTTTCTGGGCTGATATTTGGAAAATGTCTTTTGGTAGACTAACCTTTCCCTACCTGTTAGATTATGCTTTTTTAAAATAATAAATTCTAGATGCATATAATTAAATAATCAAATTTCTGCTTCATTCCTCCAGACTTTAAAGAACATGGCTGTGTATTTTTAATATGAACTTATTCATGGAAAAACTGACTGCTCAGAAGATTTTTTTTTTTTTCCTAACTTCTCAGCTGTACCCCTTTAGTCAAGCATTGTGCTTCTGAAGTGACACTTCAGCCAGCTTTTGCTAAATAGGTCAATAACACCTTGAGATTAATTGGTTTAAAGTGCCAGAACTGACAACCTCTAACCTCTCTTTCTTAAAATATAGGCTAAGCCTATCTCTAACATGTTTAATATGTTTCTTTCTTTTGATAAACAGTTTCTATGCAGAAATGCATTGGAATTTGTCACCTGTGTTAGAATGGTGCTGTTCAAATGATTACTGTTTTTTTTCTGTTCGACCCCTACCATCCAAGCAGGATCCACTTTCAGGCAAGGGAGTTTGCACGCAAAGATGAAAACTGGAGAATTGCACCAATGAAAATACCAAAGTCAACTCTGCCGTCTATGATTTTATTCTCATAGTTCTAGCTCTGGTTACACAACAATGAGTCTGGAAAAAAGCCGCTGCACGGCCTGGCTCTGTGCCTCGTGCCTTTTCCATTCCCGTTGTCTGCTCTTAAGAGAGCTCTCCTATTCCACTTCGTGTTTAGCAAGCAAAGTTCAGCAAAGGAGCGAAATATTTGGCGGTCAGTGCTGAGCCAGCCGGCGCGGGGGTCGGGGGGAGGGTTGCGGACTGAATGGGCGGCTGCTGCTCCGGCGGCAGCAGCGGCAGCTCCCCCGGCCTCCGGTCCCTGCTGTCACCCCCGGGGAGCGGGAGCCCATGCTGGCAGACGGCTGTCTGGGGCAGCTGGTAGGGCACCGGCCTGGCCATAGGTCCCTCATGTCTGCTGCTCAGCTGTGGCTGCGGAAGGAGTGAATGAAACCCCACGTCGGATGCTACAACTCTTTAAGCTTGAAAAACACCACGGGTGGAGCTGGCGAGATTGTGGTCTTTTAAATATGGAGGCACTCCTTCCAGCCAGGGAGTGGCTGGAAACGCTGCTGCCCCTCAGACTTGTCTTCACCGGGAAAATTTTGAAACCTCTTTCCTCACCTCCCCACCGTCTCCCAGCAGGTTTCACAAGCCCTGCTCTGCAAGGGCTTCCTCCGCCTCCGCAGGGGTCCCTCGCCTCTGCTGCAGGAACTCTGCGGCCTCCCCCAGCCCTCCTGATGTCTCCCCATCATCCTCACCCTTCGCCAGTGCTTCCCTCCAGATGCTCAGGATCCGGCCGTGCCACCCTATCGGTCCTTCCCCTGGTYGTCAGGGAGCCAGGATCATCTTCTGCGAGGGGGGTTAGAGGGGCGAGGGGAGGTTAGAGAGCACAGGAGCAGGCCAAGCGTGGCGTGTAAAACCACCAAACAGGGGGTAGCACGGCAGGAGGAGGAAGGGAAACCTCGGGGGGAGTCCTGGAGGTTTTGATACGGCAAAAGTGCAGGAGCCCACAGCGAGCAGCCTTGTGGAAAGATAAAGTGGGAGGGTAACGCTGTGGAGAACGGCAGCATAGAGTTCAGTAATAATCAGATGTTAATTCGAAATGAGGCACTGCTAATATTCCTTGAGGGGATTTCCACTTGAGGCAAGGTAGTTCATCCAACATTTGCTTTGAAAGAGATGTAAGAAGGTCTGAGAATGAGCCTCGGGAACATTGTTCCCTTCAGCCCTTAGAAAGCCTGCTTAATATTCCAAAAGTCACCCTAATCCTGTCAGCATTAATAGTGGGGAGACGGGAAGCCAGCTCTGCAGAAGAGAACAGCAGAAGCAGAAGTAACGCTGCAATGCACAGAATAATTCTGTTCTCACCTAAAAAACTCTGTTCCTYTACAAGCTAGTCATTTTTTGCTATACATTCCTAAACCATAAATGGTMTCTAAGACAGTGATGGTTTTACCCAGCACACCACATCTTGGGAGCCGGGTCTCGGTCCGTGTTAGCTGCCACGGCTCCACCGACCAGAGGCCAGTCCTGCCCGTTTACACCTTCGGATGTAAATACACCGATTTGAGCTGCCTGGTGTGGCCACRCTGTGTGTAATTAATGCAGCTGGAGAAACTCCCACCCCTTCTGAGTGCCGTCCATAGCCATCGTATGAGTCTGTCAGAGGCGGTTTGCTTCTGCGAACATCATAGAGACGCCCAGTGGACACACACCAGCTGTCGTAGGCACACAGCTGCCTTTCTGAGTCCAACAGGCTGCATTTAACTAGATTTGTGGCAAGTTACTGACTTCAGCAATTAGCAGAAGTGCAGCAGGCCTTTCATACCTCGATATTGGCTTAAAATCTATAGTCAGTTCAGCACCGTAACATGGCGATCTCCCTAAATCGGTAATCATCCCTCCTGAATCTGTAAGAACAAGGGATGCCTCCCCTGTCCACACCAGTAACAAAGATATTTTACAGCAATTCTGATAAACATGGTAACAAAACCTGCAGTCCCTTTACCCACCTCCTGCCCAAGTCATTTATACCGGCAGCCRGTGACATCCTCAGCAGGTATCTTTCTCCAAGAGAAAGGCGTAGTAGAAAGAAGCTCAGGGAAGGGATAGTCCCAATAACTCCCCATTGTTTCAGCCCTTGAAAGGACAGTAGCAAGGGGAACAAGAGAACCTCGGGGTGCTCCATCAAACCCAGGAGCTCCCAGCCGGCTCCTGCCGTGCAGCAGCTTCCCGAGGTGAAACCCCAGCAATATGCCTGGCTGGAGTCAGCACTGCAGAACTTACTTAATTTATTTCAGTTTTAGGTGCTTAACTTTTTGCCTTCATCTGAACACAGCAATCAGAGCATGAAATGCTCACTTTCACGTCCAGCACAAAGCCCAGCCTGCACTTTATATTCCTTTTCCTTCCCCCACTGCTTCTTGGTTATGGACAAGAAATCAGAGCCAGCAAAGGGGTTAAACCCAAATACAGGAGCTGGAGGTTGCAACAAATCCAACAACCTCCTTTTCCCTCTCTTTTCTCCCCCTGCCAAGGATTTTTCTCATCACACTGCACACCCAGCCTTCCTAGAGGCACACAGGTAGTGTTCATCTGCCACAGTGATGTGGACTCTTGGGGGCACAGTCACACTACATATAAACAATAAAACTCCTAGCTGCTATAATCATGTTATCAGCAATGAGTAATATGTTCTGTAAAAAACTGCTAGAGTATGCTGAAGGTGGTTATAAACTGTCCTTCTGAGATCAGTTTCTTGACAGTTGGTCAAAATATCAACCAGACAGTTACTAAAATATTCATTACAATTTTCTTTGCCTTCTTAAGTGATCTTAGTCATATGGAAATAGCCATATTATTAGGAAGTATTGTGAGGGCAGAATTCAAACTCTCCTCTCCAGCACGCACTCCTCAGCCACCGGGGCTCCATCAGCATTTTGATAAGCTCATGTCAAGAAACGATGTGCCCCTGGCTAAAAATTAGTTATTTAATGGAGCTACTAAAAATTGGTATCTCTCTCTTTAAACGTTTGACCCTGAGGCAGAAGAGGAGGGGAGGGAGGAGAGAGAAGATGATAATCGCTTTAGATAACACCCTGACTCATGCTAATAGCAGCCTAATTGCTGTCCAAGTGTATTTAGCAGGAAACAGCCACACCTAGAGAGGCACATGTGCAGAGGTAGATTAGTTTTAAATGGAGGAAGGACAGAGATATAAATGAGCTTTCAGCCGAGCACAGTGGAAAGTAAGAAATAGTTGTTTGTTTAYGTAGAAACTGCCTTAAATCCAAGAGCTAGTTGGTACTGATCAGATGATGGGATGTGGCTGGTATGTAATTCATGTGAGAAGCAGGTACACTACAGGGCTCAAAATGAAATGGGGATTTATATTTAGGCAGGGGAAAGAAAATATCCATATGTGGGGAAGAAGCGTTGATGCTGTCTTTCCAGAATAGATCAGCTTCTGCAATGATTATGATACTTCCATAAATAAAATTCATAAATGTCAGTCTGGCAATACAAAATAACACCCTTACTTGAAAGTAGGTATGACTATATTAAGTAATTTGCCTGGGAGAAAGCTGCATAAGAATGGAATGATTTGTAGTTGATCAATTAATCAAATGTAAGAATCAAACATGCCCTCTACATGCACCAGCCATGCTTTCATAGAATCATAGAATAGTTTGGGTTGGAAGGGACCTTTAAAGGTCATCTAGTCCAACCCCCCTGCCATGGGCAGGGGCATCTTCAACTAGATCAGGTTGCTCAGAGCCCCGTCCAACCTGACCTTGAACGTTTCCAGGGATGGGGCATCTACCACCTCTCTGGGCAACCGGTTCCAGTGTTTCACCACCCTCAGCATAAAAAATTTCTTCCTTATATCTAGTCTGAATCTACCCTCTTTTAGTTTAAAGCCATTCCCCCTTGTCCTGTYSCAACAGGCCCTGCTAAAAAGTTTGTCCCCATCTTTTTTATAAGCCCCCTTTAAGTACTGGTAGGCTGCAATAAGGTCTCCTCAGAGCCTTCTCTTCTCCAGGCTGAACAACCCCAACTCTCTCAGCCTTTCTTCATAGGAGAGGTGCTCCATCCTCCTGATCATTTTTGTGGCCCTCCTCTGGACCCGCTCCAACAGGTCCATGTMTGTCTTGTGCTGAGGGCTCCAGAGCTGGACGCAGTACTCCAGGTGGGGTCCCCCCAGAGCAGAGTAGAGGGGCAGAATCACCTCCCTCGACCTGCTGGCCACTTTTGTACATTTAAGATTTGTCTCCTCCACTGCTCCACTGTTCTGTAGTGCACTGCTATAATAGCACTGTCCTCTGAATACCGCGTCCCCAGTTCTCGTTGCAGCCCTCTGACGCAGCAGCTATGGAGCGAGCCCAGTAAGCGAGAGGAGGTTTTCACGTGGGTCTGGGCAGACCTCTCAGCCCCTGTCCTCCAGCTGCCGTTGCTGTTTCCTGTGTCTCTGCTGAGAAGGGAGGCTGTGGCGAGCAGGTGCTGCCTGCAGGTCTCGGTCACAGCCCTACCAGCTGGGGGGAAAACCAAGAACTGGATTTCTGAGTAACAGATGATAAAATGCTGTTTTGTTCACGCAGCGTGAGGTCTGTGCAGTGGGTAGAGTTGAGCGTAAGAATCGATTATGTTCTCTGATGAAGCTGCCAGATCTTTCAGCGAGGGTATTGATTTATGCATTCAACTCTGCAAGTTGCTTTCTACTAATCTTCTGCTCCTAAAATCCAGTGATGTGAATGTCAATAGACAGGAACAAAACCCCCATGTTTTGAAAAGCCTGAATCTGTATTTGTAGGACATAAAAATTACTATATTTGCTCACTTTTGCCATCTTCTGCAAGCCATTTTCATAGATTCTAGTGTGTCCTTTTATTCTGGGAGAGTTTCAAGAGATTTGAGAGATCTATCGGTAATGGATTTTGCATGCAGAACACACGTGTGCCTATGCATTACAACGAATGTTATTTTCTCTTAAAAACAGCATTTTTTTCTAGTTGTAAATTGCATTTGATCACAGTCTAGAACTATGATACACCAGAAATTATCTATCTTGAATTGCTGAATAATAGTATTTGGGTAGGCTGCTACGGCAACAGATGTACAGTCTCTGGATTCACACATCAAAGATTCTTATGGCAACTGTTTTTTGGATACCTCTTCATTGCACAAGCAGGAGAATATACTGAGCTATCCCAGTAATCTCTGGAAAGACAGCAGCAGTAGAACAAACTGACATGTTTACTACTTTACATTTGTTTTTGAAATATACGTAAAGTCATGCCTTACATTAAAAAGAAAAGAAAAGAAAAGAAAAGAAAAGAAAAGAAAAGAAAAGAAAAGAAAAGAAAAGAAAAGAAAAGAAAAGAAAAGAAAAGAAAAAGAACACAAAGGCCAAAACAACACTGTGGAATCAATAACATGAAAACATTTTATGAATATTTATTATAAATTAGTATTTATATTATGCTGATACTTAGAAACTCAACCAATGATGGATTGGCATTGACAACGTGTTATACGTTATACAGACTCAAAGTAGGTAACCATCTTTGCCCACAAGGCAGCTATCTTTTTTCTTCTTTTTTAAGGCTTAGTGAAATTTTACAAAAAAGGACCTTCCCATTAGAAATACATCAAGTTCAAATGACCTTGACCTTGACCTATGATACAACAAAAGAAGGGGTTAGCCATGCTGCTGAGCAGTCCGTTTCAGCTTTCCTTCTGCATTCAAAAGAACTGTTCACATTAATCAAATGTGCTTTGGATTATCCCTTATTTTTCAATGTGCTATTCTCTTAGCAAAGGTGAATTCTTCTTTCTCTTCCCCCTTTATTATCATTGCTGTCCCTACACGACCACTCCACAGCTGCAGGTCTGCAAGTAGCTGGCAAAGGTGGTGTCTGTCTGTGATCACAGGTCACCAGCATCCCCTGTAAAAGTTCAGTTCAGTGCAAAACACACAGGTATACACGCATACTCCTGCTGATGAAGTCCGTCTGGAAACAGTTTTTGCTTCACAAAAAGGGATGGTAACTTCTGAACAGGAAGACACCAATGAAATAGTTAGGGTTAGTATAGAAGTAACCATAAGGTGTCCATCCCTTGATATCTTTAAGAACAAATTACAAAAACTTCTGTGAAGGATGTCATAAGTAAAGCTGTTTGGGGCAGGGAGATGAACTAGATGACATCCTAAATTCTGTATTTCTGTGGTTCTGCGATCACTATGCTTGTGCTTGCGAGGGTGTAAGCCTTCGCTTCACACAGACCCAGGGGTAGGATGGCAGACTCCAGACAGAGGAAAGTTGAAATGAGATGCCAAGCACGTGGGGAAGAAAGCGAACACCTGAGCACCTGGAAGAGTGTCATATGCTCTTAGTCATTTTTCTACAAAACTTTTTTAATGACTGAGGGTCACTAAAATAGGCCTTTGGGGAAAAACTTTTTTTAAAAAGAAACAATAAATCATCTGGTCCACAATAGGGGCTCCACAGTACAAATATTTTTACTTATTTAATATGCACTGGAAGGTTTAATTTAAGTGATAGATGATTTTTATGAAGCAGAAAAATGTCCTAAGAAACTAAAAATTGACTTTGCAGAACATAAAAGCTTTCTAACGTCAGTCGTTCAAATACTATGCATTAGTGTGGCTATATTGGGAAATGTGCAGACTAGGTGTGCTAATTTCTGAGGATATTTTTTCACTGGCTATTTGTAAGAAGCGGCTAATGACAATGTCTTTGGCCTTGGTGGTCTCCATATTCCTCTCCCGTGATATCTGCATGCTGATTTGATCTACGTTAGTCATGATGAGCTCCGAGGCCAGGATCTGAGTGGGGGATGCCCTGTTTGCGGTGCTATCCATGATGTACTGCTTATACAGTTCCACCAGCTTCTGTTCGAGGTAGTCATTCAGGGCTGAGTCGGAGAGGGGCTGCTGGTGGGGCACTAAGCTTGCCAGCCGCCAGCATGAGGAGTAGCCTTGGACCGGCTTGCGGCTGCTGTCGCTGGGGGGGACCCTCACGGACTCCATGGGGGGAGGAATCTCTGAGGACTCCAAGAAGGGGCCTATGCCGCTGTCGCAGGTAAAATCTGTCGTGACTGAGCTAATGGGCACCACGTAGTCCCCAGCTATATGCAAATCATTGTAGTTCTTGCAAATGCTTTTGCAGGAAGATGGAACCAGGTAGGTGTCTTTTCTTGTCAGCCCCTCGCAGACATGCATAGCTGGAGACAGCTGCCCTTCGGGCACTGGGTGCTGTGCAGGCTGTAGGAGATTATCCTTCTGCCTTCTGCTGTGCTTGCTACCTCTAGAGCAGACTGAGGAAATGCGCTTGCCAGCAGATCTGCATCTCTGAAGGAGGCTTTTTCCTTGTGCTTCATCTGTGGAAGAACAATTAATGGACCTCATTTCATACACCACTTCTTCAGCCGAACTCTTGCTGTAGAGATCAGGGTTCAGGTCTTCACAAAGGTAGGCAATTCCATAAAGGTAACCTTCTGACAGCATCCTTCACCAAAGGAAAGGAACCACCAGCAGACAGAAAAATGACAAGAAGAAACCATTAGTTCATTACAAAATCACTGAGTGGTGATTACATTCGCAAGTCTGTTGCTAGCTGAGGAGAGATGTTTTCGATTTGGACATGAACAAGAGTGTCTCTGTCTTTCTAGAAGACTTGAGTCAACGAGTGAAGTGATCAGCTAGTCTCCCTGTTGTGCTGTTAACTCAATCACATCGAAGTGTATTCTGTATACCGTAACGTATGGCATGTTCAATACATCCAACGACAAGTGAGTTGGGAAGAGAGGAACAAGAAGTGGTTTGTTGTGGTAATAGTTGCTGTAATAGCTTACACTTAAATACATATATTTTTGCCCTTGACTTCAGTAAGAAGACAGGGGGTTTCCCCCTTTTTCTCATATGCTTTGAAGTAATTTTTGTTGTATGTGGTTTGTCAGCTGCCTCTGAACTATGTTGATTTGAGATTCATATTGAGAGTATCACCCCTTCTGTTCCGTACTAATCACTGTAGGTGTGGTTCCTTTTCATTTAAAAAAATCTCAGATCATTAAATTAGCACTTAGTACTTCTGCATGCCAAGCAGGATGGAATTAATTGTCTCTAACTTTTCGACATGAAAATGCCAGTGGCAAAAACAAGGCTTTTGGGAGGCATGATTCATCTGGCCTGTTTTAGACACCTAAATCGAAATGAGATGAATTGTGCCCTAGATTTGCTTATCACTCTCCGGTTATGATAAAAGGATCTTAAACTGACTACCCTAGATGTAGAAATCTGCAGTGTACTTTTGAAGAGACATATTTCAGTGCAATGCATAGGAAAGTGCACATTTCAGAAGTACTCTGCCTCCTCCACTGTTGGATTAGTCRTGAGTATCACCAGCTCTGAAATCAGTTTCCATTGCGTTTCTACATAGGCACAATCAGGTTCCAGCAGTCACTAACTCCTTCCACGCTCTGAGCAGGCAGCTCAGTCTCAAAAGCTGCGTAGACTTGTTAGCAATGAAATCAGGACTCACTAGCAAGGACACGCATGCATCTGCACATCAGTAAATGTTCTGCCCAAGCTTTAGCAGCTCCACCACCACATCTTAAGTCCACCTCTGTGTCTTTTTTTAACAGATGTCAAGGAGACGATCAATGGGAAAGATGTCCTAAAGAAATTGTGTGGTCCAGCAAAGAGAAAGTAAACCTTAAGTAAAAATAAATTAAAATAAAAATTGTTTTTTTCTTTCTATAGAACAAAATATCTTGTGTGATAGAGGAACAAATAACTTCTCTTTGTTTTAATAGCGAGTACTTTTCTTCATTTATTATTTAATCCAATTATATCATTTTAATCCTTACGGATATTGTGTCTGCAGACATGAACATATGCCCCAGTTATTTGCCAGTTTACCTGTCTATTTCAAAACACCCGCTGTGACGGAGTGCCAGAACAGGAACATCTTTCCACAAACTGTGAGCGCGGAGGTGGCATCTCTCTGGCACACACTGTACTACCCCATGCTGCTGCCGACTGCTCAACTTACCTTTTCCAAGAGTGAAAGGACTCTCATTTCTTAGTAAAGTATTTCATGTGTCACAGTTGCTTGTGCAAAATACTGCACTAATAATAAGTGTTGGCTAAATCCTGCCTAAGCATGGATATAGACTTTAGGCAGATGTTGGGAAGAAGACAGCATGAGAAAAGACTCTCCTCGGGGGAAAAATCTCTTCCACGCTATGAAGAAGGAGGCTGGAGGGAAAATAAACTTCCTTCGGAAGGAAATATTCATGGAAATTAAATGTGTCCAAACACTTGCTTTGGTGACCCTGGATCCTCTCTGCTGCTGCAAATTGTGTGAGATTTCCCACAGGCAGGTAACATTTAATGAAAAGCTATCTATTTACACGAGAGGGGGAAAAAAACATGTTTGGGGCTTGGCATTCCCTGCAGTGTGTTGCTGTTGTCTTGCTTCAGGTTTTAGCTGCCATTAAGGTGCCATCACAGAAATCTTAGCCAAATGCTAGAGCTACTCAGGTTATCAACTCATCCCCCTCCCTCTCTTCTGTTTCTGTTCCCCCCTTTTGCAGTGCGAAGGCTGTTCCCTTCCCCCACTCATCCTCGGCCCGGATGGCTTTATTGCAAAGTCACCACTAACTTCGGCTAACGTGAATCGGGAATTGTTATACACTTATTCCTATGCTTATTTTTAATGTGGATTCTGAGAAATGAGTGAAAATGTAACATATGGCCTGTTCACTGCTCAACCAACATAGGCAAAGCCAGTTGTGTTCAGGTAGCACGTGACACTTCTGTCTTTCCTACTACCCAGATGTATGTTGTTTCTGTCATAAGGTGATACATTAGGGAAACGAAACCGTTGGTTTCATTTCTTTGCACTGCATTCTGCAATACTTATTTTAAGCGTTTTAGAGCACACTGTCTGAGACAGGAGTAGAAACAAAAGAACTGGCAAATTCAAAAAGATTAGGCTCCCATCGTGCTCAGCAATTGTGTGTTCTGCTGAATGAGTTACAAGCTTACCCTCCGAAGCTGGCAAGGGCTGTTGCACTAATCTGACAATATTCCCAGCTCTGCAAGGAAGTCTGATTGAAGTTTTGATAGGCAGTGTTGAGAGCCTGAATGCCAAAAAGAGGGGCATATATCTCTGGTTCTAGTACTTAACATAATATATACCCCTGTCAAGTTGTTATTCCATCACTACCAATGGCTGGTCACGCAACTGGGTCACCTTTAATTCTTGCATTTTACATCTGATAAGGATTACAGTTTTGATTAATTCTACTTTCTCGTGCCCCTTCTCTTAATCCCCCTTCCGTGCCACACATGCACATATACACCAGGCTTCCAACTGCACAGGGATTATATCTAATGTCTTTCAGTATTTTGAGTTTCGTGCTCCTTAAATTCAGATTTCACTTCCCTCTTCCTGAAAATAACTGTATGACTTCAATTGCACACRGAAAAACAGTCCCTTTTACAATTCTGATCTGATGCATTTTGCATGTGAGGTGAACAAAGAGATTTTTCCTTGCGTGGCTACTGTCCTGGCAATGGGAGCTGACTACATTCTATGTAAGCCTAGATCACAGTGGAGACAGAGGGAGAAGACTGTCTGATTTACACTGTCTTTGCTATCTGACATAGTCTTTATTAGTCAGACGATCTTAAAAACTCGTATGTCTTCCCTGGGGTTTTTGTTCAGTTCTTCAGTAGAAGAAAAGCCTAAAGGCAGGATGACTGTTTAAAGCCATGTGGAGAATCCAGTGGTATTGCCAGTATTTTCTGAATGGCAGCAAATTTGCTGGGTTATAATGCTTGGAGATGGTGCCAATGTTTGCATACAGACCTCAGATTAGAGTCTGGGAGCAGGCAAACAGAATGGGAGTTCTTGGCTCAGGATAAGCAAAACGCTTGAGGAAAGCCTGAGAAGTGTACACAAAGAGATATGATAAATTGTGTCCTATATAAAAACCTGAGCAAGTCGAAAAGTTGCTAGGGAGAACGGAAAGAATGTGGTGCCAGCTGGGATCACAGCTCAGTGGGGAAAGGGACATTCTTTTGCATTGCAAAAGGAGGGGATGGAAACTCATAGAAGAGACAAGCTTCTTTTGAATATGTCTGGCTTTCAGATCCCCGAGCAAGGCTCTGAATGATACTAAACTTGTGCTGCTGGTAGTTGGAGTTCAAGTTTTATCACAGGGTATACCTTATGTTCTAGCTGACTTACTAGATGGGATCCCAGATGACAAAGTCTCCCTGTCTGGAGGGATCCCCGATCCTGTGGATCCATCTGTAGTATTTTTCCCCATTTTAAGAGGCACTTTTCCAGGCTCTGGAGATACAGACAGATCCCTTCAGTGAGGTTTGGGATCTACCTCAGATGGCAGGACATGCAAGAGTTCACCTGGCAAGCAGGATACGCTGGAGAGTGAGCCTGCATATGTTGCAGGACCCGTATCTCACCTTCCACTGAGGCTGGTGTGAAACAGCTCCCAGGAAGCCTCAGTGCAGCCAGCGTAGGGAAATCAGGAGAGTGAAGAAGGTAGTATAATGAACTGTGCATATGGATGAGTATAGCCTTTCCTTAATGCTTGAAACCCACAGATCTTTGGTATCTGAACCCCATTTGATAAAGGCTATCTCCAGTGCCCAGGGCTGGCTTGCGTAAAGGTAATGCTGATGACACTAAACTGCGTGGTGAGGTGGACRTGTCAGAAGGGAGAGCCATCTTACAGAGAGACCTGGACAGGCTAGAAGAGTGGGCTAGCAATAACAGCATGAAGTTTAACGAAGACAAATGCAAGGCCCTGCACCTGGGACAACATAACCAAAGAGCCCAGTACAGGCTAGGATCTGATGTGGCTGGAGAGCAGCCTTGCTGAAAGGGACCTGGGGGTCCTGGGGGACAACAAGCTGAACATGGCTCAGCAGTGCACCGCTGCAGCAACAAAGGCAAATTGGGCCCTGGGCTGCACCCACAGGGGCACTACTAGCAGAGACAGAGATGTGATCATCCCACTCTACTCAGCACTTGTCAGGCCACACCTGGAGTGTCCAGTTCTGGTCCCCACAATTCAAGAAGGAAGTGGACAGACTGGAGAGGGTCCAAAGGAGGGCCATGAAGATGATCAAAGGGTTGGAGAACCTGCCCTATGAGGAAAGATTGAAGGCATTAGGACTTTTCTCCCTGGAGAAAAGAAAGCTGGGCGGGGACCTCATCACAGTATTCCAGTACTTAAAGGGCAGCTACAAAGAGGATTGAGGCTCTCTCTTCACAAGGAGCCACATGGAGAAGACAAGGGGTAATGGGTACAAATTGCATTGGGAGAGGTTTCATCTCAATATAAGAAATTTTTTACAGTGAGAACAATCAATGACTGGAACAACCTGCCCAGGGATGCGGTGGAGTCCCCATCGCTGGAGGTTTTCAAGATGCGATTGGACAGGGTGCTAGACAATCTCATCTAGGCTCCCTTTCCTATGAAAGGTTGGACCAGATGATCCTTCCAGGGCCCTTCCAACCTGAGCTGTTTTATGACTCTATGATTCTATGATAACAGTGGCTGCTATTTGAGGTAGGAGTTGGCCCACTTTGCCCATGGCAGAAGAGAAGAGGAATAGCTAAGAGGTGCTTTTGCACAAGCATCCGAACGCTACCTGCTGCATGTGTAACTTCCTCTCCCTGCTGCTGCTGCTGCTCTGGAAGATCTGGGACCTGTGGGACTGTGCCATGAGGCTCTTTCAGCAGTGGTCATGAGCCAAACCCCTCTTGTCGCCTCCCCACAGCTGTCTTCACTCTGATCTTTTGGTCTTCCCACAGAAGAAAACATGAATCCTCCTCATCTTCTTTATTCACACGTCAACAGTTCAAGAGATGCAAGAAAGCTAGGAGTACCTCTCCCAYGGGGGAATATGGGCTGTCTTGGGGGAACAAGTAGAGTGGGTTTGAGAGGATAATAATCCTGTATTTCAAGAGTATGAGGGAATCTCCTTGAAGGACAGGCTGAAGGAAGCAAGTGAGGAGAGACATCTTCCCTAAGAACACATTATACTTTATATGTCTACTGTACTGTTGAATGTTCTTGTGTGTCTACCCATTTTTAATCATGATAAATGTATGGCAGTGAGCTTCAGGAGCCGCTGGTTTCTTTCATTTATAAAAAAAAATACATTCTTACTGTATGTTTGAGTGCTGTTGTATCTTTAAGCTGAGTTTGGGGGAACAGGCTTCCATAAAAATACAATGAAAACTGTATGTGGGTAAATATAGCTTCTTGAGCTCTCAAATAATTTCCCACCCAAGTCTGTTTTATCCGTTCAAGTTCCTTGAAACTTCGTACAGAGCAAGCCTGGTTCATCATTTTCCACACTTTTCTTAATCATCTATACCCATACAAAGTTGTTTTAGGACACCATCAATGTGGTTTGATAGCATTTTACATCTCATATCCACAGCTGTAAGCAACAACATGAAATGTGAGGCAGGAAAGGATCGGGCCCCACATTCATAAGGATAACTTGACTACATGGTATTTCTACACTGTGCTTTTATGTCTTTCTGGGGTGGAAATCGTTTCATGCTTCTGGATTTCTGTGTTTATTTTAATGAGTTGTTAGTTGTTGTCATGACTGAACTATATGGACTGCAATATTTTGTATCTAAGCAGTTGAAGTAAAGGGGAAATAAATTCATGTGCACTCTTATAGAAAATAATACACTTTCTAGAAGTGAAAAGAATAAATGGTAAAGCAAGAAAGAAGGGGTTTCCCAGGAGGAGTGAGGGAAATGGTGCACTAACGAGCATTGAAAAGTTACTCACATCCGCTGTAGAGTATAAAAAAGAGGGGGGAGGGTGCATGTTGCGTGTGTACACCCATGTCAAGCTGTGAATTTGCAGCGAACCAGGAAATTCTCTGTGAATCAGGAAAATACAATGATAAAGCTTCTTTGTTTATACTTCTTAACATCATCTTGTTTTCAGAGAAGTCTCAGCTTTTTTTCTATGAACTTTTTTTTTAATATGATGCCCATGTTTACCTATTACAGTGCCTATTTTTATTTCTAATCTACAAATAAAGAACTCCAGTTCGAAGACATTATTTAGAGAGTACACTAACATGCACAGAAAGATCAATAAAAATACCATAATTATGATAAAAGCCACACACCTGGTAAGACTCCCTTTAAGAGGAATCTGAAAAACATTTTTTACTATGATTTTATGAAAGACTTTAGAAATATCAGAGGAACAATTCTTTTTGCATTTTGAAGTTGCATTGCAATCACGGTCAGTCACGGTTGTGAAGATGGCACTTYTGAAATGTTCTCATCACTTCTTAAGGCAGCAGAAACTGCATGTGGACAGTGGCTGAGACTCTGCAAACACGCACATGCATTCAAAACAGAAAAAGTACATCTTCATTTTACCAGCTACCAGCCGTGATCCCACACAAACAGAACCGAGCCACTTCGATAAGCAAGAGCAACATTTTCATACATTTATATAATGCATAGTATATTTTAGTTCTTACCTCCAAAGATACAGCAGCTGACCAGGTACAGAAAATTTGTTGTCTTCTAACCAGTTTAAAGCTTCCTGTGAGTCTGTCCTACCCCAAAATGCAACGTTCTGTTTTTATTTCCTTTCTAAATASACTTCTAAGATGACATGTGTTTTATTTCTAATCCTCTATAGCACAGAATTATAGAAAGAAAGTCCCTTAGGAGATGAGGGGGTTTTATAACTGACTGAACTGCAACACGCTGAACTTGCTTCCTCTTTTGTGTCTAAATGAAACTTCGTTGTGAAACTGTGAACTGTTAAAATAGCTGATTGCAACACACTCAGTCCAGGCAGATGGACTTCTCTATATTAACTGTTATACAAAAAAACCCTGGTGAATTGAACAGCTAGAACAATCTTAGAGAAACTGCTCATTTGTTGGCAACTTATAGTGTACCCCATTTCAACCACTATCTATCATCCTCCTTTTAATTGACACAGCAAGACATCTAGCTATGTCAAGACTGTCACGCCAAATAGGTAGGAAGAGTGAGATGCCAAAGCAGAAATGGATTTCACAGCAGGCCTACTTTATTGTCTGCAGACCCTCATACATCTCAGCTTCCACCAAACAGCACAGCTCAGCTGGTTTATCAGGTTTTGCTTGGTATGAATATGGCTTTGAGATTGGTGTTGGAGAACTTCTTAAAGGACAGAGGACAAGTAATGTTTGAAGGATGTAACCGGACTGTTTGAATTGACCCCAATGGGATGTACAGAATTTGCTTAAAAAGGCATCATCAGGCATCCATACATTGCAATAATAAGAGAAATTTATTTTCATTCTCAGTGTATTTTAACTTCCTTATTAAGGACCTATTTTTTAATATTTTTTTTCTCAGAAGCCTCCAACTCTGCCAGCCAGAAAATATGTTGTAGTAATTTTGCTAAATATTCACTGTGATATGATATATGTTTGGGATTAGTATCCAAAATCTTCTTAGCCATAGGCATGGAAAAAGTACATATGTCAGTCTGGCCCTACCTACACATCCCTAGCTAATTCATACAACAGTTTAATCAAATAATATTGTACCTAATCATATGCTATGCTAGGATTAACAGTATCTAAAAAGCACAAAMACTGGACAAAATTGGCAGTTTAATGCAACTCTCAACAGATATCTTTCCTGTAAAAGTGCTCCCTGTGGAAACAAAGCTACTGTACTAACAGACAACTCTCTCATGCTTAACATTAACATTAATATTAACATTATTGTATTTTCTTCTCTGATCTTTCATCGGTACTATGGACCAAATTCAAGGCCTTGTCAAATTTATACTGGTCCAACACTTTTTTCGGTGGTTCCATATCTGGTTGAAATAGTATTGAGGGGAGCAAGAAATAAATCACTAGGAAGTTTTGCTTCTTCTGTAGATCCAGAGAGCTCTATATACACAGGAGCTCAATATTGCTAGTTAGACTGTTGGGAGGTAACTTTGGTAGTATAAAAAAGCATTTCTGTAAAGGTCCTCAGAGAGTTTTCAAAATATATTTTAAATMATCTAAATCCATGTAAAAACAGCAAGATACAAACAGACAGATTTTTGAAAGTAAACAGTGCTTGCACAGCCAGAAAAGCACAGCTATCCAGAACCACTGAAAAATCAATCTACTTTCATAGACATACCTAAATAGGGATTTAAGACTTACCTTCAGGCACCTAGATTTGGAAAAAATAAGTGGCCTTATCATGCACATGTCATGCACATGTAATGTTTTTAGTGCTCTAGAGGAAGTCAAACGCTGTCTGTATTTCTGCACAGTGGCTATATGTGCCTATGGAAGGGAGATGTAGAACTGTCGTTTCTTGTCATATAAATTGCACATTAACATCCTGACCGTCTAGGCTTTGGAGACACTCGTTTATTCTAGTGACCTTCTCCACATTCACTCATGACCCTGGAAGGGTCATCCTCAGCTAAGAAGCATTGTCCTATATGAAATTTTACATTGTGGCTTATTAGCTGCTCTGAGTGTAGCACTCTGAGAGCCAGATTCAGAGCTGAATGAGTTGGGAGACTACACAACATAGCGGCACCTGACCCCTTTCGCAAAGATCCCCGCATGTGCTGTGCCTCCCACACCCAGTGGAATAGGTGTAAGAGGAGAGGGAAAGCTTCAGCACCTTAGGGAGTCAGTCAGTCAGTCTCTTCAACTGTAAATGTAGCTCAGATATTGTCTGAGGCCACGCCAACTTATTTTTGTCAGTGTACTTTGCTATGGCAAGTCCAATGCATCAAGAATGTGTTATCCCCACCCYTAAAAAAGAAAAGAAAAACATTTCAAGTAAGTTTCACAGTTCCCTGTTTCCTTCTCTACCACGTTCCTCCTACTCCCAGGGAGTTTCCTCTAGGAAACTGCTTTAATTTTGACCCTCAGTACATCTATCTTAGCTTTTTATTTCAGTTCAAGAGTTCTTTTTTTCAAAACAAATCTGCCAGTTTTATGCCCTCACTGTGCTTTGGTTTGCCTCTTGAAGCACGGGAAGCAGATTCCTTTTGGATGAAACTCAGCAGAAGGACACACACCAGGACCATACTTGAAATCTGCCAGGGGCAGGTTTCCTCATGGGCTTTCATGGGACCACAGTGGAGCTAGTCCAAAATAACCTCTCCAGAACATGCATACCATGGAGGGAGGGTTTCAGCACCAGCTGTTTCACTGTCCACATCTGCTACAAATGTGATGCGTTATTGGCTGATGTAAGTAGAACAGAAAAATGCTGTCATGGGACTCATCTATAGGATAGTACTAGACAGTTTATCATTTCTTCACCGAGTAACCCTCGCCCACAGATGCCATTCAGCTAGCACAACTCAATATGTTGTAACTGATAACGCTACACTGCCATAAACACAAGAGAAGGCTGAAGTTCCTTCTGTACTACGGGCTCCACCACAGAAGTTCAGTATAAATAAATCTCTGCTTAGCCTGGGCCTGTTTTGTCTAACAGTGCAAAGGCAGCTGCCTGTCACTTGTAGGTGAAAAGTTTGTATTCTAGAAATTATAATTTGGGAGCCTTTGAGAGGACCAATATTCCATAGCTTTTTGTTAAAATTAATAGTAGGAATAAGTGCAGAAAATAAATAAATTTTCCTGTACGTATATTCAAGCAGGTATGTACACAGTAAGCTCTATCAGGTTATCAAACAATTTTAGCTCTATCCCGATTTGGTATGTCTATACCATTAACTAGGAATTTTGAAATTCAAAAGGTTAAAGATAACACCTCAAGATTATCACCTAGTTTATAATTACTTTGTGCAATATGACAAAGGGCATACTTTGAATCCTTTTGCTTTTTGGAAAGGAAGATGTTATGGGAAGGAGATAAGCACATTATCCAGTACTTCATCATAAAGAACAATCATGAATGATTTATGTTCCTTACAGCAGCAAAATCAGTTATATTTCAAGCTTCCCAGTATGCCACACTTGATTAGAGCCTGAAACTCCATTTCCAATGTGTTAATTACACCAGGATAATCAATTATTTGAGTAAAACATCAGTCTTTAAACAGGGAAGAAGCCTCCATCGTACACAGTTTTCTTTCCTCTTTCTTCACTGCTGGTAGTAGAAAATAGATCAATATAATTTTCTAGGTAAATGTGAGGATTCCCATCTTCCAAATGAGTGCCAGGCAAGTCTGTTTTCGAGATATCTCAGGCTGAAGGGAGTCTCCAGCCCTCCACCTGTTACATGGAAGAAAGGTGGTTGTGGCATCGTCCCCCTCTTGGCCACGTGCTTCTGAGAAGGAAAAAAAGGGCATGGATGCACAGAGAGCCTTGCCGCTCTGGAAACAGCAGGGGAGTTTTGGTGCCCACCTGTATTTACTGTTTCTAGCTGCCCATGGCCAGCCACTGCCCACGCAGCACTGAGAAGTCTGGCTGCACTTGGGGCCCAGAGCCTTACCTCCAGGAACCTGAGCCAGGGAGCACAGCACCTTCCACATGGCTAAATCGATCAAGTTTTGCACCCCGAGTTTGATACTTCAAAATGAAATAGTCATTTCATCATACAAACGACCATTAAATCTTTTCGTTATCTACAGAGGCAAGGGCCATGAATTTCCTGATTTCTTGCTGCATTATAATATGCTTTTTGTACTTTAAGTGACAATGTAATAGGGAGCATTTGCTGCCTTACACACTCCTTCTAGTCAATAAAATACACAATTTACTATCGTGTTAAATTTCGTTTCTCTTTTGTGACTCACAGAAATATTTTAGTTATATCCAGCCATCTCTACAGGTTTGATCTATGTGAAAATCAAGAAAAAAAAGCAAGGCCTTTGATATGAGAAAATTATAAGCAAGCCCATTGCACCCTCTGATAAAATCTCCAAGGCCAAAGGGAGTTTTCTATGAGAAAAGACGTCAGTATTGGACGTAGCATATTGAAGCTGTTCTATGTTACGTTCCCAGCATTAGTCTTTTCTAGTAATGAATAGCCAGTTAATGAAGTCTTTTCAGTTCATGTTCTTTTCTCCTCTCACTAATTTACATGAACTAGGAGACTGGTCTTGTCACAGTTCAGAAATCTTTCCCTTCAATCTCAACCTCTCTTCATTCATAATCCTTTATTTACCTGTAGTGGTCAAACTGTTCTGCCCATATTTTTTTAATGAAGGTCATAAATAATGCTGCATCAATGTATTCTGAATAAAGTACCTTACTGTACAAGTGATCCCATTGATGGCACAGAGTATATTGTGGTTTCCGTGCATAACCACATATGGGCACATCAGCATATAAACACTGTTATTTAGTCTGCAGTGCATGAATCACAAGTGGCCTGTAAAGCATCAGAAGGTAGTGTGCTGGGCAGGCTGCCCTTTTTCCATTGTCAATGTCTGGCCAAAAGCCAAAAACTTTTCTTTTTTCCTCTTTTTTCTTTTTTCATTTTTTAACTAGTAGCATGATAACTTAGAAATGGATGGTTTTAAACAAACAAACAAATCTAAATGCCACCTACTTTTTAACACCCCTCTAGCCTCAAATAATAATGAGGATAAAAGGTGGTCCACCACGTATAGATACATAGATATGTATTTACTGAAATACTGATGTACACTGTAAATAGCATGTACAGCTTGCYCTCTGCTGCTGATGGAAATACCTCAGGGTATGATGCATTTCAGTCAGCAGCAGAGAGGAGCTTGAAACTGCAATATGCTGTGGAGAGCGCAAACCGCAACTACTCTTTAAGCAGCGAAGCGTATTTTTCCCCATCTCACCAGCCAGCTCGGCTAAAGGGTTTATCAGCAGCTGTAAGCCTGCTTATGTTTGCACCTTCCAGATCTTTTTAGGGAGTCTTCTGGGGCCATTTTTTAAGCTTTCCAGGATGCAAAGACATCAGTTCTGCTCCTTTCACAGAATTTGTGTTGTGGTAGGCCTCATCCGTTTCTTTAAAAGTCCATTTTCAAAGAGGAAATTTAGCAGTGACTTTTTTTTCTGGATTTTTCGCCAAGATGCATCATTCCTTGGTAAGTATCTAAACTTTCAAAATATGTATATATAATCTGAAGGGTTGGTGGTTTCTCCCAGTTTTAGTTTTCTTTAATGCTTTTCATACACTGAAAACTTCTTTAAATGCTTGAAATTCATATAAATCATTTCAGCAAACAATGTGAAAAAAATTCTTAATTATTATTTTTTATTTGTAAACTTGAGTGTGTGTAGCAAATAGAAGTGATCAAAATTAGTATTTCAGGTGGCAAACAAATAAAGCAGCCATCCCAGATCCCTGCATTTCAAAGCATCTCCTGCAGAATAAAAAAGTGCTTGAGCCCCTATGTCAGATCACTTCGTACTGCAGGAATCCCACAGGGATGTTATAATGCATTCTTTGCTTCACAAGTCTGAAATGATTAATCACAYATGCTCACTTAATTAAGTAGCAGCTAATTACATCCTATGTACCAGAGAGAAGGGCACATCATTGCAGTAGTGATAAGACTAACCAGCAGGTTGGGGGGGGAAATATTTTTGCTGCTTGGAAAGTAGTTTCACCTTTTACTGAGTCTTTTGTACAGATGCAGTGTCTAGTGCGGAGACTCCAGCAGCCCACACCACCGTCCTAGGAAGAGGGCAGCAGAGCCTGAAGTTGTTTTACCAACGTTGCCAGAGGAGGGTGTAGCTTACCTTTCTCTCCTCCCTTGGCTTCCTTCCCCCAAGAACCTTTTTCTGCTTTTTTGCCTCTGGGTGAGCTCTGGATTCCCTTCTCAGCAGGTCTCCAGATGTAATAAGCTCTAAGCCTCAGCAAATCCCAGCTGATAAGAGGAGGGGCTTGTTGTTTCACCTGTCTGCATCTTGAGGACAAGGAAGACTATTCATCTCTGCAGGACTAGCTCAGTACAATATCAGCAGTTTTCTTCCTGGCTTTCTGTCAGATTCCCACTGTGGCTAGACAAGTCTCTCTGCGACAAGCCAGGATTTTCTGTGTAATTCCAAAGGGGGAACTAGTTAATTCTATTATAAAAGTTTCAAATGCTATTTCCAAAGGCAATACAGATCGGCTGGAACACTGCCTACCTGTATAAAATCCTGCCATATGATACATACTCCAATTCCAATGCTTGCATTGAGTCTTTGTTAAAAATAAATCATGCATCACGCTGCTAATGTACTTCGTGGTTCAGTGACAACGAGTCACTAGTGGTGAGGCTTTAAGATGTCAGGCAAAGAGCTTTTAACTGGAAAACAGGATTGTGCAATAGATAGGGTTTTTCTTCTTTTTTGTTTTTTTACTATACCTCAGTGTAACATAATAAAATCAAAGGCAGTCAGGCTACTAAGAAGAGATTGTTTTTGACAGTGTATCAAAATACCATAAAAATTGCAGGAACGCAGAGGTATTCCAGAGGTCTGGTTATAATAGGTGTACTGGCACGTCTGTAATTTCTAGGTAGAGCCATCCAGTGGTAATTGGCTGAATTTCATGTATCTTTTTCTCAAGTACTGGCTCTTATTTTGACTCCATTTCTACATCCCTCACTTCTTATTCTTACATCTTTCCAGCAAACAACTTTTCCAGCTATCCCAAATTCTCTGTCAGTAACACTCAATTGAAAGTTGCGTCTGAATTCAGGCGCTGTCTTCAGGAGGGTTCCAATGGAGATGATTGGGGAAATCTGGAAGCAGCAACAGAAAAAGCAGTTGATCCTCTAAGTACTTTTAACAAGACAATAATAGAAAACCCTCCTGCACTTTGGTCCATACAAACCAGATGCCAGCAAACCACTGCCTGTGGTTTTGTTTGAGTTAGGTATTCCTGGGCAACCGTGCCATGAACGAACAAAAAAAGGAAAAGCAGCAAATGTTACAGGCTGGGACAACCGTGGACAAAAACGTCGATTCCGTCTGCTAACAAAGAAACGATGCTCATCGCAGTTTGCTGCTGAAGCAACATCCAAGGGCATGAGACCTGGCAGAGGGGGTGAGAGGGAGGAATGGTACCATGGACAAGTTTCTGAAAAGCAGCTTGAAAGCTAAGGGTCACTGAGTTGATTTTTTGAAAGAGATGGTTGCTGGTAAGGGTCTGAAAAACATTAAATCAGGCAATTATACAGGCAGAGAGAACCAAGGAAGCTTTTTCAGATGGAGGCTGAAACTGAGATTTTGCAAGGAAAACTGATAGCAAAAGGTTATTTAGTTACATAAATAAGAAGAAAACAATTTAAGAAAAATGGATCCAGTGTGGTTTCTGAAAACAACAAATATATTTGTTTTAAGGTGGAACTCAGTGAGTTAATGAAAAGTGTATCTTTGATGTGGTGCTTCGAGGATTTACTGAAGATATATATACATATTCAGGAAGACTGGGATAGAAACAATACAAAGATTTAGGAATAAGGTAGAACATTGTAAATTAAGAAATAAAAATTACGAGCCACCAATGTGTCCTTGTACAAAGAAGGCCACTATCATCTTGTGCTGCTTTAGGCAGAGCATTGCCAGCAGATTGAGAGAGCTGATCCTTCCCCTCTGCTCACCCCCGGTGAGACGCATCTGGAATGCTGGGTCCAGTGCTGGCCTCCCCACTATGAGACATGGACATACTGAAGCGAGTCCTGCACAGGGCCACAAAGGTGATTAGGGGACTGGAGTACCTGACATAAGAGGAAAGGCGGAGAGAGCTGGGACTGCTCAGCCTGGAGAAGAGAAGGCTCAGGGGGATTTATCCATG
Organism: Phoebastria nigripes; assembly: GCA_035582835.1. Taxonomy (NCBI): domain Eukaryota; kingdom Metazoa; phylum Chordata; class Aves; order Procellariiformes; family Diomedeidae; genus Phoebastria; species Phoebastria nigripes. The sequence continues at coordinate 1,130,152 of JAYKAV010000555.1, forward strand.
TGCATAAATACCTGATGGGGGGAGTAAAGACAACAGAGCCAGACTCTTCTCAGTGGTGCCCAGTGACAGGACGAGAGGTAATGGACACAAACCAAAATACAAGAAATTTCATGTAAACGTAAGTCACTTTTTTACTGTGAAGGTGGTCCAACACAGCAACAGGTTGCTCAGAGAGGCTGTGGAGTCTCCATCCTTGAAGATACTCAAAACCCAACTGGACACAGCTCTGAGCAACCTGCTCTCACTGACTCTGCTCTGAGCAGATGTTTGGACCAGATGATCTTCAGAGGTGCCTTCTTGCCTCAGCTGGTCTGTGATTCTAAATAGGAAGGAGATAGAAAATAAAGAGTATTTGGTATAAAAGACAACAAATATTTCTCTGCGAATGTTTGTTGCTACTGCAACATAAAATAACAGTGATGTGTGAAAACACATCTGTACAATACAATACACAAATATATGTGACTGTAAGCACGATACAATACATGACTACTTTTCTCAACTCGTCAAATCACTTAATAGCAAGTACTAGTTTACATAACACTTTCAGGAACACAAGACAATCTCATGGATTTGGTTACCCAAAAGGGAAACAAATTCAAGTGATTTCAGTAACCACTAAGCAAAACTGGAAACTAAGAGAAAGCTAACCAAAGAAGGCGGCCACAGGCCAAGTAATTACATTTCCATCGTAAAAGATATTACTGGAACAAGTCTGAATGCTGGCATCAAGAATCCCAAAAGAGCAGAGATATTTCTGAAAATCAACAAGAGGTAGGAAACTTAGAGTTCAAGACAATGTAGATGACACAGGGTTTTGTTTGTTTGTTTGTTTGTTTGTTTGTTTGTTTTAAAAAAGCAATTATGAAATGAGGAAGAGTAGGAATAGCACCTACTAAACTGAAAAGTTTAACTCCTAAGTCAGTATTAAGGAATGTTTGTATCTTTCTGGGCATTCTAGAAACGTTGAAAAATGTAGGCCTGTGCTGTCAGGCAAAGTTGGTTATTTCCTTTTTTTTTTTTCTTTAAATTGTTTATCTTTTGTTTTGTGTTAGGTAGTTGGCATCTTTAATGACTTGGTAAAGATATTTATTAGGAAAGAACTACATAAATAATCAGAAATTAGAGATGTTTAGTATTTGCACCATTTCTAATTTTTTTTGTCTCGTATCACACCACGCTCCACAAACACCATTATTTACAACACAGAAATTGTAACTTAAACATTACAGTGATCCTACAGACATCTGTATAATCATGAAACTGAGGAGCCATTCATGCTAAGTCAGCCAAGGCAAAATAAAATAATAGAAGTTTGTAAAATAATTATACACACCCAGATGCCATGATAAGGAGCACTTAGCATCAGAGCATAATTCACATTCTGCTATGCATTTACTGTTACAAGTAACTAGGAAATATTTCACAACATCCCTGACTCACCCATGTGTGATACATGATGCAATCAATGGTCACAGAAATTTGTATCTAGCCTTGTACCAGAACACAGTACTTTGAACCACATATTATTACGCCTAGGCAAAACTCAGGATTAAGGCTGCTTGCTGAACAGGTTGTTTGCTTATCACTCACAGACTCTGGACTGCAGAGGTACGTGGTCGTATTCTAGATAATGTTCTCTGGTAGCGCTGAGGAACTCTAGACTATGACTGCTAAGGTCAACTGTAAACAGAAGACCTGGTCTCTGATGACTACCCTGAAAGGTTGGACTTTTTTTTAACTGAAGTGTTTGAATCAGCTACATCACTCTAAAGAAAAGACTGGAAGGGGGCCATATCTCCATATCTCCCCAGTTACATCCCCCAACTTCTCCACAGACCCAGCTGTATCTCCAGCATGAAGCATGAGCTCTCCTGAAGAACAGAAGCTGCTTGGTCACTGCCTTGGCTGCCTTTCAGCTGCGGCTAAGGAGAGGACAGAGGAGAACTTCAGCCATTCTGTTGCTTGCTTTCCTGCCAAGCAATGTGACCTCTGGGATGAACTGAGCAGGTCTGACCAGCTCTGCATAGCAATTGAAGGGCACTTCCCATCCAGTACCAGCTCTTGGAGCAGCCCAGGAAAGAGGAAAAACTACCAGCACCCTGATTCACAACCCTGGCAGCTATAGATTGATCCAACCTGTACTGGTAGGCTTCAGTCCTCGTGAAATAACATGGGAGAGGAGAGGAGAGGAGAGGAGAGGAGAGGAGAGGAGAG